>OY998257.1:36613119-36965619 GCA_963922045.1 Persicaria maculosa
ATTTGCAAAATATAGAGGTCTACATGAGTTTTTATGTTATTTCGCAGAAATCGAGAAAAAAATGGAGCAATTTGGAGAAGAGAAGAAAAGCTGAAAAAGAACTCGAAGTCTACTGAGGAGTCGAAATCGACCTAAAGACTCGAAATCGAGTGAAATAGGACACCAGAAATCGAGTAGAGGAAGAACAGAGCATGTTGACACAGACTGGTCGATATCGACTGAACGTGGTCGATATCGAGTGCCCTGAATCGAGGGAATTGATAGATTTCGAGTGCAAATCCGAGGTCGAGTAGAACTAGCTCGAGATAGAAGAAGTGAGGTCAATATCGACATGTCCTGGTCGATATCGACTGCTACTGCAGACAGATCCGACGCTGTTTTTGATAGAATTTTATCCGAAGAGTTTACATTTATCCTAAAGTCGAGATCTTCTATCCATTATCATCAGACTTCTTATCCTTTATGGTGAATTGACATTTACTTAAAGTGATTTAGTTATTTACTTATTTTAGTTTTATCTTTGTAATAAAGATAGATTTTCTTATCCTTGGATAGCGAGGTTTGAGATCTATAATTAGAGGGCATTAAGGCTGAGTTTTAATGATCCACAAGCATTCAAACACATAATTTCACAGAGATTTAGTAGTAGAGAGAGAGAGAGGCCGAGTGGAGTGAAAGGAAGCGAGAGCGGAGGATTGCGTTGTTCGGTTGTACTCTTTCGTTGCAATTTCAATTCAAGTAGTTTCTTTTCAATGATGATGATGTCAATGATGATGAGGCACGAGTAGTTCCCTTACTTCTAGGGTTGGGGTGAGCCCGATGATAACCATGTAAGTTTGTGCATCAAAGGTAGGATTTTTATGCGATTCCGTCTTCTATCCCATATGCATTATCCTTTGCGAAAGTTGAGGAAAATCCTTGTTTGCATTATTGAAGTGAAAGCCAATCATATTGTGAATTTGGATTAATTATGAAATTGGATAGTAACTCTTAGGGTTTATGCGAGAGCCTCTAAATCACCTAATAGTTGGTAACGAAAGTTATTTTACGGAAAGGCATCATCTTTCATGAATTTGGCATAAGTCTTATATGGTTATCGTTGTGGCATGAATCCCCGATCTTGGAAGCTTTTTAGTTTATTGAGTTATAAAAATCTGTGTTTTTATTCTTTCCATACTTCCATCATCATTCTTACATTCTTCAGACTCTTTTCCGACAAAATTTGGTTACTTTTCTATTTTTGTTGAAGACTCGAAATCGACTACAGAGGCCGATATCGAGTGGCTGACCCGATATCGAGTGAACAACTTGACGTCGACTGTTGCTTTTGTCTTCTGCACGAATTTGCTGGAAATCGACTGGAACTGCAGTCGATATCGACTGATCTACTCGATATCGAGTGGTCTTCTGGAGTCGAAATTTGATCATGTTTACAAGCTTAGGAACCACTGACATACCTCCTCGTGGATTCGATCCTGAATTACCCTACCACTACATCGGGAGAGATTCTTGTATTTTATTTTCTTGGACATGGAGTTGGTTAGGTTTGATATTTTATTTGATATTTTATTCGAACTAGTTAGCATTCCTCCCTAAACGAACACTATCATTGTTTGCGATTGTGGATCCATCAAATTTTAATTTTAGAGTTCCTCTAGGGGGTTTTCGCCAAGTAACCTTATCATATTTATTTTTCATCCGTGGGGGGTTGAGGTTCCGTGAGTGAAAGAGGGAATCCTCGTCTAAACAGCACTCTAATCGAGATGTTTTACACCAATTCTCCTTTTTGGGTTTCAATGATGCGTAATGAAGTGTCTTTATGTGGGATGGGGACATGCCTGAACACCTGTTGGTTCCGGATGTACCAAGCTGTCCACCATGAAAAAGCAATCTCCACCTTGGCCACAATGTTAAGTTTGTTTCCAATGAAGGAAATGACAGGTTTTATATCTCGTGATTGATTTATCATACTAGATATTATTGAGTTTATGTGTGCAGGTAGACGAAAGAGAGAGCGTACATATTGGCATTCCAATAGAAGGTGAACATCATCTGGCATGTTAATAGAAGGTGAATATCATCTTCAGCTGTGCAGTTGCACAAGTTACAGGTGGAAGGTACAGAAACCCCACGCTGGGCAAGCCTAGAAGCAGTTGGGAGACCATCCTGGCAAACCTTCCATAGAAATTTTTTGACCTTAGGCGGTATATCCAATTTTCAGATCCAGGCGTTATTGTCTACGTTCAGAGAGGATTGAGATGTGATTAGTTAGTATGCACTCGAAGTGGTGAACCACCCGGCTCTGTCAGGCCACCAGTATAAACGATCCTCAAACGGAGAGGCGGGAAGTAGAATGTCCAGGATTTCCTTGACAATGTCAATTGGTAACACATCATTATGTTTTTCCGTCCACCATTTTCCACCCAAAATGTAATCACTTACCGTTTCCTCTATGTTGTTTATTATGGGGCGATCCCCTATAGACTGCAGGGAGGAAGTTGTAATCCAATTATCTGTCCAAAATTTGATAGAAGTCCAATTTCCAATTGACCAAATTATTCCTGTCTTAAATTTATCAATGAGAGTTGTTAGTTTGGTCCATTGCCATGATGAGTCACCTCTTTTCTTGTATTCGAGGATGTTATCTGAGCGAAGATATTTGTGTTTGATTAGTGTAACCTAGACATTATCTGGTTCAACTAGTATTTTCCATAGTAGTTTCATTTGTAGAGCTTCATTCATCTCTTTTGATTTCCTAAGCCCTAAACCCCCGCATTTTTTTGGTCTGCAAATTTTATCCCAGCTAATAATCGAAGGGTGTGGAAGCAGAGAGATGAATATGTGGTTTATTTGTTTAAGTATTTTTCAGAGTGGAAGAACCCCTTTATACCTCTAATGATGGAGAAGGTGTAGTTATAACCTTGAGGTAATGAGTTCAAATCCCATTAGCTTCACTTTTTCCATTATTTTTGTTTCTTTTAGTTTTTTTCCTACTAAAAATGGCTAATTAAATAACAAATTAAAATTTCTCTTCAATATATTTAAACGAAAACAGTTTTTCTACATATACATATAAAAAAATTTCTCATTTTTTTGATAATTTCTTTTTTTTTTCTACTAAAAATGACTATTTAAATAACAAATTTAATGATTTTTCTAATATGTTTTTAAAAAAATCTTTTTCATATATATATATATACATGTAAAAAAAATTTCGAAAATTTTTTCAGCCCCCCCCCCCCCCCCCGCGAACATTCCTGGGTCCGCCACTGCTCACTTCAGGTATATGTTTTTTTTGTTAACGAGGCAACCCACCTATGATGGTAAACCCCGGACACGTGATCCAACCGACAAGAGCCACACGCCAGGTAAACCGGCTTGCACCGTCCGGCTACACTCAATGGTAATAAGCAAAGTGAACCCTGATTATTTCACCAAGAGAAAGGTCGGGGACATAGATCGAACTCGGGACCTCGCATTAACTCCCCTTACTCCCTACAATTGAGTTGTTAGAGAGTAAAGGGTAGATCAGTCTTTTACCTTTAAGGGTAGATCAGTCTTTTACTTTTCATCTGCTCAGTCTATATATAGCCCAAAATGGTTGTAACAAACCACGTATGAAATATGACAGATTTTGTATTCTTCTGATTTTCTCTCTCTCTCTCAGAAGATGGTGGAAGCACCACATTTGTTTCACCACCACTACTGACATATTCATCATTATCATCATCTGTATTCATATCCTCAATTCATACAAATTTCTTTTCCCTAAAATCCAAATTCAAACCCAGATTCTTCATACTGTAACATGGTATCAGAGAACAGAAATTGATTCAAACTTTGAGCCATGGCAACGAATGAAGAGATGGAAAGCGATCTGTATCTTCATCACTCAGACCACCCCAACTATGTCCTCTCAACGAGCTTGCTGAATGAGCGAAACTACAGTCACTAGAAGAGATCTGTGGAGGTCTCTCTCATGGCGAAGAACAAGGTGGGCTTCATCACAGGGAGCTGCTCGAGGCCGACCATAGATGCTCAAGCTATCGTCAAATGGGATCGTTGCAACTCAATGGTAATATCTTGGCTTTTACACTCTGTTGAAAAGGAAATCGCTGAGTCAATATTGATGAAACCGCCCCCAGAAAATTGTACAAGGGACCCACTTTCGATGGGTCCCCGGGGGTTTAGGCGCGAATATATATTTTTATATTACACGGGCTTACCTGACACGCGAATCGATTTGTTCGCTATTTAACCTGGGCCGCGCTTTATTCGCGTTCATGAATTTTACCATAACCCCACATATTTTCATGGGAGTTCATCCATTTATTTTTAAGACTTAAGGGTTCATACCTGTCCGCGGAGATTCACCTGAGATATTCTGTTTGTCGCGGATGTTTAGGATGTTACCCCTTTCCTCTCTCTTTGCTTCTGAATTCTCAGCGGATACTTCGTAGACTCCGCGGTTAACTTCTTGTCCGTTCAAACTCTTCTCTCTTCTCTCTATTTCTTTCTTGATTCCGAAAATCCCCCCTTGTTCTTCTGTTCACCTCCCTATTTATAGGGATTGGCCAGAGACCCCTATTTTGACACTTGTCATTATTGAATTGACACGTGTGTTTATCGTGGGTGGTGGGCATGATGGACATGTGTCATTACCTTATGTCCGCGTCCTCCTTATACCCTAGTTCTCCTTGGATGCTGTTTTCGGCATGTCCGCGTCCGAATCTTTACCGAATTATTTCCGCACGGTTTCATCACAGCTCCTCGGGTCGGGTTGAGTTCCATAAGAGCTTAAGACGATTCGATCTTTACCCGCGGAAATATGTTCCTTCCTTCCTTTCTTAAGGGATAATTTTATATTTCCTGTCTTGAAAAGCATAAATGGGCCTGTTAAAAGATAGCTTTAGGTCCGTTAAAGCTTTTCTACGGCCCACATTGTTTTCGTGGGGAACTGAAGAGTCGGTAATTTTCTTATAAATTACCCCGTTCCGTTTTTACTTTTTCACTTCTCATCTTTTGTCTGCTTGTGGTGTTTGCTTAGTTCCTCATTTTTCAGAGTTTCCCGTTGGTCTCTTCGCTTCCCGGTTGAATTTTCTGGCTGTTCTTCGTCTTCCGGTTGAGTTTTCCGGTTGTTCTTCATTTCCCGGTTGAGTTTTCCGATTGTTCTTCATTTTTTCCAAGGTAACCTCAATTTTTATTCTAGGGTTCTTGATTTAATCTTGAAATATTCTTGAATGCGGTTGTTAATACTATTATTTTTGTTAAAGAACTTTAGTTTTTCCCTCTCTTAAATCCGTTTGGATCCTTCCCCTTTTTTTCGGTTCTATTTCTTTAGGGTTTTTTGATCTTTTGGTCCACGTACGGGTTCCTTTTCAGATCAGCTTTCTAATTTCTTAAAGGATGGCTAACTTTGAGGGGAACCCGGACGCGCTGGATGAGTTTGAGAGGGAGGAAGGATGGAGAGAGGGTCTTCCCTCGAATCCAGGAGGGGGTCTTCCCGCGGTTGTTTTGGATTCTTCTTCTTCGTCTACTAGCAGGAGTTCATCCTCCGATTTAGAAAGTTCCTCCAACTCGTCCTCCTGCAGTATTTCTTCTCCGGACCGCGTGGGTCCTTTTGGCGATCCAATTAAGGTGAGGCGACGACGGAACCGCTCTGATCCTGATTATTATTCCTCTCCTTTTTTAACTTCTTCTTCTTCGAAGGGGGATGACGTTCATCCAACGGATGTGGAGACACAAGCTCCAACCAGCGCGGGTGCTTCCCTCAGTCCACGTCCGTCAACCAGCGGTCGGGAATCTGAGTTGTCTTGGGTTCCTTATGCCGAGTCTCCCGTTGGTTTTGCCGAGAAGTGTGCAAGAGTTCGCTCGAAGGATGTTCTTAGCGACCTCGACTGCCCGTCTTATTCTCTTGACGACTTGGGTTCTTGTTCCTTCCGGGGAGAGTTCTCCCTTCGCGACCCTCAACCTTGTCCTCCTGTTATTTCCGAGAGGGTTCGTCCGCGTCGTTCTCCTATCCAAGAGGTGCGAGGATGTACGACTTTGCTTCATCTTTCAAGCGTTGAAACTTTGGCCCGAATATTTCCATGGCCAGCAGGCGTGGAGTTGTGTCTTCCCTCAGAGGGTGGAGGGTGTTTAGATGCTTATGAGGACTGCTTGGTAGTGTACGCGGCGAGTTTATCCCAAGGATTCCGTCTGCCTCTTCATCCTCTGTTCATAGCTTTCTTGTCCGAGTACAATTTGAGCCCTGCGCAAGTCGTACCAAACTGTTGGATGTTTTTTGCCAGCTTTGTGATGCGCTGCAAGGATATTGGTGTGTCTCCGACGTAAGAGCTAATGCTCAGCATCTTTTCCTTGAAGAGAGGGCCTCAAGATCCTCGGTTCTATCAGTTTAACTCCAACTGTAGTTATATCGAGAGACTTTCCAGCAAACCGAACTGGAAACATAAGTGGTATCTTGTTCGCGACAAGGCTGGTGTTTGTCTTGAGTTTAAGACCGTTCCTGGGTGGTTTAGCGCGGTTAAAAAGACATGGGTCGCGCGCTTAGATAAGTTTAAGGGTTCTTTTGTTCATAAGCCTAAGTAACCATGGCGATCGATGGTCTCGGCTCTTCGTCTCGAGATGGCGGGGTTGAGTCTGCCTCATCCGCGATTAGGTGTCTGCCTTAGTCTTTACCATTTTTTATTTTTGTGATTATCTTAGCGCTTCACGTATACCATTTATATACTCTTATATTTCCTAGAGGATTTGTGCGTTTGCGAGCAGTTTTTTACGCTTTTTCTTTTTGCTTCCTTTTTTGGCAGACCTGATGGATTTGAGTTCTGTGGCTGATCGCCATTCCGTTCAAGAAAGCGGAAAAATGAGGAAGAAGAAATCCGCCAAGCGTGCCCCCCGCCCGCCTGTTGCTCCCCAAGGTGCAGCGGTTGAGGATGCGGATAGAGCCAACGACCCTGCAGTGGAAACTGAGGTCGTGGTTTCAGATGCCCGCGAGAAACGTCCTGGTCCTTCGGATGTGGACGCTTCTCGTCCTCAGAAAAAAAGGAAGACCGCGGGTTCATCTCGCGCCTCAGGAAGTGGGGAAGAGGAGGCGCTTTTCCTTCAGGGAGATGACGCCTTGCCCACGTTCCGCATCCCCGGCTTCGGGGTCGATGAGCTGGTTCGTCTCCGTGGCTCAGAAAAATTTGCGCGGAACGAACGATCATGGGTGCATCGCTTGGAGTGGGATGAGTTTTCTCTACAGTTTGAGCGTGTGGCTGAGTGGGTAAGTTTGCTGTTGGGATCTTTTCATTTTTGGTTAAGTTATCGCTCAATCCTTGTTTCCTTATTTTCGCTTCTCTCTTGGTTTCTTTTAGGTTAGGAGTTTCCAAATCGACTCGGAGAGGCGGCTGGCGTTTTATGAGGCGGAGCATTCTAAAAAGGCCGCGGAGATGAAAGCGTTGAATCACAAGCTGAGGACACTGGGCAACACTGTTGGCGACCTTTCTTCAGTGGAAAAATTCAAAAAGCGATCCGTGGAGCTTCATGAGAAGTTGCAGGCTGCCGGTGAGCAAATTTCTTCTTTGAAGGAGCAAAATTCCTCTTTGTCCTCCAAACTTGACGCGGAACTTTCAAATTCGGATGCTTTACGCCGTCGAGGAGAAGAGTTTCAACAGTCCGCGGCGCAAATGAAGGAGGAACTGGAGACAGCCGAGGCACGTCTCCGAGAGCTTCAAGTGGAGCATTCCATCGTTGAAGAGGATCGTGCCCTGATGAAGCAGGAGTTGGAGAAGCTTCAGTCCCAGGCTCCTCAGGAGGTTCAAAACCGACGCGGTCATTTCTTTCCTCTCCTCAATAGCAAAACCATGTCTTCGATCTCCAGAGGGGGTAGAGCTCTTAAAGGACAAGTGCTTCAGTTACTTCCGAAAAGGGATGTCCGCTGGTATCAACCAAAGCGTTGTCCGTTCGCAGGCTAACCCAGGCGTCCCTTTGGAGAAATTTGAGGCGAGCTTGTCGGTTGCGGATTGGGGATTGACCCCGGAAGAGATGGCAGGGGAGGAAATCTCGGACGAGGAGGATTCTGGAGGTGAAGAAGTTGACGTTGTCGCTGATCCTTGAGGCTTGGGGGTTTAATTTTCTTTTCTTATCATATTCCACTGGCGCGGGCCATTTTTGTAATTAACTTTTGTGGTGACTGGATAATCCTGTATTCTTTTACGTTCAGACAACGGCTCTTACTAACCCGTTCACGGGGTTGTAATTTTGTATATAATTACTCTTTCGTAGCGATCATCTCCTTTTCCTCTTTCTCTCGCTTACTATTTGATTGGCTCGGCCACTTGTGTTGCGGTTGATGAAAAGTTTCTGCCACTTGTCTGCCATGCTTGAATACTCTTGACCTGGATTTTTAGTTCATTATGCCTGGGTCTTTAGTTCATTATGCCTGTGGTTGTTCCCCTGATAAGGACTCATGGCGCCTGGGATTTTTCAACCCTTGGGCGTTTTTCAGAACTTTGGAACGTGTCGATCATCTTTCTTACTTGTAGGATTTTCTCAATAGTACCGGTTTTAAATGTTTCTTTCTCCTCCTCTTTCTTCAACTTCAATTCTCTGACTTGTGTTTCTTTTTGACAGCCTCTCCCTCATCAGTTTGAGGAGGAGTTTAAATCTTCTCCTCCGCGGAAGATTTTCTTGGCTTCTCATGCCATTAAAAATCTTCGAGTTGAAGTGGAAAGAGGATCTGATGGTTGCTTATACCTTCGTCGTGGCCGGGATAGATTTGTTGCTCATCACGGTTTTGTTGTTGGGTCATCGATGACTTTTTTCTATATGGGTCGTGCTTGTTTTAAAGTTTGTCCGCGACGTGATCTGGAATGTGCTGAAATTGAGGGTCACGCCCCAGCTGTTTCTTCTAGCGACTCATGCTGAGCCATTTATAAATTGAGAGAATCCATTCGCTGTATGAGTTTATTTCGTGAATAAAGGAAACGTTTTGCTTCTGGAGTTCTAAAACGTAGGGACCTACTCTTTTTATTTCAAAACAGGTAGCGTTATATGATCTCTAGACCTTATTTAGCTAGAACGTTACTCTGTTCTTTTACACACATACATTTTTTAAGAGTAGTGGGATTACAATGCTGGTCGCTCTCGTAGTGGTTCTTCATCCGCGTTCCTCTATTCCGTTGTAATCACAGTCTGGATTTGCGACGTAGACCTCGAAGATTGAATCTCCCTGGTATACAAAAATCAGAGCAACTCCAATGATTATCCTGTTGGCTTCTACGAATCCGGGCCATCCGTCTGTGAACCAATAAATTCCGTCCGCGTCTACTTCGACTTTGACTTCATGCTCGCGGTTGGATCGAGACCACAGATGCACCAGGCAATGTGCATCCTCTTCTAGGAGGACGTACATCAGTGGGAGGCGTAGAGATTGAAGTTGTTCTTCTGTAATGATAACTCTGTAAAAGGCTTTTGGTGGATTTTCGAATTCCATTTCTTTATTTTGCGTATGGTAATTCCTACAGGATTTTATGGGGTTCTTATATTTGTTCAATCGTGCCGCGTGTTTTAGCTTGTTATCCTGGGGTTTCTCCACGTGGTGTTTCTCACGCCGCGTGTTTGATTCAGACCTGAATTTCGCCCGATTTTTAAAATTTTTGTCTGTTGTTCCTGAATGTCAAGTCATTTCACTGAGCTTGCTTCTGCAATTCTCGTGACTATACTGCCATCTTGATTGGCGAGCTTACATACTTTCTATTTTCAGAGGAGTCTTATGCCAGATGGTAGTCATGCATGCTGCTCTTCAGGCTTTTATAGGGGGTATCTTTACCTTTCCCTTTTTCATTACTTTATAATTGCTTTCTTCGTACTTTAATTGTGCTTATGGCTGCTTCTAGAGCGGGTAGATGGGCTTTCTTTCAATCGATTGACCGCGTCGATCAAACATTTCGCTTGGTAAGTCCTCTTTGGGAATACAAGTCTTGATAGCATCTATTCTTCGCATTTGACCCTTTGTTCTTTTTTTGTTTTCAGCTCTTGCCTATGCGTTTTGAGGGTGAGTTCGCGGGTGTTATCCCCGAGCAAGTTTTTCTTTCATCTCACCTCTTATGCGACTTTCCAGTTTGCGTTCATAAGGGTGATTACGGGATGTATTGGCTTCGTCACGGATGGGGAGATTTTATCGAATCTCATGGGCTCTCGGTCGGATCCTCTATGGTTTTTATCCACAAAGGGAATGCTCGTTTTGAAATCCAAATCATGGGTTCGGAGGACGGGGATGAGATCGTTGGCTATTCCCCTTTCGAACCCGCTAGTATTTTGACTAATGGATCTTATCCGTGACTGGTTATTCTCATATTTTTTGTAAGCAGAGGAGGTTGTTTCCGTTGATATGTATTTCTCTTTTTTCGCATGTAACGAATAAAAAACGGTGTCCAAGATTCTTCTCGGTTTTCGTGTGATTCAGACTTGTCTTTTCGAATTGTGTCTTCAATAAGTCTTTGTATGTGATGGTTGTGCTCTTCTTTTGAGGATCCTGAAAGATTCTTTCAAGAATATATTCCATCTCCTTCTCTTTGTGGGGCTGTATATAAGCGAGGCACAATTGTGTTTTCTCCTCCAGTATTTCCTGATTTTCAAATGGACGCATAAAGTGTGAACCCCTGGGCTTTTTACTTAGCCTTGGATTTTGAAGATCAGCTGCTAGAACGAGTGAGTTGTCTTCCTTTTCTTTTTTGAGAAGGTTAACTCTTTTCTTTATATCTTATCTGTTTTGTTCTCTCCCAGTCGCTCCCTGCTCTTTTTGAGGATGAGACAGGTGTTACAGATCCAACCCAAGTCTTTTTATCCCTGGGCTCAGCTGTGGATTTCCCAATTCAAATAGTCAAAAGAGACTATGGGATATTTTGGCTTGTTGGTGGATGGAGCGATTTTGTTGCATCTCAAGGGCTAGGAATGGGGACAGTCATGGTATTTCGCCATCGTGGCGGTGTTCACTTCGACGTGCGTGTGCTTGACGAGGGATCCATTTGTGTGGAGAACGGTTGGGTCATGTCGCCTCCGAGGCCGGTCATCCTCCCGGATGTGTGAAATCTTTTATGTAGTTGTTGCAACGCTTATCTGTGTCCTCCTTTTTTATGTATGTGCGTTATGAGACCGATGGATCGAATGTTTTTCTTGTGACGCTTGTTTGTAGTTGTACTCCTCGGAGTTTTCAGATTTATGATCATAGCATTAAACTGTGTTACCAATTATTTTGATTTTTGAGGAGTCGCGCATCCTGGTCAGAGGAGCAACACGGAGAAATCTCCGATGCTTGTTGTCTTTATGCTCATTGGCTCTTCCTTGAGAGATCAAGGGTCCCAATCAAGGGAACAACGCGGAGTGAGCTCCAGCGTCATCGTTTTTCACATTCGTTGGCTCGACCTTGAGAGATCAAGAGTCTCAATCAAGGGAGCGACGTGGAGTGAGCTCCAGCGTCATCGATCTTCACATTCGTTGGCTCGACCTTGAGAGATCAAGAGTCTCAATCAAGGGAGCGACGCGGAGTAAGCTCCAGCGTCATCGATCTTCACATTCGTTGGCTCGACCTTGAGAGATCAAGAGTCTCAATCAAGGGAGCGACGCGGAGTGAGCTCCAGCGTCATCGATCTTCACATTCGTTGGCTCGATCTTGAGAGATCAAGAGTCTCAATCAAGGGAGCGACGCGGAATGAGCTCCAGCGTCATCGATCTTCACATTCGTTGGCTCGACCTTGAGAGATCAAGCGTCTCAATCAAGGGAGCGACGTGGAGTGAGCTCCAGCGTCATCGATCTTCACATTCGTTGGCTCGACCTTGAGAGATCAAGAGTCTCAATCAAGGGAGCGACGCGGAGTGAGCTCCAGCGTCATCGATCTTCACATTCGTTGGCTCGACCTTGAGAGATCAAGAGTCTCAATCAAGGGAGCGACGCGGAGTGAGCTCCAGCGTCTTTTAAAGTCATTGGCCATTCTAGTAATTCACAGAAAACGCCCACTAACCGCTCATTCAACTTCATGCGGGGGCGATTATTAAATCAAAGGACAGTGTTTCAAGATTTACACAAAGTACTTCTTTAGACAGTTGGCGTTCCAGGTCTTGTTTAGGATTTCTCCTTTTTCATTCTTTAACTTGTAAGCGCCAGTTTGAATGATGTCGGCTACTACGTATGGACCTTCCCAGTTTGCATCCAGCTTTCCTCCAGTCTGTACTAATCGTAGGACTAGATCTCCCTTCTGGAATTGTCGCGGTCGAACTCTCTGGTTGTGGTACCTTGCAGCCCGTCTTTTGTATTCTTCTGCTTTCAAGGCTGCCATCATTCTTCGTTCTTCCCTCAGATGCATCTCTACTTCAAGCGCTTCTTCGTTGGTCTGCGGTTCGAATCCGGAAACACGAGCCGACGGGATCATCCACTCAATCGGTATGACCGCATCTACACCGTAAACCAGAGAAAAGGGCGTCTCTCCTGTCGGCGTCTTTGCGGATGTTCGGTGAGACCATAGCACTAAGGGAAGGAGTTCCGCCCATCTCCCTTTGGCCGTGGTTCCCAATTTCTTCCGTATGCCCTCTAAAATTTGCCGATTGGTGACCTCTGCTTGCCCGTTCGTCTGAGGGTGTGCTACAGATGAGAATTTGAGATCAATATTGAGATCTTTACAAAAACTTCGGATGGTTTCGCAGTCGAACTGAGGTCCGTGATCGGTGATGATCGACTCTGGGACTCCGAAGCGGCAGACTAAATTCTTCCACAAGAACTTCTTCACCTTTTCAGCGGTAATGAGTCCCATTGCTTCTGCCTCTACCCACTTGGTGAAGTAGTCCACAATCACAGTCACGTATTTCAGTTGGCCAGGCGCGGTTGGAAATGGTCCTAAAATATCCATCCCCCATAGGGAGAAAGGGCATGCACCGTAGATTTCCTTCATAGTCTCCGCAGGCTGATGGATAGCATTTCCATATTTTTGACACGCGTCACACTTTTTGATGAATTCCTGAACGTCTTGCTTCATCGTCGGCCAATAGTATCCCGTCCTCATGATCTTGATTGTCAATGCTCTCCAACCTTGGTGGCGTGCACATACCCCAGAGTGTAATTCTTGTACAATCATCATTCGTTCTTCTGTAGCAACACATGTTAAATCAGGCTGTGCAAAACCTTTCTTGTAAAGCCGTCCATCGCGGACAGTGAATCTTGCTGCTCTCATCTTGACTTGTTTGGCCTCATGCCTCTCTGTGGGGAGAATTCCTTTTTCCAGGTATTCCGCTATGGGCGTCCTCCAGTCGTTTTCTCCATTTGTTTCGACGAAGAAAACTTCTTTCACAAGTCCGCAGCCTTCTCTCTTTTCGAATATGAATTCTGCACCGACCTCGGATGGCATTGCCGCGCCTACCCTTGCCAGAGCGTCTGCCTGCCGGTTTTCTTCCCTCGGGACCGCCGTTATTTTGAAGCTCAAAAAGGCTCTCCGCAAGGCTAGGACCTTTCTCAAGTAATCTGCCATCAAACCTGTTTTGGCCTCATATTCCCCTTCTATCTGCCTTGCCAAGACCTCAGAATCTGTATAGGCAATTACGCTCCTGGCTCCTCGCGACAGTATTATTTCCAAACCTGCTATGAGAGCCTCATACTCTGCCTCGTTGTTCGTTGCTTGGAAGGTGAGCTTATAAGCGTAGTTCGCTACCTGCCCCTCAGGGGACACTAAAGCTATTCCAGCTCCACAACCTGCTTGATTGACTGCTCCATCAACTTTCAAAACCCAACTCCCGTCTTCAAATGATGCCTGCTCCTCAAAACTTGTTTCACAGATGAAATCCGCCAGGGTTTGTGCCAGCGCTGCCTTCCGTGGTTTGTAGTCGATGTCAAACTCCGACAATTCCACTGCCCATTTTGTCATCCGTCTTGAGAGGCAAGGGGAGTGTAGGATTTGCCTTAAAGGTAGGTTGGTCAAAACCTGGACTGGGTGGTCTTGGAAGTAAGGCCGTAGTCTCCTTGCCGCGAATACTAAGCACAGAATCATTTTCTCGATCGGTTCATATCTTGTTTCAGCATCTTGTAAGACCCTGCTTATGTAATAAATTGGATACTTCTCCTCGCGGGTGAGTACTGCACTGATGGTTGCACTTCTGACGGCCAAGTAGAGGTGTAGGTCTTCAAGCCTTTCTAGTCGGTGTAGGGTTGGCAGCTTCGTCAGGTAATCTTTCATCCCTTCGAAGGCTTGTTGCAGGTCCGGCGTCCACTGGATGGGCCCTTTCTTCTTTAGCAGAGCGAAGAAAGGCAGAGATTTATCCGCGAGGCAAGAGCAGAATCGGCTGAGATAGTTGACAGCGCCGTTGAGAGCTTGGACTTCCTTGATCGTTCTGGGTGGACGCATGCCTTGAATCGCTGCAATCTTCTCAAGATTTACATCTATTCCTCGCTGGCTAACCAAGAATCCCAAAAATTTCCCAGAGTCAACGCCGAAAACACACTTTTCCGCGTTCAGATTCAATCCTCCGCGCCTCAGAGAGTCGAAGGTCTCCTGTAGATCAGCAGCGTGATCTTCTGCTTTCAAGCTTTTTACCACAATATCGTCCACATAGATTGATATGTTTCTCCCAGTCTGGGCTCGAAAGATTTTGTCAACAGTCCTCTGGAATGTGGCCCCTGCATTCCTCAGTCCGAACGGCATAACCTGATAGCAGAAAATCCCTTGATTTGTAATGAAGGTTGTGGCCTTCTTATCAAGCGGATCCATACGGATTTGGTTATATCCTGAATATGCGTCTAGAAAACCGAGGACAGCATTTCCGGAAGTTTCATCAACCAACTCATCAATTGAGGGAAGTGGGTAACTATCCGTGGGACATGATTTGTTGAGGTCCGAAAAATCGACACACATACGCCACTTCCCATTTGACTTTCTGACCAGAACCACATTGGACAGCCATTCAGAGTCTTTTACTTCCTCAATGAAACCGGCATCCAGTAACTTTTCTGTTTCTTCTTTTGCGGCGAGGGCTTTTTCAGGTGCCATTTTTCTCTTTTTCTGAGAAATCGGCCTAGCATCATGTTTTATCCTGAGAGTGTGCAAAGCGATTGACGGAGGGACTCCTAGTAGATCTTTTGGTGACCAGGCGAAGATGTCTCTCGACCTTGCTATTATGTCGATGACGCGCTCTTTCTCTTTGGGCTCTAATGCTTGCCCCACATATATTCTTTCTTCTGGGTTGGAGAATGGGAAGTGAACCTGTTTCTCATCAGCGGTTGGAATTTCCCTCGCCACGGGTCTTACCTCCAATTCTGCTTCAGTACAGGCACCCTCTTGATCGGTCTCTTCTACAAGCTCTTTCCGCGAGTTTTCTTCCTTCTTTTCGGTTCTGCTCGCGGCATATTCTTCAATCTGCATTACTTCTCTTTTCTTTCTCAGGGATGTTAAGTAACAGCTCCGGCTCTCTGGTTGTTGTCCGCGGACTTCACCTACTACTCCTCCTATTACTGGGAACTTGGCCAGGAAATGGTAGATAGAGACCACCATCTGAAACTTGTAGAGTGATACTCTTCCTAGCAGGGCATTGTATACTGTTGGGACTCGCACAACGGTGAAAACTATGTTTTCCATCCTTCTCCTTGGAGCTGATCCGAGCACCACCGTCAGCTCAATGGTTCCTGCGACTGGTATTTCGTCTCCAGAGAAAGCAACTAATGTCCCCGAATATGGCTTGAGTGCCGTTGCCGAGACTCCGAGTTGCAAAAAGGCTTCCCATGCGAGTATATCAACTGATGACCCTGTGTCAATGAACACCCTTTTGACAGTCTTGGTTGCTATTTGAGCATGTATGACCAGCGGGTCGGAATGAGGCATTCTTACATCTTCCGCGTCTCTTGCTGTGAACACCATTTCCGCGTGCGGTGTGTGGGCAATTCGCCTGCTCGCCGCGGAGGGTGGTTGCTTTCCCTCTCGCTCATAATTCTTCCTCTCCTGGTTGCTAGCTCCCGAAAGAGAGGGTCCTCCAGCTAGAGTGTCGATGTATCCTTCGGGTTCTGGGATACGTTCGACCGCGGACCTTAGCCTTCCTTCCTGTTCCCGGGGGCCTGATTTACTGACCCCTAAGGAGGCGGGGGACCGTTATGGCGTCCTCGTCGCCATCGACGCCCTCGGCCCCTCCCTCGATATGGCTGTGGTGCCTCCTCGCGCTCTCTGTACTGGTCAGGATTCCTATTTTGATGACGAGGGTATTCCTCATCTTGCATGTGACGCTCGACCGGGTGCCGATCGTCCCTTCTATTCTGGTGGTGTTCGCGAGGATGGTGTTCCCGGTCATGATAATCATCCCTCCGCGGTTGATGGGTTCTATTCCGGTCATCTCCTTCTCTTCGATCATTTCTCTGATGACGATGCTCCTCCCTCTTGTCCGAATTGAGGTGGACTTCGTCATTTTGCCGGTGGTGTCCCGCCGACGGTTGTTTGGGCGGTCTCGCTGGCCCTTTATCCTTCCTGAACTTTCTTGCCAGCTTGCTGAAAAAGCCTTGATGCCCGCCATTTGGTCTTGAACTGGACGCGGCTGCTTCTTCTGCATCTATCTGTCGAGACACCAGATCTCTTAATTGGTCATAGTTTCTGGGTTTCTTCCTGAATAAGTAAGTCTTGAAATCACCCTCTGCTAGATTCCCCATGAGGATGATAGTCGCGGACTCATGATTGAAGTTCGGGATTTGAACAACTACACTGGTGAATCGGGCGAAGAAGTGACCCAGGGTTTCATCTCCTCCTTGCTTGATTGAGTTCAAGTCTAACATGGTCTTCTTTCTTAACCGTGCACTTCCAAAGTGGGATTGGAAAATCCGGTTCAAATCAGAGAAACTGCTAACTGAACCCTTTGGCAGGTTGGTGAACCAAGTTAAGGCGATCTTGGTGAGGGTCGATGGGAAAGTCCGACATAGCATGGCATCATTGTATTCATTGATCCCCATTGCAGTCATGAAGTGACACATATGATCTTCTGGGTCTGTGGTCCCGTCGTATTTCATAAGATTCACATCCCTCCATCGCTTGGGCACCGGTGCTCGGCAAATGTCCTGAGTGAAAACAGAGGGCAGAGCATCAGGGACGTCAATTTTCATTTGCGTTAAGCCAGACTTGGTGGAAGTCGATACGTCAGTTTAATGCTCTCCTCGTCGATGTTTTCTGGGTCGCATGTCAACCCCTTGCGCACCCTGATGCAGGGGATCGAATCCATGTCATGACGCTCCGGGTGCGGGGTTCCCATACTGATTCGGATTGACTGCGTTTGTCTGTCCATATGTGTCATATTGCTGGTCGTGGAAGTGAGTTCTGGGTTGGCCTTGGTACAGGTTCTCATAACCATGGTAATGTCGCGGCTCGTTTATTGGTTGATGCTGGTGTTGAAGCTCTGGTGCTGGTTGATAATAGTATTGTGGCGCGGGGGCCGGTTGGTAATAAGGCTGAGGCTCAGGAACTTGTGGGAAGTAATAATGCGGCTCTTGCTGCACCCCATGTGGCATGTACACAGGCGGCATGTATTCTGGCACGTACGTCGGGAAATAAGGGGGCACCTATGGCGATGCCCACACGCTTTGTTGTTCCCCTGATTGGAGTACAGATGGATTGTACATGTTAGTGGCCTCTTGCTCTGGCATCGTGCTTTGGCTCATTTCGTCCGAGTCTTCGTTGTTGTACATGTTTCCTGTCTGCACGAGTTACTGAGATATTTGTTAGTAGAAACGCCCGGCAGGAAGTTTGTTGTCTTATATCTTTAGTTAAACTTTCTCATACCCCCCTTCTTCGCGGGGGATTTTTTAGAGGCATGTGCGCTTCCTGTAGATTTGAAGGCTGCCTAATTGGGACCGCGGATATGCGGTGTTTTAGACCTAAAACATATGTAGTTTTTTTAACAAAAATTTAAAGTCGAACCCCTCAGGGTGAGTGGGTTCCCACAGACGGCGCCAGTGATGAAACCGCCCCCAGAAAATTGTACAAGGGACCCACTTTCGATGGGTCCCCGGGGGTTTAGGCGCGAATATATATTTTTATATTACACGGGCTTACTTGACACGCGAATCGATTTGTTCGCTATTTAACCTGGGCCGCGCTTTATTCGCGTTCATGAATTTTACCATAACCCCACATATTTTCATGGGAGTTCATCCATTTATTTTTATGACTTAAGGGTTCATACCTGTCCGCGGAGATTCACCTGAGATATTCTGTTCGTCGCGGATGTTTAGGATGTTACCCCTTTCCTCTCTCTTTGCTTCTGAATTCTCAGCGGATACTTCGTAGACTCCGCGGTTAACTTCTTGTCCGTTCAAACTCTTCTCTCTTCTCTCTATTTCTTTCTTGATTCCGAAAATCCCCCCTTGTTCTTCTGTTCACCTCCCTATTTATAGGGATTGGCCAGAGACCCCTATTTTGACACTTGTCATTATTGAATTGACACGTGTGTTTATCGTGGGTGGTGGGCATGATGGACATGTGTCATTACCTTATGTCCGCGTCCTCCTTATACCCTAGTTCTCCTTGGATGCCGTTTTCAGCATGTCTGCGTCCGAATCTTTACCGAATTATTTCCGCACGGTTTCATCAAATATTATATTGTAGAACTGCTAGCCAGATCTGGAAAGAGTTAGGCAATCGGTTTGGAAAACCGAACAGGACGAGGTTGTATCAAGTTCAAAGAGAACTGGTCTCTTTGAGCCATGGGTCCTCTTCTGTTTCCAGTTATTTTACAAAAATGAAAAAGCTATGGGATGAATACATGCTTCTTGTTGAGGATACTGTGTGTGATTGTGGTTCAAGGACTGTTTTGAACAAGATAACACAGGATCAACAGGTCATACACTTCTTGATGGGGTTGAATGACAGCTATAGTGCTGTGAGAGGAACCATTCTCATGATGAGTCCAGCTCCTGATTTAGATCAGGTTTACCAGATGGTGATGCAGGAGGAACAAAAGAGAGGAATTGGAAATGGCATCAAAGCAGAGACAGAAACGATGGCTTTTACAGTGCAAAGAAACTCTACCAATGGAGTTCAAAAAGGTGGGCAACCCAAGCAGTTTTGTGACCATTGTAAGGTGGGAGGACACTCCATGGAGAATTGCTAGAAGCTTCATGGGTATCCAAACACAAGAGCACCAAACTCAGTACCTCCTGGGTTCTGTGACCACTGCAAGGTGAAGGGTCATACCATGGATAAGTGTTGGAAAATCCATGGTTACCCACCAGGGAAAGGAGAAAGCAAATTTTTTTGCACTCACTGCAAGACTGATGGTCATACTGTCGACAGATGTTGGAAACTCCATGGCTACCCTCCAGGGAAAGGACCATCTGCTTCTGCTAACATCAGCATCTCAGAGGCATCTTCGAGCACTCCTTCATCAACTCCTATTACCTAGCATCAGTATGAGCAATTGATCAATTTGTTGAACAAGCATTCATCATCTGAAGGAGTCTCCCATGCTGCCTTTCTAGCAGGTAAATCATTTTCTCTCTTTTCTCATTTCAGTAATTCAAGATGGATCCTAGACAGTGGTGCTACAAACCACACCATCACCTGAACTTCCTCCTCTGCCCACACCTTCTCCAGATCTCCCATCCCACATTTTCACACCAATACATACTACCAACATTGCAACTGATCATGTTGACCCATTACCACAACCTAATGAAGAACCCAATCTCCCTGCACCACCAGAAATTCCTCTAAGGAGATCATCCAGACCTCACAATCCACCACCTCATCTTAATGAATTCATCTGCTCGTATAGTCCTGCTGAACCAATCACCAGTGGCATCATTGCTCATTTTCAATTACCTAAAACCTTTCATGCTTTTATTGCTAAAGTTAATTCCCTTATTGAACCAACTTCATTTAACCAAGCATCTAAGGATCCTAATTGGATAACTGCAATGGCAAAAGAGATAAATGCTTTACAAGCTAATGGCACTTGGAGTTTAGTTACTTTGCCTCCAGGAAAAAGGCCAATTGGTTGTAAATGGGTATTCAAAATCAAGCTTCAATCAGATGGATCTCTTGAGAGATATAAAGCTCGTCTTGTGGAAAAGGGATACAACCAAAGAGCTGGCATTGACTTCAATGATACATTCTCACCAGTGGTTAAAATGACCACCATTAGAACCTTGATTGCTCTTGCTTCTGCTAAACAGTGGCCTATGTTCCAGCTTGACGTGAATAATGCATTCCTCCATGGAGATCTCCATGAGGAAGTATACATGACAGCCCCAGAAGGCATCCCCAATCCTCACAACCAAGTCTGCCTGCTGAAGAAATCACTTTATGGCTTAAAACAAGCCTCCAGACAATGGTTCCGCAAACTCACAACTGCTCTGTTATCACTTGGATTTGTTCAATCAAAGAGTGATTATTCTCTGTTCATCCTCTGGAGATAAACTCAGATCACCATTGTTGCAATCTATGTTGATGATTTGTTAATCACTGGATCATGTACTTCCACTATCAATCACCTGAAAGCTTTCCTTAACAACAACTTCAGCATCAAGGATTTGGGCCATCTGCATTATTTTCTGGGCATTGAAGTCACCCATCTTGACAAAGGTGTTGCCCTCACCCAGTCCAAATTTACTACAGAGCTGCTTGCTGACTCCAATCTCCCTCCTTCCACACCTGTGTGCACTCCACTTCCTCTCAATACCAAATTGAATCATACTGATGGAGATTTAATTCCTAATGCTACTCTGTACAGACAGATTATGGGTAAGCTGAATTACCTCACACATACCAGGCCAGACATATGTTTTGCACTACAGACCCTCAACCAATTCATGCAACAGCCTCGAACAGCTCACTTGGTTGCTCTACATCACACTCTTCGTTACTTATCTGGTTCAATTGGTCATGGCATCATCCTCCATGGCTTTGATAATCCCACATTGACAGCTTATTCAGATTCTGACTGGGTAGCTTGCCCCATTTCCAGAAGATCAGTAAGCGGCTTCCTCATCCTTCTAGGATCATCTCCACTTGCTTGGAAATCAATGAAGCAGTCAACTGTCTCACGCAGCTCCTCTGAAGCGAAATACCGTGCAATGGCTCAAGCAACGTCTGAATTAACTTGGTTGATCCGCTTGTTACAAGAGCTTGACATTGGTCCTCTACTTCCAGTTAAGCTTCACTGTGATAACAGATCAGCAATTCAAATTGCTCAGAACCCCGTCTTTCACGAACGAACAAAACACGTGGAAATTGACTGTCACTTCACTAGGGAAAAAGTCATGGAAGACCTTATTCAATTATGCTTCACTCCCTCCTCTGAACAGATTGCAGATGTTTTCACAAAGGTGCTTCCTTCCACACAGCAAAACAACTTGCTTTTCAAGCTGGGGATGAACCATCCTCCAGCTTGCGGGGGGGGGGGGGGGGGGGGGTGTTAGAGAATAAAGGGTAGATCAGTCTTTTACCTTTAAGGGTAGATCAGTCTTTTACTTTTCATCTGCTCAGTCTATATATAGCCCAAAATGGTTGTAACAAACCACGTATGAAATATGACAGATTTTGTATTCTTCTGATTTTCTCTCTCTCTCAGAAGATGGTGGAAGCACCACATTTGTTTCACCACCACTACTGAAATATTCATCATTATCATCATCTGCATTCATATCCTCAATTCATACAAATTTCTTTTCCCTAAAATCCAAATTCAAACCCAGATTCTTCATATTGTAACATGAGTCACCCCATTAGGGCCACTTCCGGTATATTAACGGGAGTACTTGGTGTAAACGATAGGTGTCAATAAGATTAAAATGAATGATTAAATGTAATTTTGTTAATACAAATTGTTTTGTACAACTATGCTTAAAATATTGAATTTTTCCATAACATAAAAGCTCGATATAAATAATTGCAAAATTGTAAAGTGATCTTTTTTTAAGTTCAAAAAAATAATTGTAAAAGTTTTCCTCTCCTAAAAATCATCTCTTTACCAACCATGTATGTACACAAACGAGGGGGGTCGGGGCAACCACCTCTCCCTCCGTCGGAAAAACTTACAGATTTAAAAAAAAAGGTAAAAAAATAAATAATCAAAAGAACACAAGTAAAGTTTAGCTTAGTGGGTAGAGGAATGGGACAAATATTAACTAATAGAAGAGGTCATTGGTTCAAGCATGCAACACTTTTCACTTCTAGAGTTGGTAAAATCTGGCCTGATTTGAGAATCCGACCCGACTCATCCGAACTCAGATCCAATCGAGACCTAAAAATCTAGTATCATGGACAACCCGAACCAAAACTCAATGACCCATGTTGACCCAATACCCGAATGAACCTGAACTCGACTCGTCCTTGATCCAACCCGAACAAAACCTGACTCATCCTTATAATTACCTTAAATGTCTTATTTTTAAATTTTTAAATATTGTGAATTACATATAATGAGACCTAATATAATTAAATAAATTATGTTTAGTAGTCAATACTCCATCCGTTTCCTTTTAAGTGACTTTTTCAAGTCAAGCACGTAGTTTTAAAATGGTAAAAACTATATTAAATATTAATTTTTTAATAATTTTTTAATAATATTATACTTATGACCAATAAGTATGGGATTATTGAAAAAAATTATTTAAAAATTAATATTTTATATAGTTTTTCACACCTTAAAAACGTGCTTGAATAGTAAAAATTCATTTAAATGTAAACGAAGGGAGTAATTAAGATAAACAAAAATAATCAACATTTTAGAATAAAACTAAATGTGACCCGACATGACCCAACCCGAACCCGAAACCCATTTGACTCGAACTTATCCGACCCGACTCAAACCCGACCAAACATACAATGTACCAGACATATGACCAAACCCGAATGATATACCCAAACCCAACTCGAACAACTCGATATATTGCCATCTCTATAATCACCCTTATCATTTTTTCAATTAAAAATGAGATATTTAAATCAAAATTTATAATTTTCTTTCGATATTTTTCAAAAAAGTATTTATCATGCTACACATATAAACAAAAATATATGCATTTTTATTCCAAATAATTTTTTTCACTAAAAATGTCATATATAAACTACAATTTATGGTTTTCTTTGCAATACTTTTCATTTTTTTTTAACAATTTTTTTTCTAATTAAAAACAATAATTAAATCAAATTTTATAGTTTTCTTTAATATATATTTTTCAAAAATATATTCATTATAATACATACATATATATATATATATATATAAATTATTAATTTTTATTAGTTTAATTAATTTTTTACTAAAACTAATTAACATATTTAAACTAAAATTTTATGATTTTCTTTCAATATTTTTACAAAAAATTCTTCTAACATATCTATCGGAAAAAAATTTATCAAAAATATATATTTCACCTCTCTCCTCTATTGAATCATGCGAGCGCGACAGATAAAAACACCATATCCAAAACCCAGAATCTGAGAGTCTATCCACCTCCATTTTCATTCTCGTCTTCAACTCGGTTTTCTTCAGATGGGTGGTTCTAATTAATAGAAATTTCAAAAGATCCACCACGTATTAGTTGCTAATCAGCTACGTACTTGTGTTTAATTATACAATTTTTATTTGTAATTAAAAAATGTTCTGTTTTTAGATTATAGAACATATAATTAAACTCGGTTTTCTTCATCGTATGACTCGGTTGTAATTTTTTTTGTTATGAAGAGGAAACTCGCTTCGGTGGTAAATCCCGAGGACGTGACTCAACTGGACAAAGTCACGTTCCAAATAAATCGGTTTGCGCCGACTAACTCGGCCCAATAACAAAGAGTAAGATAAACTTTGGATTTTCATGTAAGGAAAATGGCGGAGGCAAAAATCAAACCCGGGACCTCCTTACCACTCTTTGGTCCACACTGTTGTAATTTCTTTATGGTCCGATAAAGCGCTATGGTCGGGAGAGCTCCTCTTTTCCTACCCAAAAGAAAAGAAATATATTGCTGTTGCTTGTTGTTTTTCATTTATGGTTGTTTACTGTACGTGGGCGTTCCTTTGTATTAAAAATTGGTTCAAAATTTGGGAAACAATATACATAGGTCGAATCTGTATTGTTTTGTTGTTGTTTTAAGGCACAGAGTGATTTCTTGTTTGTAATATTAATGTGGATGACTACTTTTTTAGCTAAGATTGAGTTATAGGTTCAAAAATATTTGTGAAATTGTGAAAATTTTTAGCCACTCTTTGTTGATCGGCTGTCAATACGGAGGTGGATATAGTGTTTGTATATACTGGTAATTAAAGGGATATTTTTTTAATAGGGTAAAAATTCGAGTTCAGAGGCCGTCAAGTCGATAGACGGAAGACCATCAAACATACAACAACAATACAAAAAAAAAATTACAAGAGACTAGGCTACACACTACGAAAGATGAATCAAAGCAGACCTAAAACTAGTAGGTTGAAGACGTAGACTATGAATGAAGCTAGTCAAGCACCATCATGAGATAGCACCACTACGCATCGATACATCAGGAATCCATGTGGGCAGTGAAAACACACCTCCAATGAAGCTTTTTGTACACGGAGTCACGACGTACAATACACTACCACAATCTCCGCCAGTCCTGACTCCGAATTTCCGAACTCCAATGATGATTAACATATAATTGTTTTCAAGAAAAATGACCAATGAAAAGAAAGATTTATTTTTACAATTTTATATAAATTGATTTGTGGATAGTGTTCTTGCTTTTATTGGTTCAAGCATATTCCTTAGGTAATGTGGCCAATGAAAAATACATAAACCAACTAACTCCACAGCTAGCATCGATCTACTGCCACAGCCACGGAGGTTCAGATAGACATGTTGAATTCTTTCTCAACCACAACTTGAGGTTGTGGTAACTGCAGCCACACATTCTAGATCATGACATGTTCAAATCTTTCTTTTTATGGACATACCAAATTGATCAATCACGCGCACGATTAAAAATAAATAATTTGTGGACCCCAAAATATATATGGCTCATCATATCTCAATTGGTTTCGACTTACTATACGCATGGTTCTTCATTACAAAATTCATGATGTTTTCACTGGCTTCTAATGTTGATAAACTTTTTTTTTTACTTAAAAAAAGTCTATTAATCTGAGAAGTCAGTGTCAATATCTTTTTTCAGGCAAAAAAATTTACCAACACTAAAAGTCGATGAATATCGTGTATTTATTCTAATTTTTTCGCTTAATTATATTCTATTAAGTTCACTTTGTATGTGTGCCGAAAACATAAAGCTTTCTATTTTATTAATTTTTATTTTCATTTGATCACAATATCTTAAAAAATTATTTTATTCGCTCTATCATAAATAATTGGTTCATCTAAGTATTTTTCAAGGTGGTTAGAATTAGAAATTCCTAGGTAATTTTGTAGTTGGTTTCTTGTTTGAGATGAAATGCCAATTTTTTTAGTTAACGTTTTGCTAGTCATATAGCAATACTTATCTAGTATTTTCCTAATTTTTAAACAAGAGGTTTGGTTAACTACTGTAAAAATCATCAAATCATGCGAAGGATAGAAGAAAAAAAAATTTTGTATCCTTCTTTGTTAGGGTAAACTCATATGGTTTAGGTTGTCACCACATTCCTTTTTTTTTTAATTCTCTAGCAAATACTTTTTCTCCAAGGATAAACAAAAATGGTGACAACGAGTCCCTTTGACAAATACCTTTCTATGACAGGAAGAGGTATATTGGCCCATTGGTTACTAGGACCAAGAAGAAAACACTATTCTCGAATCAAATTCGCAAAGATATGGTGGACACCAAAGTTACTTGACACCTAAAGCAAGAAATTTCAAACAATCTAACTATATATATAAATTAAGTTGGGTTTTATCTCATTAATTGCACCTGTTAAATAATTAAAAAATAAGCTACTATATATTAAAAATTAGGACAAAAAACCAAAAGATTGTTCTAGTCTAATAGTTAAGGAATAGTTTATATGCAAAAGGTCAAGGGTTCAACTCACATTAACTAAACTATTTTATTTTTTAAAAATTATATTAGTTTAATGCCTTGAATTTATTAGATAAAAAATACAAATAAATCTAATACTTACAAATAAATCTTATATATATATATATATATATTTAATATTAGCTTAAGAAATAAAAAAGTTGTTGTAGCTTATTGGTTATGGGTATTAGTTTCAATCCAACATATCAAGGAATCAAATCTCTATTACTACAACATCTACAACATTTTTTAAGTTTATAGTAGATTATTTTTTTATTTGATTTAAACCTAAATACATGCAATAATATTTCTAAAGCAATTATCATTTTTTTCTTATATAGTTGAGTTGCATGTACAAGTAAGTAAGATGATAAATAGGAATTTTTTTCGAAATATTCATAAAAAAAATAAATATTTACGTAAATATTCAATGGTTTAAACTAATTACAAAAATATTCATTTTTTGCAGAAAAACGCGGACCCAGTACGCGTTTTATGTACAAACCTCGAAAGAGAATTGGCGGCGGGGTTGGGGTTTGAATTTTACAAAAGAAACGCGGCTTGAGGCCGCGTTTCTATTAAAAAATAAAATGAAATTATAGATATCTGAAGAGAAGCTGAGTTGGCACTAAAAACGCGGCCTGAGGCCGCGTTTCTGCTCTGGACTTGGGCCCCAGTTGCTGACTGGATGGGATGCACAACAAAAATGCGGTCTGGGGCCGCGTTTCTCTATTTATTTTCAGAAAAAAAAAAAGATGGTCAAAGGGGTAATTACTGCAGTTGGTGGCATTTATACTAAAAACGTGGCCTGGGGACGCGTTTTTAGTGTATAAAACCCTACCCCGAACCGGCCTCCTTCTCCAACTGCATCTTCACTTCATCTTCTTCGTTCGTCCATCTTCGTTCGGCTGAGGTCTAGCGCATCTCTTCTTCATTCATCCTTCGTCCTCCCCTCCTCGTTCACCTTCATCATCCCCTCCTCATTCATCTCTTCTTCGTTCATCTTCCAAATCGCCAGTTGAAGGTTAGTTTTTTTTTTGAATGAATATGGATGATGATAGATTGATTTTGGTCGGAATGGATGAGGTTTTGTTGATTTTGGTCGGAATGAATGAGGGTTTGTTGATTGATTTTGGTCGGAATGGATGAGGGTTTGTTGAACGAATATGGATGATGATAATCCAAAATTTTGAAAGTTGTATTTGATGATAGTTGTATGTTTTGATAGTTGATCAAAAATTTTGATATTTGTATGTTTGTTTTAACGAATATAGATTAGTGATTATTATAGATCCGGAATTGTGTGATGTTTGTCATATAGCAAATATTGTATGATTATTAGAAGAGAAAACATTTCAGGTGTCATGAAATAATAGGAAATTAGATTTTGATTGTGTATATATATACTTGAAAGATTGTATTATATAATAGTAGAATAGATTTAGAAAAGATTATTGATTGCATAAAATAATAGTAGAATAGATTCTATATAGGAAAAAAATTATAGAAGTTTAGAATTGAATTAGGGAAAAAATTAAAAAAGGAGAAGAGCATTTAAAAGACTTTAATTGCTAAGGATGGTAGGATAATTACTTTTGAATTGTATAAATACAAAATTAAGATTCAGAATTTCATTCAGTCATTCTGCACAAATTATGTGTTCTGTCTTAGGGTACAAATGGCAATGCAATTGAATCCCGGTCCGCTGGTGAATGAGGTGCTCCATAGACAACATCTCCATAGGTCAACTGATGTGTGGAATCGCGAAGAATATGTAAGTACATGTTGTTATCGTGAAGAATATGTAAGTATATGTTACAAACAGATCAGAAACTAATGTTTGTTTGCGTTATATTTATAGACGAATGGTGTGATCCAACATAGACTACGTACACTTGCGTAAGATTGGGCGAGATCTAGCTCCAGACCAGAGAGTGATGCAATATATAAAGGCTACAGGATTCGAATGCATCTGCAAGCTTGGGTCTGGGTTCGAGCTAGACAATGAGTTAATTACGACGTTGATAGAGAGATGGAGACCTGAGACCCACACCTTCCACTTCAACGTAGGGGAGGCCACAATCACACTCCAAGATGTTTCAGTTTTATTGGGGCTACGTGTTGACGGTCTTGCAGTTACTGGAACTGCATGCTACGATTGGCCAACCATTGCTGAAACACTCCTTGGGCAAAGACCCCCGCCAAATCAGATAAGGGGTTCGTCGGTGAAAGTGGCCTGGCTACAACAGCTACTGGTGCCCTTACCAGAAGATGTGGAGGAACATATACTGCAGTGTCAGGCTAGGGCGTACATTCTCTTGCTAATGGGAAGTGTCATGTTCGCGGAAAGTAGTGGCGGTCAAGTGCAACTGTTGTACCTCCCACTGTTAGCGGATTTGGAGGCTGCTAGCCAGTACAGTTGGGGCAGTGCGACATTGGCCTTCCTCTATCAACAGCTTTGTAGAGCTACAGAAAGAGAGAAAGTTGAGATCGTTGGGCCAGTCATCTTACTACAGGTATCGTCATTATTTCTGATGCAATGCAAATGGTGATGACTCCTGGTGACATTGAGGACTACGTTAAGGTGGCCTTTGATGGTCCGATCACTCGTGCAAATGCCAAGAAGATGCAAAATGCTAACAAGGCGCTTATCATTCGTTGCCAAAGAGCTATGGAGCAAGGATTCAAGCCACCTTGGGTCGCTTTGCCCAAAACCAAACCACCAGTCCAAGAGTTGAGATTAATACCTCAGTCCAAGCTCATGAAGACGAGGCCCGACCCACCATGAAGGCCCATTTCGTGCCTCCTCATAGGGCTGGCGCCATTTTTCAGATTTTACTTATTTTTATTTAAATTATGTTATATTAGGTAAATAAGGTAAAAAGGAAAGTCTATCTACTTAGATTCTTCCTTAACCACAAGGTTTGACTTTTCAAACTAAATCTAGGGTTTTAATTAATTATTATTATTATTAGTCAGCCATGCTGATCCTTTGCAAGGTGAGGATGACTTATCGATTTCTATTTAACGTACGTTCGAGTCTTTAGGAAAAGTCAAGTGGAAATATAGAATTGAAGAAACCCTTTGGCTAAAGGGTTCTTCAATCCAAACACTTGCTTCATAAATTTCAGATTGTTCTTCATACTTTGAATCATCCTTACAATTGTGATTCGAAACCTTGATCCAAACACAATCCAAACACACAAAACAAATTCCTGCATAATACCGTCGCTGAAACCCTAGGTCGTCCGTCGCAGAGGAGAGGAAACCGTCGTTGAAGCCTCACAACCCAAGCCAGGCGGCGGCCGCCCCAAGCACTACAGCGGCTGCTGCAACTGAGTCCATCCCGCCGCCACGGTTGCTGCATCCCCCGCAGCCTCCGTCGCCGCTTCAGCTCCTACCTTGTTTTGCCTCGTTTTGTGTTGTTCTTTATTGCTTCGGTTTCGATTACTCTAGTTTCTCTCACTCATATTTGAAATATAATTATTCCAAATCAGAAGATATCAATGAATATTGCAAGATCGGCCAAATATACGACGTGGTTCTTGATTCTGAGCCCACATGCGAAGGATAGGGGATTCCAAACGTATCAAGTGGTATCAGATTCTCAGGTTTATGCAAGTTCTTTACTCTCTTGATTCCTTTTTGAGTGATTTATTTTCGTGCCATCTTTTTCACCATTCCCGCTGCATAAATTTTAGTTCTTTATTATTCACCCTAAAAATTAGCACTTTATTTTAGTTATTTTCTTGTTTGGATCTTTAATATGGAAGATATTGAGTTCTTGATTACAAGTTTTGATTTTTATTCCTTTTTGCTACATATCATGCCTGTGAATGTGATTCTTGGATTAAAGCATTATATGAACTTGCACCACTAAAGAACCCTAATTTTCCAGATTTCTAGCCTATTTCCCTTATTTTCTTTATTTTTGCTTACTTTTGGATCATCGTAGCTTAGAGTTTTTTGTTTTCTAATTTTTGTTGTTTCTGTCGCATTATAGCACCTTTACAGCAACGTTTCTAGTAAAAAAAAAAACAGAAAAGCCGAGAGCTTAAAAAAAACAACAACAAGCATTCCTCCTACCTTTTGTTGAGTTAGTAACTCATTGCATCTTGATCTTGTTCTTTCTTTTAGTTAGCTACTTGTTCGATGATCTGATTGGTTTTAAGCTTCCCAAAAGAACCTCCTTGTATGATTTTGTGCTGTGTCGACACAGGAGCCTTGGTCACACCCCTCTTGTTCTGAACCGTGTTGCAACCGTCAAATAATAGTTGACGGAGTGTGTGCACTTGCTTACCCTTGTGATTGCATCGTGTCTATTGCTATATATTATTATATTTTCGAGCATCACATTGTAGCTATTATTTTCTACACTTTAGCCGCTTGTTTATACTTGCGATCCTTGCTATCCGACTTGTGGCTGATTTCATTTGCAATTTAATCTCTACTTGCTATCTTCAATATTGCAAAATTCTGTGTCCAGGGAAGATTACTTGAATTGAGTGCCTTGTTTTCTCGCCTCTTTGATTTCTAAAACTGAATCACTCTTAGGATCAAAAGGGCTTGCATTACTTGGTTTCTGGTCTTTGCTCCGTTTACTTGTTGCTCTTCTGATATTTTAGGAACATGTCGAACGGAAACGACCCAAACTCTTCCCCTACCCCTCCTGCGCCACTTACTGCAGCCGACATACAGTCCATCATTGCGACTGAAATTGCCCAATTGAGCAATCGCTTGGCCATTGAAAGGGCCCAGACCGTGCTGAATTTTCGGCCCAGATCAACCAAACCATTGATCGGAGACTTGAGGAAAGGAAACAGAATGAGGCTTCTAGATCTACACCTCCCTCAGGTGGTAAGCCGCCTCCTACAGGTCATACACCTCCCTAAGGTACTCCCCCACCATCGGGTAATCCACCCCCGTCTGGTCAATTACACTTTAAACTGCGATCTGCAATGCCTAACCCTTTTGCAGGAGAGAATGACAATGATCCGTTATCTGGCTTTAATGGTAATGATGTACACCGAGACCATACCCCCCCTCGGCATCAGCAACATGGACGGCAACAGGAGTACCAACCACCTCACCAGGCTCACGCCAATCCTCTGTTTGTTAGAGCCAACTGGGACGACAGTCGTAGCAATGCTGATCTGAACGACATGCCCCACTTGGAGGACGCTTACCAAGAGGTAGAACCTAACTTTGATGATTTACCTAACCCTAATTTTGTTCGTCCTAGATTTGATAATGCACAGGCTATCCAAAGGCGCGATGTTAAAATAAAATTGGAAACTTTTGATGGTACTAATAATCCTGAAGCTTATCTTGTTTGGGAAGATTATACTAACTATGTTTTGGAACATCTGCGCTATGAGGAAACAGAGAAGTTGGAAGTTGTTATATTACATTTGACAGGTATGGCTCGCACTTGGTGGTTCCACACTCGTGAGATCCGTCGTCATCAAGGTAAGCAACCTGTTGAAACTTGGCCCCAACTTCGCTATCTGTTGAAGAAACGCCGTGTGCTTGAGGAATACACAGAAACAATGAGGATGCGCCTAGCTTCTTGCCGCCAAGGAGCTCGCTCACCCATGGAATACAGAGACGAGCTTGAACGACTCGCTCATCAGGCTAATGTTTATCTTACTGAACGTGCTTTATGTACTCAATTTCTTCCTGGGCTTAATATCTCTATTAAAAATCCTTTGGCTATTCATTCTATTAGGGATATTAACACTTTATCTCATAAGGCACAACTTTTGTATGAGCAGCAGCAGCAACAGCAGCAACAACAGAGGACCAGGTCAGATCAAGCCTCTCAGGGCCGCAGGTTTGTCCCCTTTCACTCTTCTAATCAATCTAGATCTACTTCTAACCCTTCTATGCAACAAAAGGGAGTTTCTGACTCACCTACACAGGGTTTTGAGGTCCAAACTAGAAGAGTTGCTGCACCACCTCCTAAAGAGCGCACAAAGGAGCTCCGCTGCTTCACTTGCGGGGGTTCTGGCCATGTGTCTCATGACTTTCCTCAGAAAAAGAAGGTCCTCCTCAATAATTTGGGAGACCACTACTATGAGGATGAGATTCAGGTAGACACCATAACTTCAGGTGAAGTGGAGGAGGACTCGGCTAATGTGGAGATTGATCCTACAAGCTTTCAAGAGGCTCTTTGCCTTGTCAACCGCCGATTTCTACATATTCAGGAGGCTTCCATGGCTGATCAAAGGGAGAACATCTTCCACACAAAGTGTGTGGTTCGCGAGGCTACCTTGAATGTCACCATCGATGGAGGAAGTTGCTGCAACCTCATCAATGAAAAGGTAGTGGATTATCTTCATTTGACTACTACTCCTAGGGCTACTCATTATGGTCTTACTAGTATTACTGATAGCATGCATTTAGATGGTCATAATAGGTTTCATTTATCTTAGTTATGATGCATATCATGCATGGTTTAAGTATAATTTGCATATTTGTTCTCTGTGTGGTTGGAGTCGGAATCTACATGATTTTATTGATTATTTCAGATAACTGGGATCCGAGGAGGAGACATGGGTTGATAACGCATTAGATGAGAATGTCTAGTTGATCGAAGAAGCTTACATGAAGATCTAAAGAGGTCCTGAGAAGAAGAAGCGAACCTAAACGAAGAACAAGTCTGCAGAAGTTGTCGCCAGATATTCTGAACTTGTTTTGCACTTTCTGGAGGCCTCGGTTGTCCGATTGACTATTATCACCGTGCGTTGGAAAGCTCTTTCAGAGAGCTACAACTTTCCTGTTGACAACGAGAGCAAATTCGAGACTGATTTTCCGTGAAAGACCAATGCAGCAGCCGCAGCATATATGCCACGGCCGCAGCAGATCAATCATGCCGCGGGATGGAGAAGCAGCTGATGCCGCGGCCGCAGCATATGCAACGGCCGCAGCATGGGTTCTGAGGGCCGCATTTCAATTAAGAAAACCCTAGTTTTATGTTGGATGTTTTATGGCCGACTTAGTTTGTTACAAGGCCGACTTTAAGTTATTTTTCTATGACTTTTCATTTTCATTCTACATTCATCAGACAATTTAGAGATTGAGCGATGTCTTCCATGAGGAACTAAACTCATCTGTTCTGCCTGCAATTTGAAGCTTTATTTGGATTGATTGTGAGTTTCTAATTCTCGTTCCTTGTTTCCTATATTTGAATGCTTCAACTTCTTTGCGCTTGTTGATTATTGTTTTGTTCTATCTTGTCTGGCCAACTAGTTAGATCAATTCAATTGCTAGGGTTTTGTAGATTCCTGATTGTGAACCTTAACCTAAGTAGCAAACTTATCCCTTTAGGGCTGATTGAACTAATTGGATAGGTAGGAAGTTGAATGTGTTGTTACATCCCTCTTTAGGGACTGCAAATACCTTGGATAATCTCTGAACTTAAAGCTATCAATTGGGTTAAATCCTTCTTTAGGGACTGTTCGATTGATAAGGGTTTGTAGGACTGATTGGACTAGTAACTATATTAGGTCGGGACAAGGGCATTCATAGGAAACTTAATAGGACGAGAAGAAGTTACAAGGATCGTTTCAACCAAATAAAGTGGAAAATTGTAGGTAGAACTACTTCTCTCAATTGTTTGAATCACAACCATCTACTCTTGGCTTTCATAATTCGCTTTGCTTTCACGAAACCCCCATTTGGTTACTTTAATTGGCACTTAAATCACATTTGAATAACAAATCTCCCTGTGGATCGACCTCTTACTTATTACTATACTAGTTATAGGTTTGAGTTTTCTTTGACGGATCAACGACAGGTTTTCCCTCCGTCAAATTTGGCGCCGTTGCCGGGGAAATTTATTGATTCTTGTGTGTTTTTGGTGCTGATTTTTGGTGTGGACCACTTACATGGTCCGCACTCGTGCTACTAACATATGTTGAAGGTGAGGTTATTGCAGTTAGATGGAGAGAGTTTTCATCAACTTCATCTGACTGCAGGAGTACATTAACGATGTTTATTCATGGGGATATCAAGCTAGTATAAGGGAAGTGCTTCTATGCATCTTTGATGGAATGATTTCTGAGACACGAAGTCTTGCTGAGCGCATGAGTGATGGAGGTTTATTAGATATGGGACTCTCGGAGATGTGGGAATTTTTCTGCTACATGAATCATCAATGTGCGCAGAACGAGTCACTTCCTCTAGTATCTCAAATCGTTGAGACCTCTGTTGCACCTCTTGAGGTCATGGTGGAAAATCACATTGAGAAGGTAGAGGAAGACCACACTCCATCTGACGAGATCATCCCTAGCTCCCCCATTGATGAATCTGATCTAGAGCCTACTGCTGAGGCTACAAAGCAAGTAAAGGTTGTCTCCTGCACTAGAGAGAATATTGGTGGATACGTTGATCCATTTGACTGCTACTTTGACAAACCACCAATAGAACTAAATTGGTGGTATTATATACCCTATGTGGGTTGTCAAGCTCATGAATACAATAAGTTGAAATGGTTCTTAAATGTATTAATATTTAGTTTCAATTTATTTGTATGTAGTGCATGTCTGTTTGTTAGTTGTGCACAAGAGTTTGACAGGTTGATGAGGGCTTTGACTATGTCTGATTAGTGTCTTGAGCTTCAACATTACGTCAAGCCAACGACATGAAACAAGGTGCTTCTCGGGAGGCAACCCGAGGTAAGTTTTCTAATTTACTTATTTCGATTCCTCATTAGTTAGTTTGTTTTTCAATAAATTAGGTTTTCCATTAGATATTGGATAGTTGTTTTGGTTTGGGATAGAGTAACCTCTCAGGAAAGGCCGTTGCAATGCTCAGATCCAACCTATAGAGACCCATCCACCACATTGTGAGTATTTCATTCATTTCTTCCTGTATGTTTTTTTTTTTGTTGTCTTTTATGTTTCATTGAGGACAATGAAAAGTTTAAGTGTGGGGGAGGGATTGCATTGCATATAGATAGAGTTTGCATATCATTTGTATTTATGTTATCATGTTTATTTATGTCTTCATATTTATTTTTATACTTATATTGCACTTCAAAAAAAAATAAAAAAAAATATATCATGCATATACATAGATTTCAAACACCCACCTAGTTAGTGAAACTCTACATTCTTATGGCATGAACTTGTAAATCCTACGATAAATTTGAATTGCTTAGCCTAATCGCCTTGAAATGTTTTCTTATGAAGCATGATTTTGTGATGTAATTGAGCATGTATGATTGAGCTAAAGTATGATTGAAATCTTATGAACATGACCCTTGCGAGAATGTTTGAGCCTTATTAGAATCATTTATAATTCTTTTGCTCAATTGTGTGAATTACTCTCCTTGTGTGCTACCTCTTGGCATTGACTGCATTATCTATTTTTCAAGACCGACTCACATGTTTGTTGCTTGCGGAGTTTCTGTTTATAGTTTGAGTCTTTTGTTTGAATTTGTGCATATTTAGTGAACTAAGGTGGCAATGGTTGATGCACTTAATAACCGGGTCTACGCATGACACCCATGGGTATGATTCGCGCAAAACGGTGTTGAAAACTATCCACTAGGAAAGAAAGCTTGATCATTGAGTAACCAGGTTCATTCATGACACCCATGTTTGCAACTTGCGTCAAAAGATGTTCAAGTGGACTTCATATTAGTAGGTTGAGGTGTTGATAGATCGGGGCCATTCATGACACCCATGTTTGCGCCTCACGTAAGGAAAGCACCAAGAAAAGAAAATAAAACGAAAAGAAAAGAAACAAAAGAAAAAAAAAGTGTCACATTTTATTTAGTTTTCTTTATTGTGTCCCGCAAGTAATGACATTTCGGTAGATATTTTGTGATATGGTGGTCAATGTGTATGAGCTTAGTGCATTTTGGATTGAGTTGAAAGTTGAACCATAAAGCCTAAACACATGAGAGTATGAGTGAAACACATATTCCTGGTAAGGTTGGATGATTTCTACTTCTATGCTTTGATCGCTAAATACATGCTATGATGTTTATTCACTTGGTCTTGTGTTCATTTAAAATTGATGTTGCTTTTGATTTTGGCTAATGCATGAAGAAGGAAAGCGTAGGTATAGGTTGCTTTTATATTGTTCGCTCGAGGACTAGCGAAGCTTAAGTGTGGGGGAGTTTGATAGCATGCATTTAGATGATCATAATAGGTTGCAATTATCTTAGTTATGATGCATATCATGCATGGTTTAAGTATACTTTGCATATTTGTTCTCTGTGTGGTTGGAGTCGGAATCTACATACTTTTATTGATTATTTCAGATAATTGTGGATCCGAGGAGGAGACATGGGTTGATAACGCATTAGATGAGAATGTCTAGTTGATCGAAGAAGCTTACATGAAGATCTCAAGAGGTCCTGAGAAGAAGAAGCGAACCTAAACGAAGAACAAGTCTGCAAAAGTTGTCGCCAGACATGCTGAACTTGTTTAGCACTTTCTGGAGGCATCGGTTGTCCGATTGACTATTATCACCGTGCGTTGGAAAGCTCTTTCAGAGAGCTACAACTTTCCTGTTGACAACAAGAGCAAATTCGAGACTGATTTTCCGTGAAAGACCAATGCAGCGGCCGCAGCATATATGCCGCGGCCAAGCAGATCAATCATGCCGCGGGATGGAGAAGCAGCTGATGCCGCGGCCACAGCATATGCAGTGGCCGCAGCATGGGTTCTGAGCGCCGCGTTTCAATTAAGAAAACCCTAGTTTTATGTTGGATGTTTTATGGCCGACTTAGTTTGTTATAAGGCCGACTTTAAGTTATTTTTCTATGACTTTTCATTTTCATTCTACGTTCATCAAACAATTTAGAGATTGAGCGATGTCTTCCATGAGGAACTAAACTCATCTGTTCTTCCTGCAATTTGAAGCTTTATTTGGATTGATTGTGAGTTTCTAATTCTCGTTCCTTGTTTCCTATATTCGAATGCTTCAACTTCTTTGCGCTTGTTGATTATTGTTTTGTTCTATCTTGTCTGGCCAACTAGTTAGATCAATTCAATTGCTAGGGTTTTGTAGATTTCTGATTGTGAACCTTAACCTAAGTAGCAAACTTATCCCTTTAGGGCTGATTGAACTAATTGGATAGGTAGGAAGTTGAATGTGTTGTTAAATCCCTCTTTAGGGACTGCAAATACCTTGGCTAATCTCTGAACTTAAAGCTATCAATTGGGTTAAATCCTTCTTTAGGGACTCGATTGATAAGGGTTTGTAGGACTGATTGGACTAGTAACTATATTAGGTCGGGACAAGGGCATTCATAGGAAACTTAATAGGACGAGAAGAAGTTACAAGGATCGTTTCAACCAAATAAAGTGGAAAATTTTAGGTAGAACTACTTCTCTCAATTGTTTGAATCACAACCATCTACTCTTGCCTTTCATAATTCGCTTTGGTTTCACAAAACCCCCCATTTGGTTACTTTAATTGGAACTTAAATCACATTTGAATAACAAATCTCCCTGTGGATCGACCTCTTACTTATTACTAAACTAGTTATAGGTTTGAGTTTTCTTTGACGGATCAACGACAGGTTTTCCCTCCGTCAATTACTGATGATGGTTCCGATATTATGGTTACTAAACAATGCTTAGTTTCTTTGTCTATTGGTTTCTATCATGATCAAATTTTATGTGATGTCGCTAGGATGGATTGTAGTCATATCTTACTTGGTCGTCCTTGGATTTATGATCGTTCTGTGTTGCATGATGGTCGTGCCAATACCTATTCTTTCACTTTTAATGGGAGGAGAGTTACTCAACTACCCTTGTCTCCTCAAGCTGTTTTGAAGGAACAGGTACGCAAGCAACAACACCAGGACGCTCAAAAGGAGGCCCAGAAACAAGCTGCTGGCCGCGAGGAGGAACTCGCTGCATCCAATGCAGCGGCCGCTGCACCACAAGCAGCGGCCGCCACACTTGATCCCGCGGCCGCAGCTTCTGCATCATCGTCTTCACCTTCTTCCACTTTGGCGAAGGCCCCATCTACTTCCATTAAGGGCTCCCTCGAACAGAGGACACTTCTTTATCAGCCCCAGCAGGAGATGGTTCCTGGGAATGACTCCGCCGACGATTTGAGGACAAATCGTGTTCAAGTGGAGGAGAATGATGCAATGCAAATAGTGATGAATCCTGGTGACATTGAGGACAACGTTAAGGTGGCCTTTGATGGTCCGATCACTCGTGCAAATGCCAAGAAGATGCAAAATGCTAACAAGGCGCTTATCATTCGTTGTCAATGAGCTATGGAGCAAGGATTCAAGCCACCTTGGGTCGCTTTGCCCAAAACCAGACCACCAGTCCAAGAGTTGAGATTACGACCTCAGTCCAAGCTCATGAAGACGAGGCCCGACCCACCATGAAGGCCCATTAAGGCCCATTTCGTGCCTCCTTATAGGGCTGGTGCCATTTTTCAGATTGTACTTATTTTTATTTAAATTATGTTATATTAGATGAATAAGGTAAAAAGGAAAGTCTATCTACTTAGATTTTCCTTAAACATTAAGTTTTGACTTTTCAAACTAAATCTAGGGTTTTAATTAATTATTATTATTAGTCAGCCATGCTGATCATTTGCAAGGTGAGGATGGCTTATCGATTTTTATTTAACGTACGTTCGAGTCGTTAGGAAAAGTCAGGTGGAAATATAGAATTGACGAAACCATTTGGCTAAAGGGTTCTTCAATCTTGAATCCTAACACTTACTTCATAAATTTCAGATTGTTCTTCATACTTTGAATCATCCTTACAATTGTGATTCGAAACCTTGATCCAAACACAATCCAAACACACAAAACAAATTCCTGCATAATACCGTCGCTGAAACCCTAGGTCGTCCGTCGCAGAGAAGAGGAAACCGTCGCTGAAGCCTCACAACCCAAGGCAGGCGGCGGCCGCCCCAAGCCCTGCAGCGGCCGCTGCAACTGAGTCCATCCCGCCGCCGCGGTTGCTGCATCCCCCACAGCCTCCGTCGCCGCTTCAGCTCCTACCTTGTTTTGCCTCGTTTTGTGTTGTTCTTTATTGCTTCGGTTTCGATTACTCAAGTTTCTCTCACTCATATTTGAATTATAATTGTTCCAAATCAGGAGATATCAAAGAATATTGCAAGATCGGGCAAATATACGACGTGGTTCTTGATTCTGAGCCCACAGGCGAAGGATCGGGGATTCCAAACGTATCAATTTCATTTCATATATCTACATTCAATGAACTCGTGAACTTATTACCTTTACAATAATACTAGTTGTGGGCCTGGGAGCGCATCCCCATTGGACGACCACGTTGCATTATCCCACTTGGTGAAGGTGATGACCATAATGCAGTTTGGAGGGCTAGAAGACAAGAGGAAAGGAAGAAGACAGGTTACGGTTCACAACCTCCCCAATTCAGTGCTCGATTTGTAGATAGGGAGGATTCACTGGCTATGAGATGGTTGAATTGCTCATACTCCAATGGAACTACCCCGAAGACCTTGATGTACTATCGAGATGCATTAGATTGGCAAACTTCAGATCAGGTTAGTCAGTTTTATTGTCACTTCTCATCCTTGTCCGCAAAAAAATTGTCTTCCATCATCTAATTGGACGTGTTGATTGAACCCTTGCCATGAAGTTGTTATCATTGGATTAGCTTCAACAATATTCCAGTTGGGATTAGAGGCCTCGGCCCTAATCGCCGCCTCCCTAGTAGCATCATCGTCCTCTTCAGAATTATCCAAGTCGTCTTCGTGATCAACACCAAGAGCATCAACATAGATCTCATTCACTTGTTCGATCCCTTGCTGAGATGTGTTGTTATACTCATTCATCCTATAATATAATTAACTGTAAGTTAGTTTATCATAAATATTAAACGTTTTCATGACTTAATTACAATGAAAACTACGTACTCCTACATAATCCTACAAGTTAAACAAGTATTTCAATCTATTTCATCAACAAATATTAACTAAATAATCCTACAAGTTAAACAAGTTAATCACGATAATAAGTACAAGTTCATATAACAAAACTATATTCTCGACCAAAAAAATGAAAAGCAATAACACAACTACATAATCCTACATCATAATCATGATAGTAACTACATCATAATTAAATATTCCAAACTCATAGAAGATTATTAAGGATTCCAAACCTCTTACTCATTCAAATAAAAGTGAAAAACTTAAATAAGAGTGCAAAACTAACCTTAGCCAAACCTTGATCAAATATGAGACAATATGTAATTTGAAGAAGAAGCAAATGCTCTTGGCATATAAGGTCCCTTATTGCCAAATTATTTCCGGTTCAAAAAAAAAAGCAAATGCAAAGGAAAGAGGATATGAAGAAGAAGCAAATGCAAAGGAAAGAGGATACGAAGAAGAAGCAAATGCAAAGGAAAGAGTAATGGAAGATGGCGTATTGGGAATATATTCTCTCAGACTAGGGTGAATTTGGCTGGTGTTGTAGAAATGAATAAAACGCGGCCTGGGGCCGCGTTTTATCTACCTCACACTCAAAGAATAAGAATCTTTGACTTTCTTTTTCTGAAATACAGAAAAACGTGGTCTGGGGCCGCGTTTTTGCCTTCCTTTCCATCCAGTCAGCAACTGGGGCCCAAGTTCAGAACAGAAACGCAGCCTCAGGCTGCGTTTCTAGTGCCAACTCATCTTCTCTTCAGATATCTATACTTTCATTTTTTTTAATAGAAACGCGGCCTCAGGCCGCGTTTCTTTTGTAAAATTCAAACCCCAACCCCAGCGCCAATTCTCTTTCGAGGTTTGTACATAAAACACGTACTGGGTCCACGTTTTTCTGCAAAACCTGCAAAAAATGAATATTTTTGTAATTAGTTTAAACCATTGAATATTTACGTAAATATTTATTTTTTATGAATATTTCAAAAAAAAATCGATAAATAGAGACAAGTTAACATATTTATTGAATTTCAAAAATAAATAAGCATATTAAAACTTTTAGAGATAAAAATATTAGTAATAAAATTATAATGATAATATATTAATATATTAATTAAAAATATATATTTAAAATAAGTCCTCTATAACTACAACATTTTTCAAATTTATAGTATATTATTTTTTATTTGTTTTAAACCTAAACAGATGCATTTCTAAAGCAATTATCATTTTTTTTGCTTATGTAGGTGAATTGCATGTAGAAGTGAGTAAGAAGATGAATAGAGTCAAGTTAATATATATATTTGTCAAGTTTCAAAGCTAAATAAACATATTAAAACTTTTAGAGATAAAAATTATTAGTAATAAAATTACATAATATATTAATTAAAAATATATGTTTAAAATAAGTCCGGTGCGTAGCACGGGCATGCTCACTAGTTTTATCATATACTTTTATCACATCTAATTGAATTGGCATACAACCTTCTTTACTTCATTTTTTCTTAAATGATTGAATTTATGGGCAATGAGAGCATCTTGTTACATGAATAAGTTTTTCTAGGACTCTCTTCATTCTTATGCTAATTATTTTTTTATATGATTTTGTTCATGGTCGAACATAATAATTAATAGGCCTAAAATGATTATTGGTGTTGGGTTGTCACATTTTAGTTAAATGTAGGAATTCAAATTCCCGGGAACTTAATTCCTGGGAAATACAATCCCCATAAATTCTACTTCCCGGAAAGTATGAAAATGTGTTTGTTTGCAAATAAATTCTCAGGAACTCAATTGCTGCATTTTGTTTGGTTGAACACAGATATTTGATAGCAGTTGGTTTTAAATTATCTTTATAACCTTTATATATAAATAAATTCATTTCATTATGTGGATAAATTATATATTTTCTTTATAAAAAAAAATAATAAAAGATTGGGGGAAGAAAAGGGGGGAAGTAGATCTTACCCACCCCTCATGGTAAGTTGAATTCCCCCTTTTCATGGGAATTCCAATTCCTGTGAATTCTAATTCCTACGTTTTTTAGTTTTCAAAATTTATACCAAACACATATATTGTAAACCAATTCCTGGGAATTTATACTTCCCGAGAAGTTAAAATGTAACCAAACCAGCTATAAGAGTGATTTATCTTTTTACTATTTTTTTGCTACAAAAAACATAAAATAAATAAATAAACTTTTGACAACCTTTGTGATAGAGGGTCCAATAACATGTTGATAATTTCTGCAGAAGCATGCAACTATGCAAGCATACCATCCGTTTTTTATTGCACTTCATTGATTTCCTTGTTTGAAACCGACTTGATTAATTCTATGTTGTTATTACAAGTTATTTCTTGATTAATCAGTATAAGTTGTTGGTGCTTTTGTTGCTGGTTATTTTGTATCCCTTAAATCTTAAAAAAAATTATTTTTTTAAATTTATGTTCTAATATCGTGCTCTTTAATAATGGATATGCCTAATGGGGTATTAATATATGTTTGATTCTATTTCTATTTCTCCTCCTTTTAGCCGCTTCGTTAAACAAGTTGGAATTTATATCTCTATTGGTTTATGGTGGATGTTTTACCTTCGGTCTTTTCGCCGAACTCCCACATGGTGAAAAATAAAATAACCATTATTTATAGCTTTCTTATTCTTAACTTGTAACAATCTCCATCTATGACTACATAATGCCTTGTAAATCTCCTTTGAGATACACACAAGCATATAGAGAAGATTGCTCTCTTTTCTCTTCCTCCTCTCTGCTCTCTATTCTTCCACATATTAGAACACGTTATCAACACGATTTGCTCGGTAAGGATACACAGATGTATATTATTTTAATTTTTGTGTTCATGCCGTATGTGCAAGAAGCTATTTTAATTTGCTTAAGACCAAATCTCCCCTTTGTTTACCCGATTACCTTGTAGAGCATGATCTTGTTTACTTTGTTTGGTTATTCCCTTAAATTATCGCATGGAGTGATCTATATATTGTTGTTGTTTTTTTTAATTGCTTATCTTTTGAAGAGAATAGCTAATATTGAGTAATCCCCCGAAGAGGATATACTATATATTGAAAACAAATGTTTATCATCCCCCGAAGTGGATATACATTGTAATATATAGTCTCCTCGTAAAGATGATTGATTTCCCTTCCCCCGAAGTGGATGGTTGATAATATATATATAGGGAGAGGTTAAAGTGTTAAACGGTCTTAAGGTGTAAAATTCCTTAAGATGTAAAATTTTGTCCTTTAGTGTAAACCGGGACGCGGGTCTGATTTCAAAACAAAAAAAAAGGCGAATCAGGCCTGATTTAAAAAAGAGTCGGCCCAACCCGCTTCCTTTCTCGTTTGGTCCTCTATCTCCTTCATCCGCTCCCATGGCGGCGCTCTCGCTTCCTCTCTGCTCGCAATCTCCCTCGCTCGCTTACCCTCGCGCTGGCACTCTCTCTCGCTCGCACTTTCACTCTCGCTCCCTCGCTAGCACTCTCACTCTCGCTCCCTCTCCGACGACGAGCAGTTCTTTAAAGAGAGCACAAGTTGGGGACTAGGGTTTTTTCTGCAGATTAGAAATCGCACTAATTAATCAAGTAAGAAGTTTGCGATCGCTTAGCTTTTTCTACGACAAGTTCTTCCTGTTCTTAGCTTTTTCTACTACAAGTTCTTCCTGTTCTTCTTGTTTTGTTAGCTTTGCAAGAACCTTCTGACATTAGTGTTGTCTTGATAGGGATTTTGTGCGATTTCTGAAGGGATCGGATTAGAATTAGGGGTTTATGATGCAGATTGGATAGATTTATGAAACTGATTAGGGACGGAAGATCCGAAATCAGCCTTCAGATGATAGTGGTGGATGTGTGAGGGAGAAAACCCACCAGAATTACAGAGAAGAGAGGAAAGAGATAGATGTTGAAGAAGGGAATTGATTTTCATTAGTTGATTCTGAAATTAGAAAATACAAGCTTATATAAGCCTTGAACCGGGTTCGACAATTAACATATAAAACATAAAGGGAACCGGGTTCATTACTAAAATAAAATCATAACCCACTAACTAGCCCTGCATCAGTACTCTACTCCTCAAAGATCATTGTCCTCAATGATCAAGTGTGAATTGGCCTCCATCTGTAGCTCAAGCATGGTCTGCCTGGATCGAAAACATATGTAGTTCTGATAGCTATAGCCCACATCAATAGGCACCACGCAGGCACGCATTCTCCCAAAATGATTAAGAACCCATCTGGTACATGTAATGACCATTGCCCTCCAGAATAAAAAGCTAATATTAGAGTGTCTTTTGCCACTAATTCAAATAGGTTACAAGAAGTTGTCTGCAGTAGAACTGAGCAGAGCCAGATGCTCAAATAACCAAGGCAAATCCAATCAAATTGTAACAACCATTCACCATTGGGTTCAATACCACACTTCCCGACATAAACACATTTATCAATCTGAACTGATCCATACAAATGCAACTTGACTAGAGAAGGAGGAGTTATGGCGTAGAGCTAAATTAGAGTGGCCTTAAAGCACAATTTAGCTATACTTGTAGGCAGTAAAATGTCCCCACCTGGGTCAAAAGCTAGACTACCAACACAATCAACAAACATAAGCATCAACTCTTCTCCTGGGTCAAAACTGAACCCAAAACACACTCCCATCAAGCAAGTGTCATGAACCAGATGAATGAGAACTCTTTCAGCTATAGTGCTCACACACTCGAGTGTTTCAAAACCTTCACCCCCGTCATTTATGGTGGATGATTTCCACATATAAAATTCAGAATTGATAGCAACATAAATAAGAAAATTTCCTCCCGGCTCAAATGGGAATAACTCAATGCATTCTACTTGATCTTGGGAGGTTTCTAGCAGCCCAAAAACTCTCAATAGAGATTGGGACTTTTCTTGATGATCCTTGCTAACCATAGCTGATAGTTGCATCCCTAACTCATTACCAATGCCCTTTATAACAAACTGTTTACCCAAACAGAATGCAAACACAACAGTTTTATGAAGCATACTACCACACACCACATCATCCGATATTTTTCCATTCATTAATGCAGTAAGTGCTTCACCTAAATAGGCCCTGTTCAAATCATCAAACATCCGTATACAACCTAATACCTTAGTTTCGGATGAAATGCATCCTCCGCCAGGATCGAATGACAACAGCTCAACACAAGCATATATCACAACTTGATCAATTTCAAAATCATGCTCAAATTGCATAACTCTATCGATAGAAGGGTTACCTGCCATTGAACTTCCTAGTTGAAGGATTTCATCAATTGTATCTTGGTCTGGCATTTCGTCGAACAGTTTGTGTGCATTGAGATTTAGGAGCTTCTTTGTCACAGAAGAAACATCCTCTACATTGAGGACCTTGAACTCAGTTTGTGCTTCATAAGGGCTCATCGTCTCGACTCCAAGATCGAGCTCGTCATCATTTGTGACATTGTCTTCCTTAGTGAACTCAATTTCCTCGCTGTCACTTGCCTTGTACATTTCATCGATGAAGTGATGAGCAACTGGATTCCTAGGCGTGAGATTGGGATTACCTTGAGAAATCGGGATAAGTGGTGCTTGCTCTATCGGCATCAGATTTCGGAATTTGGAGGAATCGGAAGTGTCTGGTGGTCAAACCGAGGCCATATAGTGAGCAAACATCTTCCTGAGTTCGAACATCTCCGCGTCACGCTGTGCATCACGTTGTGCTTGAGCGGACTGAGTAGATGCGATGGCCTCTTGCCAAGGCTCCGATCGAGAGGTGGAAGTCCGCTGGACGTACTCCGTTGGCGACGCAACTCTAGATCCAGACGGGTCGGGTGCCTTCGGAGACCTAGCGCTCATGAACTGCGTGAATAGCTTTCGGATCTGGTCCATCTCGGCGTCTCTCTGCGCCTGAGCCGCATCTCGTTTTGCCTCCAGCGATTGAGCAACTGTGAAGGCTTCTTGCAAACCTTCCAAGCGCTGGGCGACGTCTTCAATCGTGACCTTCGCACATGTGTTGTCGGCCATGGAAACAAGGTCGGAGGACCGAAAGCTCTGATACCAATGATGCAGATTGGATAGATTTGTGAAACTGATTAGGGACGGAAGATCCGAAATCAGCCTTCAGATGATAGTGGTGGATGTGTGAGGGAGAAAACCCACCAGAATTACAGAGAAGAGAGGAAAGAGATAGATGTTGAAGAAGGGAATTGATTTTCATTAGTTGATTCTGAAATTAGAAAATACAAGCTTATATAAGCCTTGAACCGGGTTCGACAATTAACATATAAAACATAAAGGGAACCGGGTTCATTACTAAAATAAAATCATAACCCACTAACTAGCCCTGCATCAGTTTAGGAATGACATTGTGTAGGGGCTGATAGTTTTGGATTTGTTGGGTTCAATTTCTGGCTTTGTTGGGTTCTATGTGATCTGATTGGCTTCATTTAGTCCAGTTTCTATTGTTGAGATTGAAAGAAGATCTGGATTTTTTACTAGATATTCTTAGGGCTTCAATTTTAAATGTGCGATCTGAACTTTGCCCTTGTTTTGGTAAATAGCTTCCAAACTGCTGGTTCCTGTTTGCTTCCAAACTGTTGTTGGGATTGAACTTTGCCCTTGTTAGTCTAGTTGTTGTTGATGGTTAGAATCTTTGTTACTCGGAAACATGAAAGGAGCACACATGTTCCTGTTTTTGTTTCGTTGGGAAATATGGAAAGGTGGAAATGCTCATCTTTGTGTTAAACTATGACAACTACAATTGGAATTGATGTTTCTTTTCAAGGCAACATAAATTCTAACAACTTTATTTGGGGGTGAAATTTATAGATTTATCAGTCGAATACAATTGAGAAAAATATGATGTAAAAGAGGCCGGAAGAGGAGAATTAATATGGAATTTCAAAGAACAAGAGAGTGAATCTTGATTCATTTGTTTGTTGTTTAACAGTTGATGATTTCTTTGTGTTTAATTTTGGTATAGGGACAGTTAGATGTCAATTTGAATGAGATATGAAGAAAACAAGCTGCTGTAGTGAGTTACTTTTGCTTAGTTTTTACTGTCCAGTTTCTACTTTCATGGTTTTTGGGTTGAATCATCACTTGATGTCATAGTTTCTACTGTCCATTTGCTCAGTTTTTGGGTTGAATCATCACTTGTTGCAATGCAAAGGTGATTCCCTTGATCTCCTGCATATCAATTTCCCCATCACTGTCGTCCTTGATTTCCCCTTTCCAGATTTACCGATCTCTTTTTTCAAATAAGGAAAAGATTTCATCTCTTTGCAATTCGTAAATTCCTTCGGTCATCTATCTCTGCAATAACACTAGTAATGGAAGATTCCAGGTTTTTTTGTACAAATCTGAATGAAATTGTATGAATTGTGTGTAGCTGCTATAGCATGGGAGGCTGGGAAGCCATTGGTGATAGAGGGGTTTATTAATGCCTGATTTATAAAAGAAAAATATTTTTTTAGCCTATTAGCTCAATTGGTAGAGCAATGTGAGTTTGCACAAAGATGTGGGTTCAAATCCCACAGAGATTACATAAAAGACAAGAACACAACAATCTCAAATTGTTAATCATGTACATTATAATCTTAATTATGCACTTTTTAACCTTAATTATGCACTTTTTAATCTTAATTATGCACTTTAAATTGTTTGATCTTCCACATTCGGCGGCAGCGAGACCACCGCCGGGGGGGGGGAGGGGGGAGCTTCGCCCCCTAGACCCCCCGAAGCATCGCCGATCAACAATGATTCAAGGCACATTAACAATAATCTTAATTATGCACTTCATATTATTATTATTATTCATACACATCGTCATTTTATTTATGCACTTTATAATCTTAATTGTGCACTTTGTAATCTTATTCATGCACTTCATCATTTTATTCTTGTACTTTGTCATTTTATTCTTGCACATTATCATTTTATTTATGTACTTTAATTTGAAATTGATTTACGAAAAATAATCGTTTGAAATCTATCCGCCAAAATTATGCGAGAGGTGAACCCAAACTCTCAAAAGTAAAAAAAAACAAAATTAAAACATCGATTTCAAAATTAAAACTCTCATTCATGCACTTTATATATGATCTTATTTTTGCACTTTATAATTTTATATTTGCACTTTTCAAACTAAAAGTGCACATTTAATTTCTAAAAATCTACATTCAAACTAAAATTTTATTTTTTCACTTTATAATCTTAATTGTGCACTTCATAATCTTATATTTCAATTATAAAAATTATAAATTTTTATAATTGAAAGAGGCCCATTTACCTATTTACTTATAAGAAATTATTATATTTGCACAACATAAAGTTATATTTGCACAACATAATGTTATAAGTGCACAATCTTAAGTTATTTTTGCACAACAAAAAGTGCTATCACGAAAAAAAATGCTGGCGCGAAAAAAAGAAAAAAAATGACCAAAGAAGGGGGGCACACTAAGGGGGTAGGGGCACACGCATGGGGTAAGGGGCACACGAGGGTTGATAGTTTGCTAATTAAATTAGGCCCATTTACTTATAAATTAGGCCCATTTACTCATTACCCATAAAAATTAGGCCCATTTACTTATAATTAGACCCATTTAGAGAATTTTACATCTTAAAGAATTTTACACATTAAGAACATTTTACATTTGAACCATTACCTATATATAAATATATATAAATTTTTTTAGCGATGGTTAATCCCTAGAAGCGGATGATTCCTCCCAGCTATTATCTCCCGAAGTAGATAAATAATATCTCCCTAGAAGCGTATAATATATCCCTATAAGCGGATGCAAATTTTCTTCGTTTGTATTTTATGTTTGGATTTGCATAAATTTTCATGGCTTGCATGTTTTGATAATTGGGATCTTAAAGAGTTTTTCCACTTAATTCATTGACCATTTAATTAAATTGTTTGATCTTCCATATTAATTACTGTAAGTTTATCAAATCTATTTTATTAGATTTATTTTAGACATTTATGATTATTGTTGTCTCTTTTAATTACTTATATCTTCAAGAGATTAACTAATTTCGAATAATCCCCCGAAGAGGATATATATAGAAAATTGGTGATGCTTTTTGAATTCTCCCCCGAAGTGGATGAATCTTATCAAATGAAATTTATTTTTCTATAATCTCATCCTCTGAAGTGGACGATTGATCGAATTTATAAAGATTGAAACTCATTCATGTAGCGATGATATATCCCCGGAAGTGGATTCAATAAAATTATTCTCTTGAAAAAAATAATCCCTTTGAGTGGGATATATGTGAGATCTATATCGTCCCCGAAGAGACAATTTCCAACATTTTTATAGCAATTGAAGGGGATACACACATAAAAATATATTTTTTCCAGTAGAGACAAATCAATATCATGATACCTCGAAGAGGCTGCACTTGTAAGAATTATACATATATTCGTAGAGATAAATCAATCTCATCCCCCGAAGTGGATGAAGGTAAACAAATTGATATTATAAATCACTTGAAGTGATCGATAAAATTTCATCCCCGTATTGATGAAACAATAAAGTAATCCTTTTAGCGATGAAAAATGATTATTATTTTATTTTATTTATTTGTCTATTATACTTTTCAATTCTTCATCTTCCGGAGTAGATGAAAAGATACATCTCCTGAAGTAAATGAACGGACTCATCTCCCGAAGTAGATGAACGAATTTTGAAGTAGATGAGCGGACACATCTCTCGAAGTAGCTAGATACTATCTCCTGAAGTAGATAAAAATTATTAAATTTATATATAATCCTAGATGATAAGTTTATCTCCCGAAGTAGATAAAATAATTTAACAAATATATAAATATGAAATTTATCTCCTGAAGTAGATGAAATTATAAAATTTATAATCATCCTTGAAGTGATGATTCGTATAGCTAGAGAAACAAATCAAATCATTATTGTTTCTCCATAAGTCTCCCGAAGTAGGTGGTAAAATTGACTATAAGAATACCACCTCATATCATAGGTGATAAAAAGATCTCGAAGATCTATGTCCAATTTTTTTTAGTCACCCGAAGATGACATTGAATTTTCTTTTTATTTTAAAGTTATTGTTGTTTGTGGTCCTTAATATATTTCATTATTTTATACATAGTTTTATTAAGTTGTTCATACAACTAATATGGGCATCCCTTGAAGTGGATTGATATATAAACATAAATCATTCTTGAAGTGACGATAATCATCCCTCGAAGAGGATGTATATTAAAGGATTCATAAAATGTTTGTCTGAAGTGAATGAGCGATAAAGATGAAAATAATGTTTTGAAGTGTATGAATTTTGGTGCGATGTTACACAATATAACCCCTGAAGTGGTTGTATACAAGTTGTCTAAATTATGTTCTCCGAAGTGAATTGATTTTTTCAAAGGTCTAAATTGAAACTCGTCCCTTGAAGTGGACAATTACTCAAATTTATTCTCCCTGAAGTGAGTAATAATCGAATATATACCATTTCTTGAAGAATGTGGTAAAAATTTCTATGACAACTTATCATCTTTTGAAGCACATAAATAATGTATAATAGAGTCTAATTGTCAGTTCAAGTTGACAAAATGAATCATTTTTGTAAAACAAAACAAAAAAATCATTTCTTGAAGTAAATGATAAATTGGTATGTACTATCCACCTGAAGTGGATAAATAAAATTTGCTTATATTTTAATCATTTTTTTTTATTTTTATTCCTTAGTTTATATTTCATATTACATTGAATCAAAATTTATTAATCCACTAGATTGTGTGTTTTTCAACACCCATTTTGCGAGCTTAAAGTTTCTAAACTCAATGGTTAAACAATCCAGTAGATAGTGATACTTATCTCGCTAAGAGCTCAAAGACTCGATACCATTTATAAACAATCGAGCAGATTGTGAGTTTTTATCAAAATCTACATTAGAGATTGAAGATTCTAATTTTAGATTCTTATAAACTCTAGAAGAGTATATGAATTTTATTTTTTACCATTTGTACTCTTGCAGAAGTACATGGAATATGGGTTATTTGGAACTATTTTTTTATGGTTATAGCAACCACAAAGCACGATCTAGTGAACAAGACCACTTCCTGACAACCCTCTATGTGTTAGGAGGGGAATCTAAATATGTAAATAAAATATGTAGTTCAAACCGATTCCTTCCCTAGCAAATAAAATTCAAGACTCCCTCCCAATACAACAGTAGGGAATCAGGATCGATCCTCGAGGAGGCGAGTCAGCGGTTCCTGAATAGCCTTGATAAGTTTCTGGATGCGTCGACCAGTAGCCTCAATATCAACTAGATAGGTGGATATCGACAAGGGCTGTTGATTCCTAGTGTCTTCAATCGATCTGCAAAGCCTATAACATAAATAGAGAGCTCGATATTGACTAGGTATGTTGATCTTGAGTGGGTCAGTGCTTCCCTGTCGACAGAGAATATCATCGACTTGATTTCTTTAGTTGCAATTTACTCGATATCGAGGGGTGATGTCGACGTTGAGTGGTCTCGCAGATTCGTAATAGTGAACAGAAATAAAAGACAAAAATAAAGAAAAACAAAAGAACGAATACTTTTGAGGTTCTCTTTATATAAACTAAAAGCTCCTAAGGTAGGGACTTACCACAACAAAAACCATCCCTGCATATCTACTTAAATTACATAAAAGATTATGTTTTTATCATCATATGACAACTTTCGTTAATCAACAAATTAGGAGTATAGAGGCTTTCACGTAAATACCTAATCGGAAATTTCGCGAGGTACCCCTAAGGTATAACTTATTTCGCGAGGTATACAAAAGTTTTACCTCATTCGCGTGGTACCCCTCAGGTTTGATAAAATTTCATCTCGTACCCTTCCGTTTGTTTTTTTAACAGACCTGTTAACTTTTTTCATATTAGAATTAGAAGTTTAATTAAAATACAAGAAAAAGAAGACGCTGATGAGGATGGAACAGAATTAAGGACGGCGCCGGCAACACAGTTGCCCCAGTTGATAGCACAATTATTCCCAAGCAACAACTAATTCCCCAAAGGTAATTCTTTATAGTACCTCGATTTAGGAATTCTAGTTGTTCGTCAATTTGCTTTGAACCCACAAATCGAAAATCCCATCTTTAGGGATTTACTGATTTACCTTTAGCTTTAGAGATTGTATTGGTTCCATTTAGGGGTTGTAGGGTTGGAATTTGGGGATTTAGGATGTATGAATTTTCAAATTAGGGGTATTGTTTGTCTTCAATTGGGGAAAATTATAATGCCTGTTGTTTTTCCACGATACTTAATTTACTGATTTAGCTTTATAATGCTTATTGCTTAGATAACACTAACAAACTCGTTTTTATTCTAATCTTCAATCTCCTTATATCGATTTTCATAGCCTTTCAATTGAATGTGATGGAATGGTGTGTATATTGTTTCTTAACATGGAAATTGGATGGCTGATGGTTGTTGCTAAGTCTTTTTAAAATTTTGTGCTGCAATATGTGGTCAAATCAGTAATTCTATGAGCTTTTTATAACATGAAGCCCTTGATTCAATAACTATGGTAGTATTGGAACTGGGTACTTTTGGATGGATCTAAAATAGGCTTAAGCTCTCAGTATAATGAACTTTTCACTTTGATTAAATACAACATACCATGTTATTTATGTGCTAGAAATTATGCCAAGCTTGTTGCTTCTGTATACATTGTACCATGTAGTTGTAACAGCAGTAATTTTTTCCCCATTTTCTCTTTTTTTTTTTTAAAGTTGTGGGTTTGACTTGTGAGGAATGTCTTAGTCTTCTCAGAGATTTTATCCTGAGATTTCTATTTTTTTTATACGCAGAAAAGTGTTAAGACCAAGCAACCATAGTTATTGTATGAGTTGAAGCTGTATGGCTTCTGCAGGGAGGAAGTAAGGAGATCGGTCAATGCTATTTTTAGTTGGGAGGGTCTGATCTTATTTGAATGATGTAGCTTCTTATATTTAGAAAACAACTTTAGCTAACACCTAAACTTTGTTTTATATTAGCCTATTAGCTCAAACGGTAGAGCGTTGTGCTATACACGTCGATGTGGGTTAGAATCCCACATAGGCTATAAATATTGCTTTCGTTTATAAATGGTGCTAAATATATTAAATGTAAAGACCGAAAAATTTAAATTATTATTTTCTTAAAATATTAAATTATGTTCGACTTTAAATTATAATATTCGGGAGATTTGGAAATAAAGATTTTATCGTATTATTTTATTTCAGTTTCAAAGGCTCAATTTGAAATTTTATTTAGTCGGGATTGGATTGAACGAGCGGGTTTCGAGATTTAACCCTGGGTATTTCAAAATTTTCTTCCTTTGGGAGGGGACCATGGGTCTTTGTCTTCTACCCTTTCCTCTCTCATCAAAAGTTTGCAAAGCCCTGCTCTCCTTGCCTTAGCCGATTGCAGCCCCTTTCCAGCTCCTTCCTCCCCTATTTGGCTAAACCATCAACCCCTCTACACTCTCCTCATACATCTTTGTCTTTCCAACCTTGGCAAGAGTCAAGATACCTCTCTGCCCCTCTGCTCACTACTAGAAAAATGTAATTAGACATCGGTTCACAACAGATGTCTTTCAAAAAAATTTCCGATCTTATTTTGCGTGTAGTAAAAGATCAACTTTTCTACATCGGTTTTAGGACGATGTCTTTTCTTCGTTAAAACATCTATTTTATTTTGAATATAGATATAAATCAGCCCCTCAAATTTATTTTTGACATGTTCACTTATTGTTGAAGCCTCATTATTTTTCATTTACAATCTTTTGAAGATGTCCATACCATGCCTAAATTTTACATTCACATCACTATTTTTAAAATAATCAATGTATTAAAATAAAATAGACATCTTTTTTATTATATTGATTTTGTATATATTAATTATATATATATAATTAGTGATTTTTTTATTGTTTTAAAATAATCTATCGTATGAAATATGTACATAACTGATGTATTAATATGATATGGACATCGTTTTAGATTTATATAATGATGTTATTGTTAGTAATATATATCAATTTATATTAACAATGTGATGTAAAAATATATGTTATACATTGATTTAGATTATTTAGACGACGTCTATAATGATACTAACATCCGTTTTATGTTATGGTTCGATTTCATAGCTATTCAGGCACAACGTTTTCCATCTATAATCCGATGTTTTTTCATTCGATGCACAACACCCTTTGTTCATGTAATAAGATTCCACAAATGATGGGTACGTACAGAACATATACATTAAAATAAATGCAAAATCGACATTTACAAATGCTTTACAAAGGATAGCTACTTGAAAAATACACGTTACAAATGATGAATACTTTTAAATGATGGGCACAAAGGATAGTTTGGGCACACTTCCAAAAACTAAAACTATGTAGTCTAAGCACCCTACTCCAAGAGCCAAGCATATTCAGAAATCACTCCAAGAGTCAAGCATATTCAGAAATCACTCTTGGTTCACGATTTGTGTCCTACTTTGTTGCATGGGCAAGGATGTTTCTCTCTTGGTTCACGATTTCATAATCCCCATTAATAAATCTGGCATATAAACTCTTTACAAGGTCAAGGGACACATTACAGAGCCACAAAAGTAACAACATAAAAATATAAATAAATAAATAAATTTTGGACTAAAAAGGAGTGATATTGCCTAATGCCATATAAATAAAATGTAAATATATAAATTCTGAACATAAAAATATAAATAAATAAATAAATTCTAAACCAAAACGATAAGAATATTTATGTCTCTATCTAAATCTTGATATTAGTCCTAATGTGATATTGTCAAGCACCAACCTGAACTATCATCCACACACTAACAAGTGCTTCAGGTTTCCGTCGTAAAACCTGAAAATTGCATGTGAAGAAATAAAGTTCTAGAGATAAAACATGTAAAGGTTATTCCAACACCAAGAGCCAAGCATATTCAGAAATCACTACTTACTTGAAGTATCCTCTCTCTGACTACTAGCATATGCCCAATTAACCTTGATAGGCTGCCCAAACATGCAAATGTAAGGATTAGATACAAGCAGTTTTTAAAACATATCGCAAAAGCAAAATGGCAAATGCTTGAAACAATGACGGGCAGGTAATCTCATGAAATTATGTCATTAATAAGCTGAAAATATGGTAGATAATTCCAGTTACTAGAGCTACTCTTGATCTGTCTTAACATCTAATGACAAATGCATATCTCAAAGAAAGAAAGTAATAACAACAAAAGAATTAAAAAAAAACTCAGGTAGGGGTAAATCTAGGTAATGCATCACTATTACTGTTAGAGCTAGAATTCCCTCGAATCACAGACGAATTCACATCTTGATTTTGGGAAAGGCTTAACTCACCCTTAATCTAAGTTACTTACCTACCAATGCTAAAAGAAAGTAAAGTAAGATCAAAGGAAGAGGGCAATCAAATTTGAAAATTTAGGATTGGAATTAGGGTTTAGGTGTTGTCAAATATTATTTATTTGATTGATTAAAGTTTGCTGGAATGGTGAGGATGAGCAAGCATAAATTTCTCTGTAGATTTTTGCAAGTGTCATAGCCTCATAGGTAAAATTCTATGTTTAATGCTTAAAAGTATATTGTTTTGGCTTTGAAAGGTCTAACCATCATCTTGCCTTCTTCTAAATATTCTCCAAGGAACCTTTCTTTTATGAACATGACAATCAGGATCAGCTCGTTAAAATTGCAAAGGTAGGCTTCTTTCAGTGTGAAAACTAATAACAATAGATTTTTCATTTTTTATTTGGTCAACTCAATAATTTTTTGATATTCATCATCATATAGGTATTCTTTTCAAGCACCGTGTAACCCGTGGCATAATCTTTGAAATCCCTTTAGCAATGTTGTTTTAGCATTTGTCAATTTGAGTTTAAAATTACTAGGGAGCATGAAAAGGAAATGACATTATCATTTTGGATTAAATGAATTTGCTTGTGATGGAAATAGATGATTTTTAAGGCTGGAAAAAATTATTCAGCGATGCTGGAATTCTTAGGTTAGGCTTTCATGTAGGGTGAAAGGTGTGTGGTTTGAGAAAGTGATTCATTGTTTGGGCATCAGCTAAGAGCAACAAACCCTTATTTTGAATAAGATATACCCCTTACCATCTTGAGGACATGTCTTAATTGGCAAATGTTGAGACAATATGGGACGGGTAATGATAGGAAAAAAATGAAGAATTGCTGGCAGTAGCTTTGTTTGGCCAAAGCTTTACATAGGGCTATAAAAGAAGGAGAAGGAAGAAGATTTTCTGGCAATGAAGATTGTAAACTTCCACAGAGACCTAAAAAAAGGGCCAAATTCATTCAATGAACTTTACTTGAAAGCCTTATTTTCTGTCTCTCTGAAAACCTAAAATTTCAGAGATGATTTTGACAATTTGTTTTGGTTGATTTCTGATTGCTTTTCTGTTAGAATTTCATTTTAGTGGTTGGGATTATAATTGTTTTTATTGTTATTAATTTTTAGTATTGTTTGGTGGTAGTAGGTAGCAATTGGTCAGCCTAGGGGCATGGCTATCTGATTTGTGCCAAGAGAGGTATGAAGTCAGGGAAAAGAAGACATCGAAGAAGGTACATAACCCTGATTTTTTATTCTAAAATGTCAAAGACTCAAAATATTAGTACCATTGTAGAGACTATAACTTTTCATAGGACTTTTACATACTTGATTTAATAAGATATTTATTATGTGCTTATACATACCTTAAATGTGAAGCTCCTACACTTTAAGGAGTCAAAGCTCCTCTCAATAGCTTGTGACTCCCCGATCCAAGTGATGCTCTAAGACATTTTCATAGCTGAATGCCTAAATCCCATGCAGTTGCATATGTAGTCTCAACAAAAAATTGGTTACACATTAGATAAATTCCAGAAATTTTTGTCTCAACAAAAAATTGAACTACAAAATCAGCATTATTCATCCTAAAATCCTTAGCCATGGTATTGTCCCCAATTCTAATTTGCCCATGAAAAAAATTTATCTGAGAAAGAAATGAAACAGAAAGATGTAAGCAATAATATAGAATGGAGACCACAATAGGAATATACATGTTAGCAAACCCGATTTATAGAAGAGATATACGTTCTCGAGTAGCATTGTTCTGAAAGATTTTTCCTTCTAAATACGGATGTCTAGATGAGAGGTTGTGATCTTCATCTGACATTCTAGAATGAAGCATGTGAGTAGAGGGGTCATCAAACTTGGTATCTCTGCAGCTTTAGTTCCTTATTAATATCAAATCATTAGTCTTTGAGGCAACCGGGCTACATTACAACTTATTTGACTCATCCAGCTTTGGTAGATGTTTAAGAATTTTATGATCACTAGACCCGGTGATTGCAATTAAAGATTTTTTATTCATGAATTAATTAGTTTATGCAACTGAGTTTTAAAAGCACTAAGAATCACAACAGGCAAACAAAAGTTGGAGCCACGAAAATGCCAGCTTTAATCAAGCAAACTGAGTCACCAACATGAATTATATAGAGCTATCCATCCAAAAAGATTCAACACACTTGAATCATGATGAAAACTAAATCCATGGGAATGTATTTAACCAACAAAAGGCAACAAATTGGTGCACATATATGGTTTTTCAGCCAAGATCCCTTGATGGAAGAAAACATTATTAATTGACGTAGTAAAGGAAGAAGACAACCCAATTGAATCAATACCCGCAATTGAATCAGAAATTAGGGAAACATGTAATCAAACCAAGACAATAATAGGCAATGACAACCATGATTCTTTGGTTGGGACTTGATAATTACTTAGCCAGGTTCTAGGGGGGTCGTCGGAATAATGTACGCGAAGAAGGACTCAAAATTTGTTTTAATTTGGTCTGGTTGTAACAGCCAGGTAAAACCAGAAAAAAAGGATATAGTGATATACAATTAACTCCATTTGTCCTTCATAGTCAAAAGAAGTTAAAGAAAAAAAATTATGAGTCACAAAGCATCTCAGTGAACCATACCTATCCTAACCTTCTACCTTTCCCTGACAGTTCCATTTTAAGTATTTGAATTATCATGAACAGAGTATTATACCTCTTTGGCTGCTTTGACAAGGAGGGAGATGAAACTCCTTAAAGCAAATAGTTCCAAGGGAACCATACAAAATAGCAACTGGACTTCAAGCATTTGAATCCAAGTACAGATGATCAAAGTCGAAAAGGTCAGGCTGATGTGAAGAATCCCTCTCACTTTAAAATCATTACAACAATATCAGCTAAGGGAGAAAGGAACCCAAATGCAAATTTGTTTAAAAGAAATTTGATAGCTAGCATATCCACATGTAAACACCGAATTATACTTCAAACAAACTAGTTTCTTATCCAACACTATAGTCTCATCTCAAGATACTTTCTTTGACTAATAAATTCCACTAATTCAATCACAGAAAGTTAACTATATATTCTGCCAGCTCAATCGAAAAAAAAAACAAATACATATACTTGGTTTAGTACGATCATTTTCCATAGGAACCGATTGATTGCTCAATAATCAACATCAAAACAAAAATTTCCTAACAAGATGTTCAATGATTGATAGAGCATTATTAATATTGCATAATAGATTGCATTTAGTATAGTTTGGATGTAAATATTGCATATTTTAGTTTCATTTACATGATTACTTGTTGAGTTGGAAGATGCGGAATCTACACAACATTATGGTTTATTTCAGGAATCGTGATTCAAGGTGGAATGAATTTGAGGGAAGTTAAAGAACTAAAGGAATTGCATTATCAGCTACAGCAAATCACGTGGAGAGAGGCGGAAGAAATCGCTGGCCGCCCCGCGGCCGAGCTAGCCGCCCCGCGGCCCGAAGACTATCGAAGGACTTCGCTGATCGCCAGGCCGCCCCGTCGCCTGAGCCAGCCGCCCCGCGGCCTGTCCAGAAACGCCGATTCAATTATTCAATTTAATTAGGGTTTTTAGTATTATTTTTGGCCGATCCTTTGTAGGCCTTTAAAAGACATTTTTAGGTTATTCTACTATTCACCTTATGCACTTTTGAGAATTGTTGAGAGCACGTTGAGCATGAGCAACTAAACTCTCGAAGGTTTTGCCTACAGTTTGGATCTTGATTGTTGAGTTGTGAGTTTCTTAATCTAGTTCTTATTCCTATTTGAATGTTTTGACTTCTTTGCGCTTCATTCCTTGAATGTGTTTTATTCTTTTTGGCCTGATCAACTACTTAGAGTAGATTCATTCAATTGCTAGGGTTTTGTAGATTCCTCGTAGCGAACCTTAACCCAAGTGGCAATCATATCCCTTTAGGACTCGTAGGACTAATTGGATGTGTAGGAAGTTGAATATATGTTAAATATCGACTCGTAGCTTGATATTGCATATACCTTGGTTAATTCATAGTCTTAATGCTATCTCTAGGTTAAATCTTAACCGTGTTAGGGTTATTTAGAGATAAGGATTGCTAGGACTCGTAGGACTAGTAATTTACCTAAGATCTGGACAAGGACATTGATAGGAAAAGAAGAGAACTAGAGGCTGAAACAAGGATCAAATTCATCAATTAAAGTGACAAATTGTAGGTGAACCTATTTCTCTCTATTGCATTCTACAACCTCCTTTATTTTGTTTGTTTCTTTCCGCTTTGACAAAAGGCGGATCTTTTTCTCACAAAAACTCTCTTTATTGTCACTTGCGATTAAATTAGCACTAGAACTTAATAGATTTCCCTGTGGATCGACCTCTTTCTTACCAACTATACTAAGTTGTAGGTTTGAGTATTTCTTTGGCAGGAACAACGACAGGTTTTCCTCTTGTCAAATTTGGCGCCGTTGCCAGGGAATTCTTTTTAATTTCTTGTGTTGTTTAATCGCTACCCTTGGTGTGGACCACGTTTATGGTCCTCACCCGTGCTACTAATCCATCTTTACTTCCTTTTGAATCAGAGATTGAGAGGACTCTTTCCAACCTAAGGCGGGAGGTTCGCAACAACTCTAGCGAATTACCTTTTGATCAAGAAGCCAAAGGGACTGCAGAGATGGGTGAAAACGCGTTAGATAACGCAAACCAAACCTTAAGGCAACTCACCGCACCGAATCTGCAAACACAACCATTGGCGGTGCAGTTTCCAGCGCTTGCTGATGGGACCAAGTTCGAGTTTAAGGCTCAATGGATTCACTTTCTACCTAAGTTCCATGGGTTGAGTGGCGAGGATCCCAACAAACATTTGGCGGAGTTCCATGCTATCATTGAAAGCATGAGACCCGCAGATGTCACAGAGGACCAAATCAAGCTGCGAGCTTTTCCTTTCACATTAAAAGATTCAGCTAATGATTGGTTTTATTATTTACCCGCAGGGAGCATTACTATCTGGACAGAGATGAAAAGGTTGTTCTTAGAGAAGTACTTCCCTGCTACAAAGCTGAACTTCCTCAGATAGGCCGTCAGCAACATCGAGCAATTAGCAACTGAGACCCTGTATGAGTATGTGGAGCGATTCAAAAAGCTCTGCTCAAGTTGCCCCTACCATGTTTACTCACAACAGGATTTGGTACTTTATTTGCATGGAGGTTTGCTTGATGATGAGCGTCGAATGGTGAATGCCGCTAGTGGGGGTAACATTCTCAACAAGACCCCAAATGATGCTATGGAGTTGTTCTCAGAGCTTGCTGAAGGGTCTAGACAATATAGCAAGAGGGAAAACCCCCGTGGAGTACTGGCTGTGGATTCTTCAAGCTCCAATTTGCAAGCTGATATGATGGAGATGAAGGAGATGATGAGAAGGATGATGCTCAAAGGGACCCCTCAGGAACTCAAAGCATGTGGGCTATGCGCTGATCCTTTACATCCAAATGATATGTGTCCGCTACTTCAGGATCCTAATGTTGAGCTCAACGCCATGGGAAACTTTTTCCCGCAGAAGCCCAGGTATGGTAACTATGGTAACCCCAATCAATTCAATAACAATTATAATGCAGGTTACCAGGGGTATGGCTATGGTAATAACTAGGCCCCTCAAGACCCTCACTAGGATACTCATGAGCCAGGTTGAGCACTCAAATAATCTTGAGAAACAGGTAGGCCAATTGGCTCAATCGCTAAGTGAATTGCAGGCTAAGGACTCAGGAAAGCTACCATCTCAAACGGTGGTGACTCCTAAGAAGAACGTCAGCGCAATAACACTAAGAAGTGGTAAGGAACTAATTACTACTCACCAGGATGACGAAATCTATGGAGAACCTGAGCTGCATAAAGAAAAAGGAGAAGAAGAGCTGCGGAATCGCGGGCCGCCCCGTCGCCCCCAAGAGCCGCCCCGCGGCCAAGGCGATTCTGCCGCTGCAGATTTCGGCGAGCCGCCCCATCGCCACCCTGAGCCGCCCCGCAGCCTTGCTCCTGACGAACCTTCCGACTCCTATGTAAGGCCTGAATTCCCTCCTTTAAATTCTTACAAACCTGTTCCTCCTTTTCCTGAAGCTCTTAGAGATACAAGGAGGCCTGAGAATGACAAAGAGATCTTTGAGACATTTAGTAAGTGCGAGGTAAACATTCCCTTACTTAAATTGATTAAAAGTATTCCTCGTTATGCTAAATTTCTTAAGGAGCTTTGCACCATAAAGAGGAATCAGAAGTTGAAAGGGAAGCAGAAGATTAAGGTAAGCGAACATGTGTCTGCTGTGTTTCAAAAGCGTATGCCTAAGAAATGTAGCGACCCTGGCATGTTTACAATCCCATGTGTGATAGGTGAGACAAAGTTTGATAAAGCTTTGTTAGACTTAGGTGCATCTATTAATGTCTTGCCTTATTTTTATATGAATCATTAGGCTTAGGACCTTTGAATAATGATTCGATCTAATTTGAGATTTAGGGAGTTTTGGAGGAATCTTGGGAAATTGACTTACTTGTCTAAATTGTATATATATAAATTATGGTATGTGATATTGATGTGTTATGTTTTCATTATGAAGCATGATGAGATGTTATATGATATATTCTGTAATGATATGTGTTGAGATGATATAGAAGATGTTATGTGATGATATATAAGATGAGACATGATGAAATATAACAGTTAGGATAAAATAGAAGGATTAAGATGATATGAGGATAAGAAGATATGTGGCGATTTGAGCTGATTGATGGAAATGAATAAAGAAGATGATGAGATGAGTTGAGGTGATAAGGATGAAATGTTAAGATACGATATTCTATGGTTATGTGAAGTTATGTACGATAGTTAGGGGCGCCTTGTGTGACTTAGACATAGACTTATGCACATCTTATATTATATGCTAGGTGATTTGTGACATGATTGTATTGCTTGCTATTGCTGATTATTCTTGGATTCCGCGCTTCTCCAGGTAAGTTCCTTTATAGGCTTACTCAGATTCGAAAGAGAAATCTCATGCTTGTGATCATATGACATACTAGGTGCTTCATATGCATTTAAAGCATGCCATGTAGTATCATGCTAGGATTGCACTTGTGATTGAGCATTCGGATACTCTGTGTGTTTGAGAATAGAACGGCCGTTATCTGTGAGTCCTAGAGTATTTGTTAGGGTCATAGGGTAGCCCAGCTTCATCGGGTGCCCTGAGTCAGTATTATCGATATACGAGCATGATGATGAGATAGCCCAGCACCATCGGGCATGAGCATGATATATGATATGATGATGAGATATGATATGCTATTATGAGATATGATATGCTATAGCATCGAACTGGCAAGTATCTGCACTAACTGGAAGGGGTGCAGAGGTAGGAGAGGGATATGCCACTTGGCATTCTTTGGGCGCCTTTACAGTTGTTTTGTATATTCTTTCAACTAGGAGCATGTTACTGTGATTTAAATTTTCGTACTGTATTAGAGCATCTTTATTATAGGTATAGCGTATGTGTATGCTTGCTTGCGGAACAGAGTGCATTGAGGGGGGGGGGGGGGGGGGCTCGGTCTGACCCCGCTCGCACAAATTGTTTTTAGGTATGCTTATTCTATGTTCCTATGGCATGGGAATCCCCCCGGGCGAATGCGAAGAAACTGTCTAACCCCGCTAACTTGGCTAAAGGCTTTCTTGAATCTATGTTTTATGGATTTGGTTTTGACCCGGCCTTGCCGTGGCAAGTTGTACTTTAATTCCGCTTTCGCATCTATATATTAATTAAAAGCAAAGCATTTGTGCCACGTGTCGCCTCCTCGCGCACCGATATTTTTGGCAATATCTATTATATATATATAATTTTATAATTTAGAAATAGCTTTTTTCAATATTTATTTGATATATTCATATGACCTATTTTTGTCAACTATGTATATTTAATTGGATATTTATTTGACATGTTTATATCTATATCTATCTATATATTAAATATACAATATTATTTCATTCAATATTAATTACACAATATCATTTCAATCTATTTTTTTAAACAATCTATCTAGGCAATTCCTTTTTATTTAACCAATGGGATTAATTCAAAACTTAAAAAAAAATAAAGTTACTATTAACTATACAATATTATTTCATTCTATATCAATTATACAATATCATTTCCGTCTATTTTTTAAACAATAGGATGAATTCAAAAGCATTTTTTATATAAAAAATATATAGTTCCAAATATATGATTTTTCTATTTTAGGCAATTCCTTTTAATTTAACGAATGGGATTAATTCAAAAAAATTAAAAATAAAGTTAATATTAACTATACACTATTATTTCATTCTATATTAATTACACAATATCATTTCAATCTATTTTTTTAAACAATTCGATGAATTCAAAAGCATTTTTTTAGTAAAAAAATATAGAGTTCCAAATATATGATTTTTTTGGAGCAGCCAATCTATATATATAATGAAAACTATTTTTTTTTATAATAAACTTAAATTTTGGATTTTCACCCAACCAACCTAATCTACATAAAATTTTAAATGATAAAAATTTTAAACATTTTTTAATGATTTCCTCCCAATCTATATATATATATATTGAGAAACATTTTTGCTTAGATGTTATAATCACCTTAATTTTATGATTTCTTCCCAATCAACTTAACCTAGGAAAAAAATCCAACTAATGAAATTTGTACAAGTTCTTTAATTAATCTAGCTATATCTAACTAATAAACCATAAGGATTTTTTATTAGGTGTTATAACCACTTTTATTTTGGGATCGATTTTCACCCAATCAACCTATTCTACTTAAATCTTAAACTCATGTAATTTTTACACATTTTTCATAAATATTATTATTATTATTATTTGTACTTACTTTATCAAATCTATTTTTTCTATTTTATATTAACGTTTGATAATAGTTTATTTAATTTTATAATATTGTAGTAATTTTTTATACTTACAAAATTTTATATTTATTTTTTTTGAAAAATTACGCGTTATGACGCGGGGACTGTACTAGTTTTCGTTCAAATGAATTTCCGCGACTTAGTCTTTAGGACAGGTTAAGGGTACCCAGGAGCCCTTCGATTGCTTTGGTGTTCGAAATCCCCACTTTAAATACTGATCTTTAGAGGTTCAAACCTCGACCCGTACCTGAATTGCAACATCCGAACGAAGGTATCCAACCTTCGAAACGTATCTCGGATATTTATATCCGGGCCGTTACATTAAAGATATAATTTAATTAACTTACTAAAGACAATTTGAACATGCATTTAGATTACTTAAATGGTTCATAAATTCAACGAGCCTATGTGGGATTCGAACCCACATTTTTGCACATGAGCACATTCTCTCCCATTTGAGCTAAAAGGCTAAAAAGATTTTAACGTCCAAAGATATTTGAGCTCGTATTTGTTAAGCATTGAGGGAATATATTTTATAAGACATTCAATATTGTAAAAGTTCTAAGAGTCAAATATAAGCCCAAGTTATTGAAATTATGTGCAACTGAACAAATAGTGCAAGCACTTGACATTGCGTGTCTTCATTAAAGATAAAGTAGCAAACTGGAAGTGAAGATAAGAAGAAATAAAAAAAACATACCTACAGAAAAAATCAGCAGCAAATAAACTGAAAGCTGAATCATCGAGTTGGAAGTGAAGCTAACTTCAAGGAGGATATCTCCCCGAAAATCACTACCATGCTGATGTTAGCAAGTATATATGTTTTAGATAGAGTTATACATATTTATGATTGTACTCTCAGGGTTTTCACCCAATGATATATATACAGGAGTAGGCTCCTCTGAGATCCTTCAAGGACTCAGTTATCTAAACACTTACATGGTATCACAGCCTCTTTGTGAAACCCTAAAATTTTTTTCCGTTTCACAAATTAATTCGATTCCGCCGCCGCCGCTCTTATAGCCGCCGCCGCCCACACCCAGCCGCCGCCGCCGCTCCCATTAGCCGCCGCCGCCGCCCTCACCCGCTGCCCCACACCCAGCCGCCGCCGCCGCTGCTCCAAGCCGTCGCCGCCGCAAACCCTAGCTGCCGCCGCTGTTCCCAGCCGCCGCACCCCAACCCGCCGCAAACCCTAGCCGCCGCCGCTGCTCCCAGCCGCTGCCGCCGCAAATCCTAGCCGCCGCCGCACCCTCATTGCCGCCGCCGCTACCTACCTCTACCAATGGGTGACGTTGTCAAACCCCACAGCAGCCACAAAACCCTTTCCATTCCGCCCAATCCGTTACCAACATCAAGAACCAAATCCCCCTAACCCTAGACCTCAAGAAGGTTCAATACCACACATGGGCGGAACTCTTCACCACCGCTTGTCGGGGCCATGATGTCCTCGCCCACATCGACGGTTCCGACCGCCCCAATGATGTCCCTGAGCCTATTTGGAACCGCATCGACTCCATCGTACTCGGATGGATCTATGCTACCATCTCCGAAGATGTGTTGATTACCGTCCTCCAACCCGGATCAACCGCTCGTGATGTTTGGCTTCGCATCAAGGGCCTCTTTCATGACAATAAATCCGCTAGGGCTGCGGATCTTGAAGGGAAATTCATCAACACCCGTCAGAAAAGTTTCTCCAACGTCTCCGACTATTGCCTAGCCATCAAGGCTATCGCCGATCAACTTGGCGATGTCGGACACAAAGTCAGCGAAAAGCGCCTTGTTCTTCAACTTATCAATGGCCTCTCCACCAAATTTGACGTTGTCGGCGGGATGATAAGCAACACTTCCCCGCTACCGACATTCATGGTGGCTCGCAGCATGCTTTCCAGGGAGGAAAGCCGTCAGGGCTGCCCTCAAGCCCCTTCCCATGTCCTAGTGTCCTCTAAGGACTTCCTACCCACGGATCCTTACCCCCGAAACCCTCAAACAACCCCATCCAAGCCACCCAACCAGCGCGGCGGACGAGAGCAAGGGAGGAACTCGCGACGAGGCCGCGGCGGCGGCCGCAACAACATGTCGCGGCCGCAGCACTACCCGCCGCAGCCCCCGCCGCAATACCCGCCCCAGTCATGGTACCCCACCCCACCTCCCTGCCCCTATCCAACGTGGGCCGGCTACCCACCGCCTTCGATGCTCCGCCCCTACCGCCCTCCACCCTCTGCGGCTCCTTCCCCGGCGCTATACGCCTCCCAGCCGCAACACACCGATCTCTCCGCTGCTTTCTCCACCATGGGAATTCAGCAGCCGGACGACAACTGATATATGGATACCGGGGCCTCTTCCCACATGACGAACACACCAGGTAACCTACAAACTGTTTTTAATTCTAGCACTTTACCATCCATTTATGTCGGTAATGGCGCCTCACTATCCATTGTCGGTTCGGGTCAAGCAACCCTCCCCACTGGCCCACCCCTCCACCTTAACAACGTCCTACTTGCCCCTGACATAGTAAAAAACCTCATCTCTATTCGTCAATTTACCATTGATAATCACGTGGCTGTCCAATTTGACCCTTTTGTTTTTTTTGTGAAGGACCTTCGCACGGGGACCCCAATCATGCAGTGCAATAGTTCCGGCGACCTCTATCCACTCGCCCCAGCCCGCAAGTCCGCCCCCACCGCCCTCATCACCCTTAGATCCGACTTGTGGCATGCTCGTCTTGGCCACCCTGGCGATCACGTGCTTCAAAGTCTCCGCTCTAGCAATTTCATTTCTTGTAATAAAGCTTCAGGCATCTGCACTTCATGTGAGATCGCCAAGAGCAAAAGACTTCCTTTTAGCATTGTTCATTGCGATTTGTGGACTTCGCCCATTCCTAGTGCTAGTGGGTTTTGTTATTATTTGGTTATACTTGATGATTACACCAATTTTGTTTGGGTATTTCCACTACGCCATAAATCGGAAACAAAGGGCCACATTATTAGCTTTCACAAGTTTGTCCACACCCAGTTTTGTTTGCCTATCAAGGCCATTCAATGTGACATGGGAGGTGAGTTCGACAACAACATTGTCCGCTCCTTTTGTCAACAACAAGGGATAGCCCTCCGCTTCTCTTGTCCATAAACTTCACCTCAAAATGGCAAAGCGGAACGCATTCTCCGCACGCTCAATGACAAGACACGAACCCTACTTCAACATGCTTCTCTAACCCCTTCTTTTTGGGTTAAAGCCCTTCATATGGCCACTTACCTCCACAATATACTACCATCAAAAGCCATTGGCAACTCCAACCCAACCTTGTCACTCTACCACCGCCACCCGTCATACAATCATCTTAGAGTGTTTGGATGCCTTTGCTTTCCCAATATGAGTGCCACTGCTCCCCATAAGCTCTCCCCACGGTCCACAAAATGTGTCTTCTTAGGCATTTCCCCACACCATCGAGGCTACCGTTGTCTTCGCTTGGATACCAATCGGGTTGTGACATCTCGCCACGTGATTTTCGACGAACATACCTTCCCCTTTGCCCACCACCATCAACCCACAGTCCCCACACCCCAACAATCCAGCACCTCGGCCTCATTCCCACCCCTCCTACGTCTTCTTCTTGGTAGTAAACCACCGATGCCGCGGCCGCCGCCTCAAGCTGCGGCCGCTGCCCAACCCGCAACACCATTACAACATGCAGCGGCCGCCGCCAACATGCCGTGGCCGCCGCATCATGCTGCGCCCGCCCATGTGCCGCGGCCGCCGCAACCTGCTGCGCTCGCCGCACCACTCCCTGCTGCACCAGCCCCTGCTGCGGCTGCCGCACCAGTGCCGCGCCCGCCGCCTCCCGCAGCACCCGCCCCCACCATGACTACGCGATCTCAAGCTGGGATCGTCAAACCCAACCCCAAATACAACCTCTTCACCCCTTCCACTCCCATATCACCTATACCTATGTCACCACAAAAGGCCTTACAGGACCCAAACTGGCATGCCGCCGTGGTTGATGAGTTTAGTGCTTTAATTAAAAATGGCACGTGGGACCTCGTTCCTAGGCCTCGGGACTCTAATATCATTAATTACATGTGGTTGTTCAAACATAAGTATAGGTCTGATGGGTCACTTGAACGACACAAGGCTCGCCTCGTTGTCAATGGCAAGTCTCAGGAGGTTGGTGTGGACTGCGATGAAACTTTTAGCCCGGTCGTCAAACCCGCTACCATACGCACTGTGTTGAACATCGCTCTCATTAAGGACTGACCTATTCACCAGCTCGACGTCAAGAACATCTTTTTGCACGGTCACCTTCAGGAAACTGTGTATATGCATCAGCCTCCAGGCTTCTATGATCGTTCGCGCCCCTCTCATGTCTGCCTTCTCCGGAAGTCTCTCTATGGGTTGAAACAGGTGCCCCGTGCTTGGTATCAGCGCTTCGCCACGTACCTCAGTGCTATTGGTTTTCAGATCAATCCGTCAGATCACTCCCTCTTTGTCTCCCATTCAGGGTCCGACACGGCCTATCTTTTGCTGTATGTTGATGACATTGTGCTTACTGCATCTTCTCCATCATTATTGTCACGCCTGATGGGACTGCTGCGTTCAGAGTTCGCCATGACGGATCTTGGTCCCCTGAGCTATTTTCTCGGCATATCTGTGACTCGCACTCGGGATACATTGTTTCTTCATCAGAAGAAATATGCCCTTGAGATTGTCGACAAGGCTAGGATGACATCCTGCAAGCCTGCTACCACTCCTGTCGACTGCAAGTCCAAGCTCGATGCTGCCTCCAGTCCCAAGGTTGATGACCCTACCGCCTATCGCAGTCTGGCAGGTGCCCTCCAGTATCTGACATTCACTCGGCCATACATTGCTTTTGTCGTCCAGCAGATTTGCTTATACATGCATGATCCCCGTGAGCATCATCTACAGGCGCTCAAACGGATCATCCGGTACATCAAGGGCACCTGTGACCTGGGATTGCACCTCTTTCGCGGCCGTTTCGACACACTCACAGCTTACTCAGACGCAGACTGGGCGGGTTGTCCGAAAACTCGCCGTTCCACCTTTGGGTTCGCTATCTACCTTGGTGACAATATGATATCATGGTCCTCCAAGCGTCAGGCTACCATATCTCGCTCCAGTGCCGAGGCTGAGTATAGAGGTGTCGCCAACGCCGTGGCGGAAACCTGTTGGCTCCGCAACCTCCTCTGCGAGCTTCGAGTTCCACTTCGTGACGCTACATTGGTCTACTGCGACAATGTCTCCGCAGTTTACCTCGCCTCGAACCCGGTTCAGTACCAGCGGACCAAGCACATCGAGATTGACATACATTTCGTCAGAGAAAAGGTCGCTCTAGGCCAGGTTCGAGTGTTACATGTCCCTTCTGCCCATCAGTATGCGGACATCTTCACAAAAAGATTACCTACTCCTCTTTTTACTTCTTTTCGTTCCAGTCTTGCTATTCGCTCACCTCTAGCTGCGACTGAGGGAGGATGTTAGCAAGTATATATGTTTTAGATAGAGTTGTACATATTTACGATTGTACCCTTAGGGTTTTCACCCAATGATATATATACAGGAGTAGGCTCCTCTGAGATCCTTCAAGGACTCAGTTATCTAAACACTTACAGCTGAAAGTTGGAAATGAAGCTTACTAGGTCGTCTCTGGATTCATCCAACTCATCTCTTCCGTTGTTCTTTTATTACACTTTCTCAACTTCATCCTTTCTCCCTAAGGAGTAAGGAAATTGAAAGCTGAAAGCTATTGTTGTTAAGGATGCCTGAACAATAATCTATTTAAAGAGTTTCCAGTGAGGCTCCTTTTTAAAGTCCATACAGAAAGAGAAAAGAGGATGAGTACCTTTCAAATGATTTCCTATAAAAGCATGAGTGCCAGGACTAAGAGAATACCAAAAATAAAATAAAAATCAGAGAATCATTTACCCATGAGAATACAAGCTAATCATCAAATTCTCATATATCACACCATATAACACATCCAATACTATTAACTGACAATTAAAATTCAAACAAAATATCACCCGCGTTGACCTTTACTGATGGTCTATTTGGGCATTTGGCCATCAACAGATAAAGATCCTTATGTTTTCTACATTGTTAGACAACAGAGAAAGGCACAACAAATACATCGTTAGATATATAGATTTTGTTCCCGTTGCAACAAATTAAACAATATCACATCTCACAATAGACAAATTTTATTCTTCTATGGTTTGGATCACCACAAATGAGCAGCCAAAATACATTCATTATTGAATTTGATTTAGAAAAAATAAAAAAGAATAAACAACAAACCTTGATCGAAGAGCATGAAAGATGAACAACCCCTCAACTCAACAACTCAATCGTCTAACCCTGCAGGTTCTCAACCACTAAAATCAATACTCACGTTCTAGCATACATCTAAATTACAACCACTAATTTTCGAAACCCTTATTTAGTTCTTCACCACCTCCTCCAATATGCATCTATACAGTTCTTCCAATTCACATATATCTAAATTTCAAAGTTAAATTCACAACTCACTCAAAATCCCCAATTCGAAACCCTAATTTTTTGCAAATTTTCTGTAACAGGAGTTTTATATGATAAATAGTTTATTTGGTAATCAGCTATTGAATTGTAATTTGGGCCGTATAGGGCTTTCTGTTAGTGGGCTGTAGCCTAGTTATGTTTTGTGTTTGCTTCCTGCTATCTTCAACCTAAGGTGAGTATATGTAGTCAGCCAAGAAGCTGTATTCGGTAATCAATCAAATACAAAACCAATTTTCCCAATCTCAAACTCTCTCAAATCAAATCTCCGTTCTAGTGTTCTTCGGATTGATTCTTCTTCCTCAATCTCTAGACCTAGTTCACTCACCTTCGAACTCATGAAAGAGTTTCTAGGCTGAGATCTATCCCCAAATTATCAATCGATCATCTCAATTTCATTAATAGAGTTGAAGAACGGAAATCCCGTCTCAATGGTATCAGAGCAAGTCGAGTCCTCGGCGGATTCGTCCATGGAGGATGAAGATTGGACAGATGAAGAGTTGGAAACTCTTACGAGGGCGGTGGCGAAGCTGACGTACGCTGTGGCCTCGTGGTTCGATGAAGCGCGTGCTTCAGAGATGATACAGGATATGAGAATAATTGAGGCCACGGTCGCCTCTCTGATAGCGGAAGGGAAATCTGCTGAGATCCCAAACAGATCTCAGGAGATCGATGATGCTCCAGTCGATGATTCATCTGCGCCCTCGATGGATCCTTCAGGTCCACTCAAATCCGACCAGTAATGAATCAATGGAAGATGAAGAAGAGAATCTTCCTCTTCAGGAGTTAGAGGAATCGCCTAAGCTCATAATTGACGATTTAGTCGATTCCGCTCTTGCAAAAGGAATTCCCAGTTTGACTGCTCACCAGGTGTTTGACGAATTGTCTGCACCAACGAGGAGGAAGAAGATTGAGGTCCATAAGGGAGGCTTATTGACAGGGAACTTTTCTATCGATCGAGATCGAGTCTTGTCACTTAACCGTGAATTAGGGAAGGCTCACGCTATGTCATATGATGGTGATCAGTTGTTGTGTTTCGATCCGGGAGGAGAGTGTGTGTTGGTTGTTGGAGAAGGTTTGCTGAGGGAAGGAGCAGTGAGTGATTCAGTTCAATCGGTTTTAGAAGGGCTTCGATTTGACAGAATATTATTGATAAAGTTTGTGCCTACAGAGTGCTCAGGTGCATCACTAATCTCCTTAAACCACATTAAGCCAAGTACAGTTGATTGGATTGATTTTCCTATACTCAGCCTGGATCATTCTCTTAATCTGAGAAGAGATGCTTTAAAGGACTTGATGGGTGATTGCATTGATATTTCAATTTTTGATCCTGAAGGGGGTTTGTTACCAAAGAGCTGGTTCATTTTGGTGTGTCAATCGTTTGTTCTAAGAGCATTTGATGTTGGTCTGCGGAGCAATGATTGTGTTAGAGGATTTATGTTTGACCCTGGGATTAGATATAAGGGATCAGGACCTCTTCGATTTGATTTCCTTGGCACAGAAAATGCTACAAAACTCCTTGCTGATCAAGATACTCTTTATACTTCTAAATCTGAATCTGATCAAGTTGTATTGATTCTTGATCCGGGAAGTGATTTGTTTATGCTTACTGTGGTTGATTATGCTATCTATTTGATGAAATTGAGAGGTAGTCACCATGATTCTAGCATTCATCTCCTCGTTGCTAGGACAAGGGGCCTCACCTCGACCGAAGCCAAGAGTTCAATTCATGTACAGGCTAGCTCTAATGACAGTACATGTGCAGCATTCGATCCCCGTGTTTTATTGATATATGTGTCCAACGGTAGCAAGTCTGATGTTCTTAAGCAGCTGAATTGGGTTGGGAAACATCTCACTGCTGGTTTCGAGTACTCAATGTTGTTCGGGATAGCTATTAGATCGCTTGCTGATAAACAAGGTCGAAAGAGGGAGTGTGTTGAACTAATAACTTTCGATCCGGGAGGAAATGGCTTAGTGGTTGTTGATCTGGAAAGTGTAACAAAAGGGATGCAGGTTTGTCATGAGCTGGGTACATTACTAATGGAGCAAATAGAGAATGGATATGTTCATCAATTTGCTCAGTTTCTAGGAGGTGGAAAAGCAGTTGGGGTGAATGGCGCTGGCAAACTGAAGTTGAGAGAATGTTCTGCTTAGTTATGTTCAGAGGCCTTGTCATCATATTACTCTCCACCTTTCAACAACATATGGGCAGTACTTCAACAAACAAGGTGAAGTTACAATGGAGGAAGCAACGAGTGCGTGAGTCCTGTACAAGGAATGAAAACGTGAGCTTTCAAGGTAAATTTGGAGGAGCTGTAGTTATGGGGAACAAGATGACAGAGACTTCAGCCCCTGATTTTTGGTTTCTGAAAGTTCTCGGCATCGTCTGTCCTTGGGATATCCAGGCTACTTCCTTTGTCTTCGATCCCGGCGGAAAATGCAGCAAGCTTGCAAATGAAGTTCACCGTACAAGTTGCTGGTATTGGTAGGACATTTTGAACGTGATCATTGAGGGCAATGATCTTTCGAAGAGGGAAGTATTGTAACAGGAGTTTTATATGATAAATAGTTTATTTGGTAATCAGCTATTGAATTGTAATTTGGGCCGTATAGGGCTTTCTGTTAGTGGGCTGTAGCCTAGTTATGTTTTGTGTTTGCTTCCTGCTATCTTCAACCTAAGGTGAGTATATGTAGTCAGCCAAGAAGCTGTATTCGGTAATCAATCAAATACAAAACCAAATTTCCCAATCTCAAACTCTCTCAAATCAAATCTCCGTTCTAGTGTTCTTCGGATTTATTCTTCTTCCTCAATCTCTAGACCTAGTTCACTCACCTTCGAACTCATGAAAGAGTTTCTAGGCTGAGATCTATCCCCAAATTATCAATCGATCATCTCAATTTCATTAATAGAGTTGAAGAACGGAAATCCCGTCTCATTTTCAAAATCAATTTACCTTCTCTGCCCTACCCTAATCCGACTCCAGTGTTTCTCTACCTCCGAAGACCAGTCGACGCCGCTCGATGTTGCCCCTCCTTGTGTCGCTAACTCTGGTCTCCTGATCGACTTCTCTTTCTCACCTTCTCAACGTCGCCTGTGGGTAGTTTTGTTTTAATTTTTGGAAATTTCCTTGTTTTTAAATACAAATCAAACGGAAGTCTCAACATCCGTTAGTTATAACATTGTAAGGGCAGGATCCAAAAATACTATATAACTCAGGAGTACCAGGCGAAATAGGTTAAACTCTTGTACACCTCGTGAAATATGCCTTACCTCAAGGGTACCTGGCAAAATTTCCGATACCTAATTATTCCTATCCTTTTCATAATTAGGGTTTAGTCAACTTCCGAAGGGAAAACCTAATTACTATCCAAATTCACATATAATCCACTTTCGCTTCATATAAGGTAAATAAGGAATGATCCTAAATTCTCATGAAGGATTGAGCGCGGAATAGAAGATGAAACCACATAATCAGAGAAGGGATTCAAGCATACTTACATGGCTATTGTCAGGCTCATCCCGACCCTAGAAGTAGGATGACTACTCACGCCTCATTAGGGAAAACATTGTTGAAAGAAATAAACAAACTTGCATTAAACTTCAAAAGGGCTTTAATCGTACAACCAAACACCGTCTTCTCTCCGCTCTTTGTACTCGGCTATCCTTCTCTGTTCTTATGGTTGCTTGATTGCTCATGAATTGGATGAATAAAATCAGCCCCCTCGGGCTTTATTTATAGCCTCACAACGCTTCCTAGCCAAGGATTAGAGTCCTAATCCTAGTTAGATTGATAAAGGAAATATTTGGCAATGTCGCTTCTTCAGTTCTTCTTTCAGTCGACCTCGGGTGCTTCAGTCGATATCGAGACCTATAGTCGAGATCGAGTGCTATGCTCGAGATCAAGCTCTTCTCCAGTGTCTTGTAATCGCTCTAAAACGTTCCATTTCCTGCGAAATCAAACCAAAACTTGTGTAGACCTCTATATCTTGCAAATAAACTCAAACTACACAAATCCACTACTTTCCCAACCCACAAGTATAAAATATGCATAAGAAACGGAATAAATGTAAGCATGAAACATGGTAAAATAAGCGCACATCAAACACCCCATACTTAAGATTGCTTGTCCTCAAGCAATACTTTTAATGATCAGTTAGGGGAAGGACTAAACTCTCAATATCGTAGATCCATTCTTGTATAACCCTACAATCAATTACCATCCTCGCAAAGGTACTATTGCCTTTAAATTCATGCCTGTGAATGAAAAGCAACATCTCACACAAATGAAGGGTTATGCAAAAATAATTTGTAACATAGCATTGATAATCAAGAGGAGTTTTATGCGCAATGGTGAAGTGAAGGTAAAAGGTATAGTGGTGGGCTATATTTGGCAATGTGGTGCTAATCCGGGGAGAAATTTTCAAACTTTCTTTCCTTGGTGTTGCACTTTCTCCCTTGTGATTTCCACATTCCTACTCCTCATAATGCTTTGCTTTTTCACTTATATGCTTTTACCTCTCTAACCTTAACGCTTTCTTCTCACGAGTAGCAAACATGGGTGTCATGAATGACCCCGGGTACTTAGCGCTTTGGACTCCTCACCTTGTTGTCCCATCTCGCGTGAATTTTATCCTCCGCAAGTAGGGTCGATCCACCTAACTCCTAGGTGACCGGATTTTCTTTCTCTCATTCAATTTTCCATAAAACAATTTATGCTATTAACTTTATAATAACTTCACAACATATCAAACCATATAACAATTCCATAACATAACATCCATTCTATAACATAATCTCCCGGATGGGTAAAAAGGTATAAAAATGGGCAATTTAAGAACTTGTGGAGCAGTAATGACAATAAGCACATATGGCTTAAAATATGATGTAAGGGCTATAAGCATGGGTAATGGTTAGGGCAAATAATGTATGAATGGAAAATAAAGTCCTCCGTCCTCTTATCATGCATATGTCAAAAGCAACTTTAAATTTTATTCCTTTCATGGTTTTCTCTAAAAATCGCACTTCATTGAGACTTCCCTTTACTAGGCAATTTAATTGCTATATCTCTAACGAATCCACTTTTGCATCGTCGAGTCTTGTTAAAATTTCCATGACACTTTTCAATTTTTTTCAATGGGGGTTATTTTTCTCAAAAATTCCTTTGGACTATAAACTTTATGATCATAAGAAAAATATGTGCATATGATGCCTAATATGTAAGAACTAACCATGTATGCAAAAACAAACTTAAACAAATAGTTAAAACTAACGAATATGCATTGAGCCAAATATGTAAGAATGCTTTTACCCCACCCCATACTTAAATCTTACAATGTTCTCAATGTAAAAATAAAATCAGAAGTGGAGTGAAAGAAAACTTACTAGAAAACGTCGCAACGGCTCAAAGCAGGTACGTCTGCAGGAATGGTTGAGATCGGGTAGGGTAGTCAATATCGACTAGGTCAATCGACTTCGAACTCTTGCTTCAACTCAGAGTGATCAGGGGCAATCACAATTGCTCTTCTCGATATGCCCTGGTCGATATCGAGTAATGCGGTCGACATAGAGGGCTTTTTTAGCTCCTTCGTACCTGCAATGCGTTAGTCTTTCACGAAAACCCAAAACTTAAATGTTCCAAAAAAAATTTAAAAACCCTAAAAATCAAACCATCCAAAAATTAAAAGTCTATGTACAAGCTCTAGATTTTATAGTCGCTAGGCCGACTTCTTTCGCTCTTCTATCAAGGTTGGGACATACAGGGACCATATTGCTCGCACGTCCTCTTCAGGGTTTTCGAGCTCCACTTTGAACATTGTCCCCTTCTTATCTTTAAGCTCCCACCTTCCTGGATAGACTTCATGGATGGTCACTAGTCCTCTTTTTCTTCCATCCTTTCTCTTGCATCCCATTATGTTGCATTGCTCCATAAGCACCTTGTCTCCCACCTTGTATTCGCTTATTGGCTTTCCTATCATGTTAGTAAGGCATACAAATAAGATTACTTTTTTCATAGGGATTTTATCTGTATGTTCTAAAGGATCTTTACCTAGGCTTACTGTTGAGTTACTTGTGCTCTGAGGGAGAGATCGACATCGAGTAGATGTGTCGACATCAAGTGGATCCTTTGTTGGAGGTGCAGTCGATGGAGGTAGGTCGATTAGGGGTAGTCGACCTCGAGTAGGTCCAGTCGATATCGATTGACCTTGGTCGATCTCGGGGTGTTTTTCTACGTCAACCCCATACTTAACTTCTGGCATCGGGTAGTCGATGTCTAGTCAGGTAGTTGATGTCGACTGCATCTGTCTGTGTCGAGGAAGAAGTCGAAGTCGAGGGTCACCAGGGGGTGCCGATATCAAGGGGCCTACTCAATATCGAGTGCAGTGTTTGGCTCCTGAGTGATCGATGTCGATCACAGGAGATGGCTTGACCCAAGGCAGTCTATTTCGACCGGCCTAGTCGATCTCGAGTACCTCTGCAGAGACTTCTTTTCTTCTTTGTCGTTCTTTATGCTTTATAACTTGAAATTCTTGTTAGTTCATAATAGATAAAGCCACGATTGTCAAAGTTTCAAAACCAAAATCCAAACTTTAAAATCCTAAAACCCATCTAAGAAAAAAAAATTAAATGTTTATGTACACACTCTAGATTTTTGAGTCGCTAGGCCGACTTCTTCGTCAATGCGTCACGACCCTTTAAGGTAGGGTCCCTTCAAGCTTGTTCCTTCTCCTGGATCATCTAGGTCGTTTTGATAGTACCCAAGCTCAGCAACTATGGCTTCTTCTTTAGTAGGTTTTTTATTGGGCGCTTTCCTTCTCTTTGTTGACCTAACTTTTGAAATATGGGCAAACCATGGAGATTTGACCCTCCCATTAGTTGAATCATCAGTAATGGGCAGAGGAGGGTTAGGGATCATACTTGAGCTTACCTTTTCGTGCTTGAAACAGCGATCTTCGGGTTGAGGGTCAGTCGATCTCAACAAGGTGGTGTCGATATCGAGTTCAGGAGTCGATGTTGAGTAGGGGTGGTCGACGTCAACAGTGGGGACCCCATACTTAAGCTCCTGGCAACTCGGTTGATCATCAATGTCACTCGATATCGAGTTAGGGGGGTCGACATCGAGTATACTGGTCGATCTCGACTTGGTGAAGTCGATCTCAACTCTCTTTGCAGCTTCCGTCCTTGCCAACAAATTTTTTTGAAGTTTCTCCTTTGCGGATGAGAGCCCAACTTCTTCTAGCCGCTTTGTTTCACTCATAGTAGGGTTGAAGCGAAGTTCGATGACCTCGTTGCCAATTGTGAATGTAATGGTGCCATTCCTCACATTGATGTTGACATCCGCTGTTGCTCAGAATGGCCTACCAAGGATGATAGACACAATAGGGTCTTCCGGCATGTCCAACATGATGAAGTCAGTGGGTATGAAGAACTTTCCCACCTTGACAGGGACATCATCCACAACCCCTGTTAGTCTCACGAAGGAGTTGTCCGCCATGTATAGCTTCATGTCGACGGGCTCCAATGCTGCTACGCCCACTTGTTTCCATGTCAATAGGGGCATCAAATTAACACTAGCTCCAAGGTCACAAAGGGCTTTGAATTGATGCTTACCTACCCCTACCGTTACCGCAGACTTGCCTGGATCGCCGCGCTTTTCAGGGAACTCAATGGAATTGCATTCACTGGCGATGTCTAGGATGGACCTATCTTAGACAGGATGTCCTTCAGGAACTTCATGTATGCCGACATCTCGTTTAGTGCTTCCGTGAGTGGGATGGTGAAGTTGAGTCCTTTTAGGATCTTCACGAAGCGCCTAAACTTGGTGTCCGCCGGGTCTCGCAGTGCCCTGGAGGGAAAAGGGAGTGCTTTGGATAGCTTTGGAGCCATAGTGGTCATTTTTTGCTTTCTGGGCTGGTCGACATCGACATTAAGGGGGTCGATATCGACATGGGTGGTCGACCTCGGAGGTTTCTGAAGCTATTGTTGATTTGAAGAGGTGTCGACGTCGATCTGGGGGTCAATATCGACTGGTGCACTCGATATCGAGTGACTCTCTGGCTCGGTTGTGGGCTTCGTAGTGGGCTCGACAATGATAGGGTGATCGACGTCGATAGGGCCCTCGATATCGACTGGGGTGTCGACATCGACTGCGTCTTTAGTGGCTTCTCCTTTACTCCATGGCTCGTGCAATTGATGTCCACTCCTTAGATTGATAGCGGCAATGTGCCCGGCTGGCCCCTTAGGATTTTCTTGTGGTTGTTCAGGGAATTTTCTGGGTGGCTTTGGGATTTGTACCGCCAATTGACTCAGTTGGGTCTCTATGTTCTTCTTCCATATGTCCATCTCCCCAATTTATGTGGTGAGATGGTTGAGCGCTCCTTTTTTTTCTGCATGGTTGCACCTCATCTTCTCGAGGATGAGTTGGACATCATCCATTCTTGGCTCTCTCTCCGGATGGCCTGGAGCTCGGTAAGGTGGAGGATCCCTAGGGTTTTATTAGGGTGGTTGATTTCCCAAGTTTTGGTATCCCTAGAGATTGGGATTCCTTATATACCTCACCTCTTAATGAGTCTCCACTAGATCAACTTGCTCCGTGTAGGGGCAAGCGGCGGTGATGTGCCTCTCGGAGCCGCATTCGGCACAGGGTTGGTTGGCGGAGAGGAATTTGACTTGTTTCTGAAGCCTCCTGAGTTGATCTTGCATGAATTATGCTTTGACGTCGGGATCAATCTCCTTGTAGGGCTCATAGAGTGGCATCAATGGAGCAGGCCTTGAGTCGGAGGCCACAGGAGTCCCATATGTGTTGTCAAATTCTACGAACCTCTCTATAGTATCCCAAGCTTGTTGCGGCAGAAGCTCAAGATACCCATAGGAGGTGTAGGTGTTGATCATCTCCTTTGTTGCTACATCCAGGGCGTTGTATATGATCTCCTGGATGATGTAGGGTGGTTGCCCATGCGTAGGGCAGGACCTCAGTAGCTCGTTGAATCGCTCCCACACTTGCGCTAGGGTTTCATGAGGCTTTTGTTTAAAAGCCATGATCTTTTGACGTATAACCGCCGTCTTGGATGGTGTGAAGAACTTGTTTAGAAAGGCATCCTTGACTTCATCCCACGTGTGAAGCGATCTTGGGGCTAGGCTCTCCAACCATGCTAGTGCTTTCCTTGCAAGAGACCAACGAAAAGCCTTTAGTTTGACATATTCAAGGCATTGTCCATATGCAATTGTATCACACAAATCAAGGAATGTAGTTATGTGCTCTAGAGGGCAATCATTAGGTTTTCCCTCAAATTGATGACGCCTAATTTCAGTTAAGAAGCTAGGTTTAATTTCAAAATTAGAGTGAGGGATAAGAATAGCCGATTAAGGCACTGAGAGTAGAGGGTGGATGTATTGCTTGGCGTTCTGAGGGAGGGCATTGATTTGGGCTTCATATCACCTTCTTGCTTCCTCCTCTATGTCACCACGCTCTCGCTGTGGGCCTCTCTAGTTGTGAAGTCCTCAATTTGTTTCTTTAATCGCTCAATCTGCTGAGCCCGGGTTTCTTAGTTTGCCATGATTCTTTATACTCTGGACCTTAGATGGAGATAACGTTCAGGGTCTTCTACTCGTTCGAATTCAGGTGTGCGATCAGTGCGTCGCATACATCTATAAAGCACAACTCAAAGGAAGACGTGAGATAGACTACTAGGGCGCGATTGATCGCTTCCCCGGCAATGGCGCCAAGATTTGTTAAAGGAGGAAATCGAGTCTAATAAACAATAAATATAAATCAAACCAATTCCTTCAGTCCACGCAAATAAAATACAAGACTTCCTCCTCCTTTAGTGGTAGGGAGTCAGGATCGATCCACGAGGAAGCGTGTCAGCGGTTCCTAGATAGTCGGAAGTTCACATCTTGATCGACCAAAGCCTCGATCTTGAGTAGGTTACTCGACGTCGACCTGGGCTGTCGATTCTACCGCAACAGAACACCTGTATAGACAAAAACAAGCATTCCATATTGACTAGGGGTGTCGATATCGATGATCAGCAGCACACATCGACTTGGCTCAGAAGACTGCCAGTCGACTTCAGGGGCACTCGATGTCGAGTATGTCACTCGATATCGAGCTCAACAACAGGAAGAAAGTTCGTCGACACAGAAGACCATCGACGTAGACTGGATGGGTCGATATCGACCAGATATGTCGATATCGAGTAGTTCTTGCACTTCGTTAGTTGTCGGCAAAGAAAGCCAAAGACCAATAGAATGGATGAAGGAGTATGGACAGAAAAGACAGATTTTTGATGTGAATAAAATATATAAAAGGCAACTCCTAAGGCTATGGTTTACCACAATGTTAACCGATGCATGCATAAGGTAAATAAGATGGACAATTGCGCTATCTCATCCGAGGGACAAGCTTTTGCCGTACACCAACGATTAGGAATACTCTTGCAAATAAACCTAATTGTCTCTACCAATTTTATGTTTATAACTCAAGTTGTTAACATGAATCCCTTTTTCTTGCGATAAGGACTAAACATAGAATCTTAGGAAATGATATAGACACAACGATATCAACATCAAGTACTTAACTCAAACACGCATGGCTAACGTCGGGCTCACCCCGACCCTAGAAGCTTTGGGGAACTACTCGCACTTCCTCGCAACAAACACCATGATTGGAAAAGAAATAAATTGCATTAAATAACTATTTAAAGCTTTACAACTCAACGTCAACTTTCGCAAACGCCAAAACCTAAATCTTCTCCTACTCTCTAACTCTATGGTGAGATATGATCTCTGAAATTGAATGAATGAAAGACCAGCCCCTAGGGCTTTATTTATAGCCTACTTATCCTTGCTAGCCAAGGAGAGTAATTCTAATCCTACTAAAACTTCTAATTAAAATCTATCCTTAACAAGTAGGATGATTCTTTATTATGGTAAATAACTAATAGATATTTTAGGGTAAAAAGGCAATAACCCTAAGACATAATCTATCTTAAAAGATATGATAAACCGTGGCTATTTAGATAGATCTTGCAATCCGCGTCCTCGATCCGCATGCAAACAATGTAAACTTCCACTCGATATCGACCAGGTTACTCGATATCGAGTGCTTCATCTCGACTCGATCTGTCGTACTTCACTCGAGCTCTTGGTATGTCGATTGGCTATGTCGATGTCGACACCTCCACTCCATATCTAGTCATGTCGAGTGCTTCTTTAGTAGGTCTGTGTGGTCTGTCTCGACGCTCAGTAACCACGTCGAGTTGCCTAGTCGATCTCAACTTGTTTGGTCGATATTGACCTCTTCTTTGCTTCACTTGGCTTTCTCGTTTTGACTCCGATTCCTCTCCAATTCCTACATATTTAGACCAAAACTTGTACATACTTTATTTCTTGCATGTTAGCTCATTCTACACAAATTTGGATTATTTTCAACCTTTACTTTAGGAATCGAATGGAATATGAAGTCAAAACATGCAAATAAAAAGACTACAAATATGCACATCATTAGATGGTTTAATTCTTTCTCCTAAGATGGCTCATTTCATCATTAGATGGTTTAATTCTAATCTAGCAGAAATTTCTGTTGAGCTCTGCAATTGTTGATTATGTATCTATTATGAGCTCTTCACCTGCTTTACCACTAAATAATCAGATTACTGGCTTGGTTGACTATTTTGACTGCTGCTAGCTTTTTAATGGTTGTGAATTGTGATTGTTATTGCGCGCCCAGATTTTCCATCTAGTCTCATCCATTAGATTTATATTTCTGATTTTAGACTTTCTTGTCTGGTATGTTATTTGGAAATTCAATTGTCAAGGTTTGATGGTAAAAAAGCTACCAAGTTAGGTAGCTCAATTTGATTGTCAATTAATCTTCAATTAGTGCTAAAAATGGTCATCTCTTAGAATGTGTGGGTTGTTCTATATACTTTAGCTTGTTTTCAACATTCGATCTTGTATAGACTTTAGCTTGTTTTCAATATCCAATTTTTGGCATGGTAAGAATTTGTGTCATTTATAGAATTGTAAATTCTTATCATATTCCTAGATTCTAAACGGTGGTGCTCACTTTTGTTCCTTCCTCTTCTTCCGATTAAAAGTTGTAAATTATTTGAATGAGGACACCTCTAAATCAGGACACATTTTTTGTTTTGCTTCAATCAGGACATATTTTCTAATAACCTAATAATACTTAGTCAAGTGTGACCAAGAATTAGTTTAAGAACTTCATTTGATATCTAAACAAGAAGCCCTTCTTTCATAGTTGGTGATTACAAAGAGGGTGGAGGAAAACCGACTTTGTGTGTATAGAATTGATGGTGCTTCATCACGATTTTCACATAAGCCAATGCGACTGCATCCAGAGGCTATCTATTCTCATAGAAAGCATAAATGAAGATGAGCTAAGAGGTCTTTTTTGCGCATAAGGCTTCCTTCTTCCTAATTTTATGAATATTGTCATCATCTCAACTGTGTGAACCTTTAACCTTAAAATTATCACCATATTTGTCCCTGGTTTCTTGGTAATCTTGTTAAATTTATGCTCAGTTTACTCATGTACTAGAGAGACTATATTTAGCTTAGGTTTGTTGACCTTTGTGACTTAGTGACGATGTTGAGCCAATAAAAAACACACTTTCATGTCATATAGTCGTGCAATTATTTTGTTAAAGAAACTTCCTTTTTGTACATTTAAGTTATACAGATAGCCTGGTTACAAGCAAATGAAGTTATTGCGACAGGAAAGACACACGGTCCGCTTTATTCAGTTCGAAGTAAGCCATTGTAGTTAAATGTGACTTTAGTATTAAAAGGGGTTGCAAGAGTGATCATTCCTTGATTGCAATTATTTTTACCGATTATGCAGGATGTGAACATTGCTAGTGCTGTCCACCATAACCTCCAAGGGCATATTATTCCTAGTTCTGGTTCTATTGGCATCCAGATACAATATCCTTTCAGTTTTTTTATCTTTTGTTGTGGAAAGTAATCTATTTATTGCAGCAGGCTCATCTATCCTCATGTCCTGAGAAGGAAAAAGAGGTTATTGGGGCTGCTGTTCAACAACAATTAGACGTTGTTGGTAGACAACAAAGAGTTGTTGTAAGGGCTGCACATGAAGCTAGAATTCAGTGGAGAGCAGCACCTCTAGTCACAATATTTGATGGTTTCATATGTTTTTTCTTAGTTTGCATCCTAGGAAATGACATGGCTGGGAAATTTAAATTCTTGATAATATGTGTACAGAGTTTAAGAGATGCAACAGTGTAATTTGATGCTGGAATTCAGTGGGGATCAATAGTAGAGCTAGCACCTGAATCTGATTATAAATGAAAAACATAGTTCTTTCATAGCTTGAAATCAAACAATTATATAAAAAACTGATGCTATTATTATAGACATTGTTTAATTAAACTAAATCAATGTTTAACACATGTTTATACATTAAAATGATAATATAAAGTGATGTATGTTGATAACAATAACATGATTATAAAAATATGAAATGATGCTGAATAAGATAAAAACATCTGTTTTCATAACTAAATTAATGTGAATAGTAATAACAACATTGTTTATATACACAAACTATATTGTGCATTACTTTAAAACAATATAATATCACGTATCATAAATATAAAATTAATATACACCAAATGAATAATCTAAGAACGATGTCTATACCATATTAATACATCGGTTATGTATATATTTCATGTCGTAGATTATTTGAAAACCATATAAAATCAATATATATATATATGAAATTAATATACACACAATCAATATAATAAAAAATAGATGTTTTAACAAAGAAAAGACATCTGCTTAAAACCGATGTGAAAAGTTTTGATCTTTTACTACACGCACGATGAGATCGAAAATTTTATTGAAAGACATCTGTTGACAACAGATGTCTAATTGCAGTTTTTTAGTAATGGTTGAAGGAGAACTCTATGACTTCATTGCCAATTGTGAATGACAATAATCCCTTTCTTATGCTGATATTGGCGTCGATCGTAGCTAAGAACAACCTCCGTAGAATGATGGGGCATGTAGGATCCTTCGTCATATCAAGCACAATGAAATCGGTGGGTACATAGAACTTACCCACCTTGACTGGGACGTCATCAATGATTCCTGTGGACTTCACGAAGTTGTTGTCGACCACGTATAGCTTCATATCCACATGCTCCAAGGCTCCAATGTTTACCTTTAACCATATGGAAAAAGGCATGAGGGTCATGCTAGCTCCTAGGTCGCACAATGCCTTGTAGCGATGTTGGCCAAGCCCAATTGTAATGGAAAATCTTCCCGGATCACTTCTTTTCTCGGGGTAGTCTATCTTGCTGCACTCTTTCGCGATCTCAGTGATAGATCGCTTCTTGCTCAATATGTCTTTAAGGAACCGGACATATGATGGCATCTCGTGAAGGGCCTCTGTGAATGGTATGGTGACATTGAGACCTTGGAGAACCTTCACGAACCTTTGAAACTTCACGTACGCAGGGTCCCTTAATGTTTTGAAGGGAATGGGAAACGCCTTCTTTTTTGTCAGAGCGGGATTGGCCCGAGGTGTCGTAGATGACCGGTCGATATCGACAGGGGTGTCGACATTGAGTGTAGTGGTCGATCTCGGGGGCGCTTTGACAGGGTCGACGTTGATAATGGACTCGACATCGAGTGGAGCAGTCGACATCGACTTGGGTTGGTCGATATCGACTTGGGTATCGATGGCATTGTTAGATTGTTTATTCTTCGCTTGGTTTCTCCTCATTTCATCCAAAATGAGTTGTAAGTCATCCCTTCTTTCCCTCTCCGGTTGGCAAGGTGCTCTATAGGGTGGGGGATTTCCTTGATATTGTTGTTGGGGTTGTTGATATCCCCAATTTTCTTGATAACCTCCTCCATAGTTGGGCCCTCGCGTAAACTTGACTTCCTTCTGGGTCTTCGCCATTTGTACTTGCTCCGTGAAGGGACAAGCCGTCGTGTTGTGTTTTTGTGACCAACTTTCTAAACAAGCTTGGTTATTAGTTAAAAACCTAACTTGTTTTTAGAGACGCTTTACCTGGTCTTTCATGAATTGATCCTTCACCTCAGGATCCATCTCCTTTGATGGCTCATATAGTGGCATGGATGGGGGCGGCCTCGCATCAGGGGCCACAGGAGTCCCGTAGGTGTTGTCAAATAATCATCTCCTAGGCTTGATTAGGCGTAAATTGTAGGTAGCTATAGCATGTAGGTGGTATAGGTGTTGATCCGCTCTCTTGTAGGCACGTCCAGGGCATTGTAGATGATCTCCTGGATAACATAAGGCGGTTGTCTATGCGTAGGGCAGGATCTTAGTAAATCTTTGTAGTGCTAGCAGACTTGCGCCAACGTATCTCCTGGCCTCTGCTTGAAGGCCATAATCCATTGGCGAATCTGTGCCATCTTGGATGGTGGAAAAAACTTGTCTAACCAATGTAGAGCCTTTGCTGCAAGTGACCATCTAAAAGCTTTTAGACGCACATATTCTAAATTAACACCGTCACCAATGGTGTCACATAAATCGATATAAGAAGTAATATGCGCCATAGGGCATTCAGAACCCTTTTCCTCAAAGGTATGTCTCCTAATCTCCTCAATAAAGGTAGTTTTAATTTCAAAGGATACGTTAGGGACAATAATAGGAGATTCAGGCACCACCAGCACTGGATGCAAGTACTCTTTAGCATTTTGCGGGATCTGGCTTAGTAGCTCCTGGGCTTTTTAGCGGGCTTGGACCTCATGGTCATATCTAGCTGCCAATCTTTGAGTGTGCTCGGTGTCAAACTCCTCTACTTGCTTCCTAAGCCTCTCGAGCTCTTATTGTACGGTCTCTTCGTTAGCCATGATCCTTCTTGCTCTTTCTTGTAGATGAAGGTAGCGTTCTGGTTCCTCTTGAGCATCAAATTCAGGCATGCGATCAGCGTGTCGTATACACCTTCAAAACAACACTAGGTAAAAGGTTAATAAGACTATACAAGGCGCGACTGATACCTCCCTAGCAACGGTGCCAAAATTTTGTAGGAGGGGACTCTAAATATGTAAATAAAATATGTAGTTCAAACCAATTCCTTCCCTATAAAATAAAATTCAAGACTCCCTCCCGATGCAGCAGTAGGGAATCAGGATCGACCCTCGAGGAGGCGAGTCAACGGTTCCTGAATAGCCTTGATAAGTTTCTGGATGTGTAGACCAGTGGCCTTGATATCGACTAGATAGGTCGATATCGACAGGGATTTTTGATTCCTAGTGTCTTCAATCGATCTGCAAAGCCTACAACAGAAAGAGAGAGCTCGATATCGACTAGGTATGTCGATCTCGAGTGGGTCAGTGTTTCCTTGTCGACACAGAATACCGTCGACTTGATTTCTTTAGTTGCAGTGTACTCGATATCGAGTGGTGATGTCGACATCGAGTGTTCTCGCAGATTCGTAATAGTGAACAAAAATAAAAGACAGAAATAAAGGAAAGCAAAAGAACGAATATTTTTGGGTTTTTCTTAATATAAACTAAAAGCTTCTAAGGTAGGGATTTACCACGACAAAAACCATGCATGCATATCTACTTAAATTACATAAAAGATTATGTTTTTATCATCATATGACAACTTTTGTTAATCAACAAATTAGGAGTATAGAGGCTTTCACAGAAATACCTAATTGTTCCTATCCTTTTCATAATTAGGGTTTAGTCAACTTTCGCATGCGAAACCTATTTACTATTCAAATTCACATATAATCCACTTTCGCTTCATATAAGGTAAATAAGGAATGACCTAAATTCTCATGAAGGATTGAGCGCGGGATAGAAGATGAAACCACATAATCAAATAAGGGATTCAAGCATACTTACATGGATATTGTAGGGCTTACCCCGACCCTAGATGTAGGACGACTACTCATGCCTCATTGGAGAAAACATTGTTGAAAGAAATAAACAAACTTGCATTAAACTTCAAAAGGGCTTTAATTGTACAACCAAACACCGCCGTCTCTCCGCTATCTCTCTCTACTCGGCTTTCCTTCACTCTCCTTATGGTTTCTTGATTGCTCAAGAATCGGATGAATAAAATCAGCCCTCTAGGGCTTTATTTATAGCCTCACAACCCTTGCTAGGCAAGGATTTGAGTGCTAATCCTACTTAGATTAATAAAGGAAATTCTATCTAAAAGTAAATTATATCCTAAAATAAATATATTTAAAAGGTAATATTCCCTAACATAATTAGAATATACCAGTAATGATAAAAGATCTTGGTAGATGATAGATATATCACGTGGCTAAGCAATCTCCCAAGGATCCAGCATGTCACACGTCCCTTGTGCATCTGTTGCTCCAGTCGATGTCAAGTGGACTACTCGATGTCGAGTGCTCTATATCAGTTGACATGGTTGAATTCTGGTCGACGTCGCTTCTTCACTTCTTCCTTCATTTGACCTCGGGTGCTTCAGTCGATATCGAGACCTGTAGTCGAGATCGAGTGCTATGCTCAAGATCGAGCTCTTCTCCAGTGTCTTGTAATCGCTCTAAAATGTTCCATTTCATGTGAAATCAAACCAAAACCTGTGTAGACCTCTATATCTTGCAAATAAACTCAAACTACACAAATCCACTATTTTCCCAACCCAAAAGTATAAAATATGCATAAGAAATGAAATAAATGTAAGCATGAAACATGGTGAAATAAGTGCACATCACTAAGCATGGCCTGAAGCATGCCCCTCTCAAAGAGGATGTCAAATAGGTTATGATTGAGCGCACAACCCAAGTCATTATTGTGGTTTATAACTAGCTCATTGTTGTATGAGTTAATTCTAATATCGTGAAGAACATTATGAATAAGAATAACGTGTATCTTATAAATACACATTGCTGGTCATTAGTTTCACACATATAGTATGACACCGACCAAAGTTCTGAAAATACCCAGTTAATGGCATCTGATTAAATAAATAGATCACTATGTACAAAGTCAATGGTTAGAATATTGAATATATGTGTCAAGCCATTTTGACACATATTTAACCCATTGAAATTTATGATGTCACTAACCAGAAGTTAGTTGATAAAACATTTTTTCTTTGTGGCATTTGATCACTCAAGTAAGACGATGATTTGCACGATCATTAAAATTCACATGAATACCCACCAAAAGGACCAGAAGATCCTAGGACCTGAAGATCCTTAATAAGGGTGACCATAGATGTACGACTTGTTTTCATGGAAAAATAATAACAAGACCGTCTATAATAAAGAGTAAATGCAAAGTCTCTTATGTCTCTTGATCGAGTTCAGTGAGAAAACTACGAACATAAAACAATGTCATATGGACCAGTGTTATTCCAGTATAGATGCTTTAACATATTGGTCATATGAAAAGGTAGAGAATGTTATTAATCATATTATTGAGCATAAGTAGCTCATAACGACCTACAGGAGTCGTCAATCAAAAGGGCCTATGTAGTAAAGCATTTCGAATTTGATATAATAACTTCTCTCAAATTATCTCCAAAAGAGAGTATATGTTTCGAGGCCTCCTCCACAATTAAATAAAAGACCACAAAGAAGTTGAATGATGCATGGGGTTTGAGTCCCTAATGATATCAAATACCTCGAGCTTTATAAAGGTGATCATATGCTCGGTATTTAGTGGGAGAGGAAATGAGACTATATTAAGAAAGAGATTGCATGAAAGCAACTTCTCTATATATCATTTGGGATCCGCGGATGAATGAAAGTTAATCAGAAGTTCAACACTTATATGTACACCAAATGACAATTACATGGTTTAGCAAAAGGCTATCAAATGCATTTATTAAAGCCAAGAAAGTGACAAAGTCACATAACGTACACTCGCTCATTTGGAAGTTTCAGAAGTAATTCCAACTTAATGAATATCAAGTGATTCTCAAAATACACCGTAAGTGATGAAGATCACTAGGGTCTTAGTATATCATTTCCCCAGAAGTGGAAAGAGCTCATGAAATTAATAAAGGATGTCAACATCAAAATGATGGTAAAGATCTAGAAAGAAACAATTCATGCAAAGATGGATTATTTAAGCATGATATTTTTGGACCTGTAGTTCCAACAACGTAAATTGTAAAATAAATTGTAACATCATAGGTTATATGAATGTATTCACTATAAGTGGATGTAATTTTGGTTATATTTGACGGACGTGGTTTTTGCATACCCATATTCATCACTGAATATTAATGAAAAGATCGATTGAAAATGTCTGAAGTGGTGAAATTGTATTAGGTCCCGAAGTACCATACAAAGTTGTACTCTTTTTCCCGAGACAACTTATACACCATTTAATACAATAGATCCCCCATATCAAATATGAAGTGCGCATTAGGTCCTGAAGTACCTTATGATTGTGCATTGAAAGCAGTTGAACACCAAGACTCAATTGCAATATATGAAGACATTTCGGCTTTTACATGTCAAATACAATGTTCAGACTCGACCACGCAGCTCATGAAGTCAGTATTATCAAGAAGTTCGAAGAGCTAATTAGAATGAGAAAGGTACAAAAAGAATGTTGAATTCAGGGGGAGAATATACGCATTGTCCCACTGGATTTTCCTGATAAGGTTTTCAACGAAGCAATATGATCAAAGCGTATCAAATGACATTTTTAATCTTTTTCCCTTAGTCCTCGTTTTTGTCCAATTGGGTTTTTCTAGGCGAGGTTTTTAATGAGACAGTTTGTAGTGTTAGAGGTGTACATTCAAGGGGGAGTGTTATAAAGCTATTGGTTTATGGTGAATGTTTCACCTCCCACCCTTTCACCCAACTCCCATATGGTGGAAAACCAAAGGAACCTTATTTATGACTTTCTTATCCTTAACTTGTAACCATCTCCATCTATGGCTATATAAGGCCTTGTAAATCTCCTTTGAGACACACACAAGCATATAGAGAAGATTTCTCTCTTTTCTCTTCCTCCTCTCTACTCTCTATTCTTCCACATATTAGAACATATATATTTTATTTATTTATGTATTTTTAGTCCTCTTTGACTCCAATAGCATTATGATAGGCTAATAATGTTTCGTATTTTATTTTTAGGTTGTTTTTGTCGCCTAATCAAGTTATGGTTATGATTTTTTTGTGATAGTTTCGTGAATATTTTGAAGTTTTAATTTGATTCTATATCTTAGAGTTGCCTAAAATGTTATCAAAAGTAACTTAATTTGTTCCAAGCTTTCCTCATTTTCATTAATAGTTGTGGTTTGTTTAGTGATCTTGAACATGTTGGAGGTACATGACTCTATATTTGCAAATTCGTAAGTCCCAATTCGCAAACTCAAATTGCATCCATAGACCAGACAAAATTAGTCTTATATATACGAATAATCTAGCACATATCGATGAATAATCAAAGGCAGATTCGTCTATTCTAAAATGGACAGTAAAATAGGAAAAGTCAGTCATATGTGTTTGATTGGGACCCACATGGATAATTATTAAAAAAATTCAAAGTCTCGTGAGTTGAATTTTTTTATTTATTTGGCAAATATTTTTTTGTTGTCAATTTCAATGGGTTCGTAAGTTTTAATTTTGGAGAAGTATATTTTCTATGAATAATATATTATTCGACCAATTACTAATGTTTATTTGTCTATATATATATTTAAAAATAATTATATTTTCAAAATATCTCACATATATATGAATAATTCTTTACATTTCAACGAATAATATATCAATTGGCCTTTTATGTTGTATTATTCGATCTATGACCAAGGTTTATTCGACAATATATATTTAAATGTAATTGTAATTTCAACAATATCATACATATAAACGAATAATTTCAACAATATTACATAATTTGAAGTAAACTACATATGAAGTATTTTTCCGTTCCAATATTAGTGGCGGAAATCCAAGCAAGAAAACTACAGCAACAATGCAGTGAAATAACAAACTCGGTCGGCTTTAAGATAACCACAAACGGAACACAAATCCCATTCCTATCTTTCGTTGATGACATTATGAACTTTGCTAAAGCAACCCATGAATCGCGTGCAAAAGTTAAAAACATAATTGACGAATATTGTCTGATTTCGGGACAAAAGGTGAATTTTTATAAATCTGCGTTCCAAATAGCAAAGGGGTTCCTTCTAACCAAAGACAACGGATCCAAAGCATTCTCCTTAGAACGAACCAAGTGGCTATGAACAAATACCTACGTTGCCCTATCATTAATGGTAGGGTCAAAAAAGAAACATTTGGAGACGTTATAGGAAAAATGAAAATGGAACTAACAAAATGGAAAATGAATACGATGTCCCAGTAGGGTAGGATGGCTCTTATAAAAGCGAACATACTAGCCAAACCAAACTATGTCATGCAAAACTTCATGATCCCGACGAATGTCCATAATGACTTACATTAGCTAAACAAATGTTTTTTCTAGAATAAGGACCTGAGTTACAAACCATTATTAGGATAGGTTAAATCTGAAAATAAAAAAAAAAAAACTAGGAAGATTGGGACTCCATAAAACAAAGGATATGAACAAAGCCTTGCAAATGAAACTCTTATGGAAAATTCTTGCAGAACCCTACCACTAATGGGTTAGGATAGTAAGAGAAAAATACTTAAAAATGACCAAATTTGGGATTATAAGAAGAAGAAAAACTTGTCGTGGCAATGTGCCAGATTAATTAAATTAAAAGAAGAATTATGCTCATGTCCCATTTAGTAGAATGGAAATGGAAAATGATACAGTGTTGGAAGGACAAATGAATAAATGACGATATAGAAAGCTTGTGGACCACCGATTTACTCTTATCATAGATGACCAAGAAAAGTTGAAAATTACTTACTGCCAAACAAGACACGGAATGTGGATAAGCTACGAGGAGTGCTGCCAGCGGATATTATAGAAACAATTATTAATATACCTCTTCCATCGCATGAATTTGAGGATAGATGTTGTTGCAGGAGGATGATATGTCGAGTAATTACAAATAATAAATATGTAATAAACGTAAACCAACTCCTAGCCTAAGCAAATAATTACAAGACTTCCTCCCGTTGTAGTGGAAGGGTAGTCAGGATCGATCCACGAGGAGGCGTGTCCGCGGGATCCTAGTAGCGTTGGAAATCTCACGTCTATGTCGACCAGAAGCCTCGATTTCGACCTTGGGCCTCGATGTCGACCTCGGCTGTCGATGTTCTCTGCAACAGAAGACCTGCAAAGACAAAAACAAGTGGTCGATATCGACTGGTGGGGGTCGATATCGATGTCAGTCCACGAAATCGACTGGCTCAGAAGACTGCCAGTCGATACAGAAGGGTCGATATCGATGTCTGGTGTCGATATCGATGCTCAGCAAACTCCGCAGTGATGTTCGTCGTCGACTCAGAAAACTGTCGACGATCTCAGTGGTCGATATCGACGTCTGGGGTCGATATCGATGTCTCCCTGCAGTGAGTTAGTTTCTTGTCGGCAAAGAAAGGCCGAAGATTTAAGAATGGAGAGAGAAGCAATGAATAGAGATAAAACAGTGGGTTTTGATGTGTATAAACTAAAAAGTAACTCCTAGGATTAGGGTTTACCACAACGTTAACCAATGTATGCGATGAGATAAATAAGACGGACAATTGCGCTATTTCACCCGAGGGACAAGCTTTCGCCGTACACCAACTCTTAGGATTACTCTTTCAAATAAACCTAATCGTCTCTACCAATTTTATGTTTATAACTCAAGTTGTTAGCATGAATCCCTTTTCTTTCGATTAGGACTAAACATAGAATCGTAGGAGGAGAGATAGACGCAACGATATCAACATCAAATACTTACCTCAAGCGTGCATGGCTAACGTCGGGCTCACCCCGACCCTAAGAGCTTTGGGGAACTACTCGCTTCTCATCATGGAACTCATTGTCAATTGAAAGGAAGAAACTTGCATTAAAATAAACCTCGAAGCTTTACAACTCAACGTCAACTTTCGCAAACGTCAAACCCTAAAACTTCTCTCTAACTCTATTGTCTATTGTCTTTGTCTTGGGTTAATGGATTGTTCTGGGATGATCTAACAAATCAGCCCCTAAGGCTTTATTTATAGGCTACTAATCCTCGCTATCCAAGGATTGTAACTCTTATCTAAACTAATAACTCTATCCGAACAATTAGGATAGGTCTTTTATTTTGATAAAACTTAAATAACTTAAAGGTAAAGGATAACTAAGTCTTCAGCTGTCCTCTATCTTTGAAAGTGTGAGAAAATTTCGTGCCTCCTTGAAGATATAGTTCCAATCCGCATTCGAAATCGAGTCTATCTTCTGTCGAGATAAGGGGTCGATATCGACACCAGAGGTCGATATCGAGGTCTTTGTTCCTGCTCGACTTGTTCAGCTCTGGTCGATTTCTATGTTGAGGTCGATATGGGGGTCGATATCTGGGTCTAGGGTCGATATCTACCTCTGCTCAGCTTCACTTGGCTTCTCCGTTTTGACTCCGTTTTCGCTCGAATTCCTGCATGGTTAGCTCAAAACTTGTGTAGACTCTATCTCTTGCATTTTAGCCCATTCTTCCCCAAGTTTATATACTTTTGAACCTTTTCTTTGGAGATCGAATAAAATACGAAGTCAAAAGATGCAATAAAAGAAGGTGCAAATATGTACATCAAAACACCCCATACTTAGACTTGCTTGTCCTCAAGCAATAACCAAGCAATAACCAACACCTACAACACATCCTTCAAGTCTTCGCCCTTGTCAAAAGCAACATCATAAGCGGTAGCAAAGCAAAGCAAGTGAATTTAACGTCATAGCACATATTTTGGTGATCCATAGGCATATGCAATTTTGATCCAACCTCACAGGGATAATGTGTTTGCACTCAACTCTCATGTGTTTAGGCTATGAAGATCAACTCTCAACTCAATTCCATATACAATCTCATAAACATTGCAATTTATAATAATCCACTTCGCAACCAATTATGAAAATGCAATAAGAATCATCAGCAGGACTTTCGCTCAATGGAAGACTTCATAGAAGACTCCATTCGGCGGGGTTGTAATGGGGCTTGGTATGAAATAAAGGGTATGGAATTATTTGGCTATGTAGTGCTTTTATAATTCGGGAATCAAGACTCCTAAATCTCAACACTTGCAATACCCAAACCATAACTCTTCAATGTAAGCTCAATCTCTATAATGCTCTTTCCCAACTCATCTTTCCATTATATGCTCTAAAAAATATAACACTTGTATGAATAAAGGACTTAAGGATTTTGGCTCATGCACTATATATGTATACATATATTTTTTTTTCTCGGATTTTTTTTTTCGGAAATAATACTAAAGCTATGTGCATTTATGTGGTGAGCCAAAAAATCCTTTTACAAAATATGACAAATTGTAAATATGTACCATCCTATAATTTCCTTGCTCAAAACTAGACATTATGCTCTTTTCTTTCCACAAGGCATTAGTTCCAACCAATCTAAGTCTCAATTCCCAAATGGGGGTCAGGCTCAATTCGGCTAGGGATAATTTTGTGGAGTTTGCAATTTCAGGCTCAGGCTAATGTTCTGGCTTCAAGCAGGGATAATGCAGGGTAGGTAAAGAGAGGATAAAAATGGCTTAAAAGATGCCTCCATCATTTCATTCTCGTAAACATAAACATATATATGCATTGGTTTTGAATAACTATCACAACATTTAGAGATGCATAGGAAGAGTAAATTCACTCAAGAAAGCGGAGGAATTTTTGATGTTCTCCCTATAGGTCAAAATTCTCACAATGACAATTTTTGTTGGATTTGCTTTCTAGCCTAGGATCATATGTGCTCAATTTCATCACAAGTTCACAATCTACATAAAAATTTTAAAGACTTAGGCTAAACCATCCAAATATGCCATAGGGTTTACATGATCAAGTAAGCTATTGAGTTTTCATCATAGGACATCTAAGTAGGGTAAAGAAAACAAACTTAAAAATAAACATGCATTTTTTTGTATTTTTGACATTTTTCTATTTTTTTTGGATTTTGACATTTTATAAAAGTAAGACTAAGAACAAAAATTTAAACATGAATGCAATGCGAAGAAGAAACCAAGTTATGACCATAAGACATGTCTTTCCCCCACCCCATACATAAAATATACAGTGTCCTCACTGTATTAATAGGAAGAACAAGGGTAGAGAGAGACTTACAGCGGATTCAGGTCGATTTCAGGTTTGGTCGATGCCAGAAGTCGATATCTAGGTCAGTGGTCGATGTCGACTGCATCTTGTCGAAGTCGAGGAAGAAGATGAAGACAAGGGCTGCCTGATTGGGGTCGATATCGAGTATTAGGGTCGATATCGACCTCTGCTTTTTGCTCCTGAGTCCTCGATGTCGACTCCAGGAGATGGCTTGACCCTGGGGGGGGGGGGTCGATTTCGACTGGCCTGGTCGATTTCGACTCCCTCTACAGAAGCTTCTTTCCTTCTTCGTCGTTCCTTTTGCTTGATAACCTGAAATCTTTGTTAGAAATATAGATAAAGCACGAATTATCTCAGTTTTGAAAGTTTCAAACAGCCAAAAATTTAAATCCTAAAAACCATCTATGCGAAAAATTTAAAGGTTTTATGTACATGCTCTAGATTTTTGAGTCGCTAGGCCGACTTCTCCGTCAATTCTTCATGACCCTTTTATGTAAGGACCCTTTGAGCTTGAGCCTTCTCCTGGATCATCTAGGTCCTTTTGATAGCATCTAAGTTCGGCGACCAAGGCTTCTTTGATGTTAGGTTCTTCTTTGGGCGCTTTTCTTCTCTTTCTTGACCTAACTTTAGCAATATAGGCAAACCATGGAGCTTTGACCCTCTCTTTAGTAGATTTATCAATAATTGGCTTAATTGATTCATCAATAAGGGACAGAGGAGGGTTAGGAGTCATACCTGGGCTTACCTGTTTGGACCCGAAACAGAAATCTTCGGGATGAGGGGTGGTCGATTTCGACCAAGGAGGGTCGATTTCGAGTGCTGGGGTCGATATCGATATGTGGGGGTCGATATCGACCTCTATGACCCCATACTTAAGCTCCTGGCAGTGATCTGGCATACTCGATTTCGACCAAGGGGGGTCGATTTCGATGCTTTTAGTCGATATCGACTGGTTCCAGTCGATGTCGACCCTGCTTGCTGTTTCCGTCCTCGCCAACTAAAATTTCCTAAGCTTCTCCTTAGCTGGCGAGAGGACTACTTGCTCCAGGTGCTTTGTTTCGCTCATGGTAGGGTTGAAAGAGAATTCTATTACTTCGTTCCCTATAGTAAAGGTTAGTAATCCTCGACGTACATTGATATTGGCATCAGCAGTAGCTAAGAAAGGCCTACCAAGTATAATAGGCACTATAGGATCTTCAGGCATCTCCAATACAATGAAATCAGTAGGCACAAAGAACTTACCTACCTTTACCGGAACGTCATCAACTATACCTGTGGGTCTGACGAATGAGTTGTCAGCCATATAAAGCTTCATGTCCACAGGTTCAGGGGCACCAATGTTCACCTTCTGCCAAATAGAAAGAGGCATGAGACTTACACTTGCCCCTAGGTCACATAGGGCTTTATAGCGATGTTGGCCAAGTCCCACGGTGATTGCGAACTTCCCTGGATCACTCTTCTTCTCAGGGAAGTCCATCTTTGAGCACTCCTCTGCGATCTCTGCCATGGACCTCTTCTTGCTCATGATGTCTTTGAGGAATCGTACATAGGCGGGCATCTCGCTTAGGGCTTCTGTTAGAGGGATAGTGATGTTGAGCCCTTTAAGTATCTTTATGAAGCGCCTAAACTTGCCTTTGGTGGGATCCTCCAATGCTTTGGAAGGGAATGACAACGTCTTCTTTGGAGTAGGGGCCAAAACGGAGGTCAGAGGGGCCTGCTGAACATCGATGTCGACTGGAGTTGGGTCGATATTGACTGGTAGGGTCGATTTCGACCTCTGTTGTGGCTCTGATGGCTCTGCAGTGTCATCGACGTCGACCAGGGGGTCGAAATGGGGGTCGATATCGACCTCTGGGTCGACATCGACTGGTGTGTCGACGTCGACTGGGTCTGCTGCTTTCTCCTCCGTTTCCGTCCGTGGCTTTTGTACTTTGGTGCCACTCCTTAATTGTATGGCTGCAATATGGCCTGTCCCGGATTGTCCCTTAGGATTTGTAGTGGGTTGCCCAGGGAGTGTTCCGGACGGTCTTGGGATTTGTGCCGCCAATTGACCCAGTTGGGTCTCTACGTTCTTCTTCCATATGTCCATCTCCCCAATCCTTGTGGTAAGGTGATTTAGTTGAGAGTGGATAGCATTGTTGGATTGATCATTCTTAGCTTGGTTCCGCCTTATCTCATCCAGTACTAGTTGAAGATCATCCTTCTTTTGGTCTCTCTCCGGGTGCCCAGGAGCTCTATAAGGCGGAGGGTCCTAGGGTTAACCGGGTTCCTTTGTGGTTGATGGAACCTTTGGTCTCCCCAATATTGGTTATTGGGACCCCTCATGTAGCGCGCCTCTTGGTGAGTCTCCGCTAGGTGTACTTGTTCGGCATGGGGGCACTCGATGGTTGTATGCCGCTGCGATCCACATTCAATGCAATCTTGGTTCACTGAAAGGAACCTTACTTGCTTTTGGAGCTTTCTAAGTTGATCTCTATGGAATTGCTCCTTCACGTCCGGATCGATTACATCGGAGGGTTCATATAAGGGCATAGATGGGGCAGGCCTCGATGATGATGATGTGTCGGAAGCCTCAGGAGTCCCATATGTGTTGTCAAACTCCACCAACCTCTCTATGGTCTCCCAAGCCTCTTGTGGAGCGAGTTCAAGGTAGCCATAGGAGGTGTAGGTGTTGATCCTCTCCTTTGTTGCAGCGTCAAGAGCATTGTAAATGATCTCCTGAATTACATATGGTGGTTGGCCATGCGTCGGGCATGATCGTAGAATGTCCTTGAACCTTTCCCAAACAGTCGCCAGAGCTTCACCAGGCTTTTGTTTGAAAGCCGTGATTTTCTGTCGGATCAACGCCGTCTTAGAAGGAGGGAAGAACTTGTTGAGGAACGCGTCCTTGACTTCATTCCAGGTGCGGAGCGATCTTGGGGCTAAGCTCTCCAACCACTGCAATGCTTTACCTGTAAGAGACCATCGAAAGGCTTTTAGTTGGACATATTCAAGACTACGTCCATCAGCAATAGTATCACAAAGGTCTAAGAAGGTGGAAATATGTGCCATAGGGCACTCATTAGGTTTTCCTTCATATTGGTGCCTTCTAATCTCAGTTAAGAAGTTAGGTTTTATTTCAAAATTAGAGGCAGGGATAAGAATTGCCGATTCAGGCACTGTGAGAGCGGGGTGCATATATTGCTTGGCATTCCGAGGGAGGGCATTGATTTGGGCTTCTATTTGCCTCCGGCCTTCCTCCTCCCTATCCGCACGCTCCTTAAGTGCCGCCTCTCTAGTCGTTAGGTCCTCAACCTGCTTCCTTAGTTGTTCAATAAGTTCTGCTTGGTTCGCGTTTTCCGCCATGATTCTTTGAGCTTGGGCCCTTAGATGGAAATAACGCTCAGGGTCGTCTACTCCTTCAAATTCCGGTGGGCGATCAGCGCGTCGCATACACCTGCAAGACCAAACAAGAAAAAGATGTGAGATAGACTACTAGGGCGCGATTGATTGCCTCCCCGGCAACGGCGCCAATTTGTTGTTGCAGGAGGATGATATGTCGAGTAATTACAAATAATAAATATGTAATAAACGTAAACCAACTCCGAGCCTAAGTAAATAATTACAAGACTTCCTCCCGTTGTAGTGGAAGGGTAGTCAGGATCGATCTACGAGGAGGCGTGTCAGCGGGATCCTAGTAGCGTTGGAAATCTCACGTCTGTGTCGACCAGAAGCCTCGATTTTGATCTTGGGCCTCGATGTCGACCTCGGCTGTCGATGTTCTCTGCAACAGAAGACCTGCAAAGACAAAAACAAGTGGTCGATATCGACTGGTGGGGGTCGATATCGATGTCAGTCCACGAAATCGACTGGCTCAGAAGACTGCCAGTCGATACAGAAGGGTCGATATCGATGTCTGGTGTCGATATCGATGCTCAGCAAACTCCGCAGTGATGTTCGTCGTCGACTCAGAAAACTGTCGACGATCTCAGTGGTCGATATCGACGTCTGGGGTCGATATCGATGTCTCCCTGCAGTGAGTTAGTTTCTTGTCGGCAAAGAAAGGCCGAAGATTTAAGAATGGAGAGAGAAGCAATGAATAGAGATAAAACAGTGGGTTTTGATGTGTATAAACTAAAAAGTAACTCCTAGGATTAGGGTTTACCACAACGTTAACCAATGTATGCGATGAGATAAATAAGACGGACAATTGTGCTATTTCACCCGAGGGACAAGCTTTCGCCGTACACCAACTCTTAGGATTACTCTTTCAAATAAACCTAATCGTCTCTACCAATTTTATGTTTATAACTCAAGTTGTTAGCATGAATCCCTTTTCTTTCGATTAGGACTAAACATAGAATCGTAGGAGGAGAGATAGACGCAACGATATCAACATCAAATACTTACCTCAAGCGTGCATGGCTAACGTCGGGCTCACCCCGACCCTAAGAGCTTTGGGGAACTACTCGCTTCTCATCATGGAACTCATTGTCAATTGAAAGGAAGAAACTTGCATTAAAATAAACCTCGAAGCTTTACAACTCAACGTCAACTTTCGCAAACGTCAAACCCTAAAACTTCTCTCTAACTCTATTGTCTATTGTCTTTGTCTTGGGTTAATGGATTGTTCTGGGATGATCTAACAAATCAGCCCCTAAGGCTTTATTTATAGGCTACTAATCCTCGCTATCCAAGGATTGTAACTCTTATCTAAACTAATAACTCTATCCGAACAATTAGGATAGGTCTTTTATTTTGATAAAACTTAAATAACTTAAAGGTAAAGGATAACTAAGTCTTCAGCTGTCCTCTATCTTTGAAAGTGTGAGAAAATTCCATGCCTCCTTGAAGATATAGTTCCAATCCGCATTCGAAATCGAGTCTATCTTCTGTCGAGATAAGGGGTCGATATCGACACCAGAGGTCGATATCGAGGTCTCTGTTCCTGCTCGACTTGTTCAGCTCTGGTCGATTTCTATGTTGAGGTCGATATGGGGGTCGATATCTGGGTCTAGGGTCGATATCTACCTCTGCTTAGCTTCACTTGGCTTCTCCGTTTTGACTCCGTTTTCGCTCGAATTCCTGCATGGTTAGCTCAAAACTTGTGTAGACTCTATCTCTTGCATTTTAGCCCATTCTTACCCAAGTTTATATACTTTTGAACCTTTTCTTTGGAGATCGAATAAAATACGAAGTCAAAAGATGCAATAAAAGAAGGTGCAAATATGTACATCAATAGACTATACTGGAAACCAAACCCAAATGGCTGGTTCACTACTTTTAGCGCACTAGATTTTATCACAAACTCCAACAAAAATGAAACATACATCTTCAATGGGATTTGGAAAATTAATTGTCCCCCCAAGGTGAAAAACTTCCTGTGGAAAATGGTGCTAGATGGATTCCCGACCAAAATAAGACTAAGAAACCACGGTATACACACTCCCATGGATTTTACCCTTTGTAACTCCACGGAGAAAGACGCTATTCACCTTTTGATGGAATGTCTAACAACATTAAGAATGATAGGCTCACTAGACAAGAATATTGAGCGACTAATTAGAACTACCGACAAAAGCAATAAAAGTATAAAGATTATCACCAACGAACTTTTTCGATAACTCTAAACAAAAAGCCCCTCTTTCTTTCTCTTGGTGGAGTATTTGGACCAAGAGAAACAAGATCATTTTTTAAAACCAAACCATAAGAACAATAGACAAAGTAATAGAAACAATCCATCATCACATGAAAAATTGGAAAAAAATCCAAAAAGGACAACCCAGATGAAGAAGACGTAATCACAAGAACACTCAAACCAAAGAATAACCCCTGCCAAAGAAACGTCATTAGATGGCGTAAACCTGAGGTAGGTAGTTACAAGCTCAATTTTGATAGTGCTAAAATCTCTTCTGGTTGCGCTTATGCAGGTTTCCTAATTAGAGATGAAGAAGGAAGATTGATCGCCTACGAAACAAAAAGGTGCAGGAAGGTGTCGACATTACAAGCTGAAGTGGTGGAATTGCAGATCAGGCTGATCGAAGCTCGGTAGAGGGGGATTCGAAGACTTTCTGTGTAAGGAGATTGTCTCGCAATCGTGAATGCGATCAAGGGAGATTGGCGATTGCCCTGGGAGATCGAGATGCTTATTTCGGATGCTCTTCTTCTACTCAGTTCCTTTGAGGCGATCTCCATTTCCCACGTCTCTAGAGAGGGTAATAGGGTTGTCGATCGTTTGGCTCACCTGGCCTAGGATTCCGTCTCTTCCCCTTGAAGTTTCGACCTTTAGTTCCAGCCTCTCGTCCGCAAGGACGCTCTTGGGTGTTGGTACACCTGTGGGTGACACACCCCAAATTTTCGCCTTGTAACAAAAAACAAAAAATACAAAGGTTTTTTTTTTATGTTATGAAGTGTATATGTTCTTCTAGTTAATTAATGGATGACCGTTCATTAAAAATAATGGAAAAATTAATATGGAGTATTGATTTGATGGCCCCTCCCTCACAATATGTCATCTCTTCTTGGCCATATAGGTTTGCATTTCTTCATCAATAATCACACGCGTCATACACACAGTGTTGTACCAAAAATGACATGGGCCCATATTTTTTAATTAAAAATTGTTAAAATTGAGATTAATCTACACCATTGATTTTATTCCAATCAACAACCCATATTTGTTAACATTTAAGACCGTAAGAGATGTGTACACCCAAACTAACCTCTCATATATGTGTGTGTGTTTATATATATATATATTAATCAGGACAAGAAAAAAATACACATTATCATATACAAAACTTATCATAAGATTGGACCAAAGAGCATGACGATACTCGCTACTAATCTGGTGAAGTATTTAATTTACAAATTAAATTATTTTCAGGCAACATACTAACACTATTGGTAATACAATAAACGTGTTCCCTATATACACTGCATACTACGTTCAATTGGACGTTGTAACAATATCCAATTTGACGTTTTAAAAAGTCAAATCCGACGTTGTTGTTGGAGTTTTCAATTTCACTTGGAAAATAAATTCAAAAGTTGTTACATTGTCGGTTCCGACGTTGCTACAACGTCAAATTGAACGTTGAAGACTAGAAGCCCAATGGCTTCGATCGGGCTTTACTAAAGAAGTACAACATCCGATTAGACGTTGCATTACAACGTTTAATTGATCGTTGTAGTAAAACGTCTAATTCGACGTTGTAAGTGTAGTAAGTTCAGCGACTCCTATAAAAAGGGGGACTAATGCCGCATTTTAAAATGCAACAAAATAATCCCACATTTCTGTTCCTTCCATGGAGCCGGTTATAACTGACCACCATTGATCGACCCCCTATGTTGATTTTGTAATAAAAAGGGTTCGGTACCCAACACCTGATGAGGAGTCGGACCGTGCTTGTCACCATCCAGAATACAATGCAATTCATCCTTGCACGCTATTTTTAGTCGAGTGTGAAAATGACACTCACATTTCTGCAGTCATTAAGTTCGAGTGTGCGTACTGCACCCGTTTTCATCCCGACATCCCTGGGGCATATTACTGGAGGATCGGGGACCTTCTCCTTCAACGTATTGTGCAGTTCTTCCCCGATGTAAGAAGACATGACCACATTGACATAGCTCAAAAAACATTGATGTTATTCATGTTGTATCTGTTTGTTTGAGTAACATTTTTGCCTTTTCTAATCATTATCTATGAAGTTAAGTGTTGAGAGGTGAATGTTTATTGTTGTCAATACGTAGAAACCATGAAAAATAATCATTCAAACAAAACGAACCACAAAATCAAATCTAACCACTAAATATGGATAATCCATCAAAAACAACACAAAATAGAATGTAGCTAACGAAAAGATCCAATGTAGCTCATGATATGCTCGTAAAACTTGTCAAACTGAGGATGTCCAACCAATGGCTGAATACCTTGCGTCATCACGTGGTCGCGGTCCTGGCGCCCAGATGGGTCGATCAGGTCATCTGGGTGTGTAGGCGCCACTGTACCGGTGGATCATCAGGTCGTTTGACTGTCGTGGACAACACATGACCTCACCTCTGGGACTGGAACCAGGCCAGATAATCATCTGAGACGCCTCCCTGACAACTCTCGTGCATCCTCCGGTGACTAGTGATAGGGTAGAATCTTTCAGGGTCATCTATGGTCTAGCGTGCGTGATGTAGGGAAAACATCATGAAATAACGCCTTTTCAGCAGCCACGGTCTCTGCGCCATGGTGGGGGGGTCGGGGGGTGATGTCCAATGAGAGCTCCTAAATGTGACCGAACTATCGGAGCACCCTATCTGGCATGTACAGCTCCTTGATAGCACAGAAGTTGATGGTACCTCGATAGGTGGAGGACCGATACTGACCTGAAAAATCAAGGTCTATGTCAAAAGGCATCCATGCGACCTATGTGGTAAATGTAATATTAGATAAATAATGAAATCGACATATGTAGTGAAAATCATAGAAACTGACAACACGTTACCTCGTATATGTTCATGCGCTCAAGTTTTGCCCAAAGCCCCCCTCATGGATGTGCCTCTTCCTGTTGTTCCCCCCTCTTCACTGCCTTCAATGGTTCGAATTGTGCCATGTATCGGGGATCAGCTTGTCTAGCCATGTCTGAGTGAAGCGGACCACGGAAATAAGGGAAGTACAACCACATCCAGGCCTGAATAGTTTAAACTATTACAACGCTTATTATATGTATGAAAATACATCGATCAAAAGATGAATATGTTAAACATTAACCTGCAACAGTGCACCACACCCCCGTATACCCGTAGCTTCACCTCTTGTGGCCTCCTCTAATCCCCAATAGAGGAAGACAAGCACTTCTACTCCCTATGCTAGTGTCCTAGTGCGTGCTAAGTCCCAAACTAGCCCGAACAACCAGAAGTGCATGCGACTCTAGGACTTGTCGATGAAGAGGGTCGCACCTAGAAGCATCGCCAAGAACCCAATAGCAAGGTCTTTGTGGCGTTGTCTCACATCATCATTGAGCCCGGCAAACTGATCTCCACGGCTGCCGTGCCTTATCTGCCACCCATGCTACAGCTGCTCGATGACCACTTTGCACTGAACGGATGGCCACTTCGCACTGCAGCTGCGCGTGTGGTTAGGGTTTTGTAGGCAAAGAAGGCCAAAGACAATAGGATGGTAATCGAAGGATGAATAGAAAGAACATATTTTTGATTGAATAAAATATATAAAAAGGAAACTCCTAAGGCTAGGGTTTAACATAACGTTAACCAAGACATGCATATGGTAAATAAGACGAACAATTGCGCTATCTCACCCGAGGAACAAGCTTTCGCCATACACCAATGATTAGGAATACTCTTGCAAATAAACCTAATTGTCTCTACCAATTTTATGTTTATAACCCAAGTTGTTAACAAGAATCCCTTTTCGTACGATAAGGACTAAACATAGAATCGTAGGAGTTGATCAAGACACAACGATATCAACATCAAGTACTTACCTCAAACATGCATGGCTAACGTCGGGCTCACCCCGACACTAGAAGCTTTTGGGAACAACTCGCACTTCATCGCAATACACTTCTCGAATGGAAAGAATAGAACTTGCATTAAACCTTTGAAACTTTACAAATCAACGCCGGCTTTCGCAAACGCCAAACCCTAAAGCTTCTCCTACTCTCTAACTCTATTGATTGTTGTCGTGTGGAATGGAATTGAGAATAAAAACCATGCCCATAGGGCTTTATTTATAGCCTACTAATCCTTGCTAGCCAAGGAAAGTAGTTATAATTCTACTAAAATTCCTATTCTAAAATCTATCCTTAACAAGAAGGATAAATCTTTATTACGTTAAGTAACAAAACAACTAATAAATATCCTAGGGTAAAAAGGAAAGTTCCGTAGGACATAATCTATCTAATAAAGAAAGATAAATCGTGGCTCTTATGGATAGATCTCAAATCCGCATCTCAAAACCGCGTCCAATCCATGCCAACTTCTACTCGATATCGACCTGGTCACTCGATATCAAGTGCTTCATTTCGGCTCGATCTGTCTTCACTTAACTCAAGCTCTGGTGGCCAGTCGATGTTGAGGTCTCCACTCGATCTGTAGTCATGTCGAGTGCTTCAGTAGGTTTGTGTTATCTGGATGTCGACTCTGGGTGTCTACGTCGAGTCATGTAGTCGATCTCGAGTGCTTCACTCGATCTCGACCTCTTTTCTGCTTCACTTGGCTTTCTCGTTTTGACTTCGATTTCACTCCAATTCCTCCTCTACATTTAGACCAATACTTGTGCATACTCTATTTCTTGCATGTTAGCTCATTCTATAAAATTTGCATTATTGTCAACCTTTACTTTAGGAATCGAATGGAAGATGAAGACAAAACATGCAAATAAAAGGACTATAAATATTTACATCATTACTCAGCTTCCTTTCGACTATAAATTACAATTTCTAATCCGAAAGGATACTCTAGGATGGACAAAGTTGTGTACATAATCTTTCGTAGTCACTTAATTTATGTTCAAAAAAATATCTACAAATGAAAAGATTTATCTACATTTGGTATTTTCCTAAAGAAAACATGGTATTAAAACAATAATGGTAGAATTTAAACCCATGACCTCTTGCAAGAAAGGAAAAAAAAACAACTCCCTTGGTAGTGAAATAAGATGTCATTTTTTTGATCCATGGCGAGAGTTTGGGGTGTGTCAACCACGGTTGTACCACCACCCAAGAGCGTCCTTTTGGATAAGAGTCTGAAACTCTAGGTCAGATTTCCATGAAGACGAGTCAAAAGCCAACGCAAGATGTGCAAGACGATCAGCTGCCCTGTTGGCCACTGACGTGGGGAGAATTGAATCGAAATATATAATGAAATATAAAACAATACAACTCTTAGCCTCTTCAAATAAATTCAAGACTCCCCGCTATAGTAGTAGGGAATCAGGTTCGATCCACGAGGAAGTGAGTCAGCGGGATCCTAGTAGTGTTGAAATCCCGTCCTGATTATCGACCAGAAGCCTCGATCTCGAGCACAGACCTCGACGTCGACCTTGGCTGTCGATTCCTTCTGCAACAGAAAACATGTAGAGACAAAAACAATCAATTGATATCGACTAGGGAGGTCGATATCGATGTTAATGCAGAAATCGACTGGCTCAGAAGACTGCCAATCGAGACAGGGGTGGTCGATTGATGTACATATTTGTACCTCTTTTTATTTGCATCTTTTTAATTCATATTCCATTCGATTCCCAAAAAAAAGGTTCAAAGTAACATAAACTTGTGTAAGAGTGGGCTAACGTGCAAGAAATAGAGTCTGCACAAGTTTTGATCTAATTATGTAAGAATAGGAGCGAAATTGGAGTCAAAATGAAGAGACCAAGTGAAGCTGAGAAGAGGTCGAAATCAACCCACATGGTCGATATCAACTAAACATCAACACAGGACTGAGTGTCGAGACAGACAATAACACCAGTAGAAGAAAGGCACTCGATATCAATCACACAACATCGATATCGACCTAGTCCCAAAAATCGAGTAGAGCTGAGCCCGTCGAGTAGAAACAGAGAGGTCAAAATCGACCTGTTTGGTCGATATCGACCATGATTCGACACGGGTTGGACACGCTTTTTGAGACGTAGATTGGGAATTCTATCAACTAAAGCACGGATTATCTATAGATTTAGATAGATTGCAGCTAAGATTTATTTTTTTTTACCTTAAAGATTTATTAAGTTTTTTTAGATATTTACCTAAAATAAAAGATCTATCCTACTTGTTTGGATAGAGTTTATAGTTTAGATAGAAGATACTATCCTTGGATAGCAAGGATTAGTAGCCTATAAATAAAGCCCTAGGGGGCTGGCATTCGATCATCCAAGAAAACACATTCAATCATAAAATAGAGTTAGAGTTAGGAAGAAGCTTTAGGGTTTGGCGTTTGCGAAAGCCGACGTTGAGTTGTAAAGTTTTGTAGTTATCAATGTAAGTTTCCTATCAATCAATGATGTTTCCTGCGATGATGTGCGAGTAGTCTTCCAAAGCTTCTAGGGTCGGGGTGAGCCCGATGTTAGCCATGCGTGCCTGAGGTAAGTGTTAGATGTTGATATCGTTGTGTCTATATCATCTCCTACGATTCTATATTTAGTCCTAATCGAAAAAAGGGATTCATGCTAACAACTTGAGTTATAAACATAAAATTGGTAGAGACAATTAGGTTTATTTGCAAGAGTAATCCTAAGAGTTGGTGTATAGCAAAAGCTTGTCCCTCGGGTGACATAGCACAATTGTCCATCTTATTTGCCTTATCGCATGCAGTGGTTAACGTTGTGGTAAACCCTAACCCTAGGAGTTTCCTTTCATATCTTATTTGAATCATAAAACCATTGTCTTTATTCTGATCATCGCTCCTTATTCATCTTTACATCTTCAGCCTTTCTTTACCGATAAAAGCTACCAACTTTGCAGGAACCAACATCGATATCGACCCCTAGACATCGATATCGACCACTGTGCCTTCGTCGACGGTCTTCTTATGTCGACGTAGATCTCCCTGCACGAGTTAGCTAACATCGATATCGACCCCTAAACATCGATATCAACCATTGTGCCTTCGTCGATGGTCTTTTGTGTCAACGTAGATCTCCCTGCACGAGTTAGCTGACATCGATATTGACCCCCATCCTCAATATCGACCACCCCTATGTCAACTGGCAGTCTTCTAAGCCAGTCGATTTCTGCACTAACATCGATATCAACCTTTCCCAGTCGATATCGACTGCTTGTTTTTGTCTTTGCAGGTCTTCTGTTGCAGAAAGGACCGACAACCAAGGTCTAAATCTAGTACCAAGGTCGAGATCGAGGCTTCTGGTCGACCAAAGACGTGAGCTTTCCAACGCTACTAGGATCCCGCTGACCTGCCTCCTTGTGGATCGATCCTGACTACCCTTCTACTACAATGGGAGGAAGTCTTGTAATTATTTGCATAGGCTAGGATTCGATTGGCATTTATATTTTATATATTTTTTTAAAGAACTCGACATTCCTCCTACCTAAGAAATTGGCGCCGTTGCCGGGGAGGCAATCAATCACGCCCTAGTAGTCTATCTCACGTTTTTATCTAGTTTAGCTTTGTAGGTGTATGCGACGCACTGATCGCCCACCTTTATTTGAAGGGGTAGACGACCCTGAAAGATATCTCCATCTAAGGGCCCAAGCTTAAAGAATCATGGCAGACAACGAGACCCAGGCTGAGCTAATTGAGCAATTAAGGAAGCAAATCGAGGATCTAACAACTAAAGAGGCGGCAACTAAAGAGCGTGCAAACAGGGAGGAGGAAGGCCGGAGGTGAATAGAAGCCCAAATCCACGCCCTCCATCAGAATGCCAAGCAATACATGCACCATGTGCTCTCAGTGCCTGAATCGACTATTCTTATCCCTCACTCTAATTTAGAGATTAAGCCTAATTTTTTAACTAAGATTAGGTGACGTTAATTTGAGGGGAAATCTAGCGATTGTCCTCTTGATCATATATCTTTATTCCTTGATTTGTGTGATACTATTGCTGATGGCCAAAGCCTTGAATATGTAAAACTAAATGCTTTTCGTTGCTCTCTCGCAGGGAAAGCTCTAGCAAGGTTGGATAGTCTAGCCCCCAGATCGCTCCGCACGTGGGACGAGGTCAAGGATGCCTTCCTCAACAAATTCTTCCCACCATCAAAGACCGTGATGATGCGCTAGAAGATCACGTCTTTTAGACAAAAGCCAGGTGAGTCATTGGCGCAAGCATGGGAGCGCTTTATAGAGCAATTGAGGTCCTGCCCTATGCATGGGCAACCACCCTACGTCTTCTAGGAGATCATCTACAACGCCCTGGATGTAGCTACTAAGGAGAGGATCAACACCTATACCTCCTATGGGTATCTTGAGCTCTTACCGCAACAAGCTTGGGATACTATAGAGAGGTTGGTGGAATTTGACAACACTTATGGGACTCCTGTGGCCTACGACTCAAGGCCTGCCTCATCTATGCCCCTCTATGAGCCCTCCAAGGAGATTGATCCCGACGTCAGAGATCAATTCATGCACGATCAACTCAGGAGGTTGCAAAAACAAGTCAAATTCCTTTCCGCCAACCAACCCTGCGCCGAATGTGGCTCCGTTAAACATATCACCACTGAATGCCCCCATACGGAGCAAGTACAACTAGCGGAGACACATCAGCAGGCGCGCTACATGAGGAATCCCAATCGCTAGGGGTACAAAAACTGGGGAAATCAACCACCCCAATACAACCCCAGGGATCCTCCGCCTTATAGAGCTCCAGGTCATCTCGAGAGAGAAACACGAAGGGATGATGTCCAACTCATCCTTGATGAGATGAGAAGGAACCAGGCTACAAATCAACAATCTAGCAGCGCTATCCAAAACCAACTTCAGGGCCTCAACGCCTGAATGGGGGGGATTGATGCTTGAAAGAAGACGATTGAGACCCACCCGGTAAACTCCCTGGAGAACCACAAGAAAATCCAAGGGGGCCAGCTGGGCACATTGCCGCTATCAATCAAAGGAGTGGACGCACATTGCCCGAGCCAAGGAGCGAAGGAGAAGTCGCTGAAGACGCAGTCGATGTCGACCCCAAGGTCGATATCGAGGGCCCTGTCGACGTCAAACCAGCAGTTGATGTCGAGCCCACTGTGAAGCACAGAACGGAGCCAGAGAGGTACTTGATATCGAGTGACCATGTCGATATCGATCACCCTGTCGATGTCGACCTCTCTTGAAATCGACGACATCTTCATACACGTCCGAGGTCGACCAAACCAGTCGATATCGACCCTACTAACATCGATATCTACCTGTCCAGAAAGCAGAAATCGAACTCTATGCCTCCAAAGTCATCCAGAACTCTACCCTATCCTTCCAAGGCGATGCGGGATCCAGGAGACACCAAGTTCAGACGCTTCGTGAAGATCTTACAAGGTCTAAATCTCACCATACAACTCACGGAAGCACTCAATGAGATGCCTGCATATTTGAGGTTCCTGAAGGACATCCTGTCCAAAAAGAGGTCCATCCTAGAGATCACCGGCGAATGCAATTCAATTGAGTTACCTGAGAAGCGCGGTTATCCAGGCAAGTTCGCGTTAACGGTATGGGTTGGTAAGCATCAGTTCAAAGCCCTATGTGATCTTGGGGCTAGTGTTAGTGTTCGCGGTAGGGGGGAGGTGGGGTGTAAAATAGGAGAATAAAATAAAGCACAACTAGACTATCTCCTTGTCCCAAACAAATAATACAAGAATCCCCTCCCTTGTAGTAGTAAGGTAATTCAGGATCGAATCCACGAGGAGGTAGGTCAGCGCTTCCTTTGTTGTACTCACGATCAATGCTTTCGACCTCAGCAGACACTCGATATCGAGTATACTGGTCGATATCGACCTCAGTTCTGGTCGATTTCCTAGCGCAGTTCCTGCAGAAGACAAAACAGCAAGTCGACGTCGAGCAGAGACCTCGATATCGATGTTAGTACTCGATATCGACCCTTAAGGTCGATTTCGATGTTTGTCACAGAAACTGTTTTTGTAACCAATTCGTCGGAAAAGGATCCGATGAAAATAGAATGGAGAGGGAAGATGAACAGAAACAAACTAAGACTTTTATGAAGAATTTAATTAATTAAAAGGCTTCCAAAGTCGGGGTTTTATGCCACAACGATAACAATGCAAGTTTCATGCTAAAAATATGAACTTTTATGTCTTTCCGCCAATTAACTTTCGTTATCAACACTTAGGTGATTAGAGGCTTTCGCATAATTCCTAAGAGTTACTATCCAATTCATGAGTAATTCAAGTTCGCAATATGAGTGGCTTTCGCTTCAATAATGCAAATAACGAATCTCCCTAACTTTCGCAAAGGATCATGCATGGGGTAGAAGACGGGATCGCATAAAAGTCATACCTTTGATGCACTTACCTCACATTGCTATCGTCGGGCTCACCCCGACCCTAGAAGTGGGTTGACTACTCGCTCCTCATCATACACATCATCATCATTGTTATTGAAAGAAAGCTACTTTGAATTAAAACTCCGAAAGAAAGTACAACCGAACAAGCCACTCCGCTCCCGCTTTACAACTCCACTCGGCCACTCTCTCTCTCTCTCTCTAGTGTAACTGAATTATGTCTCAAACTGAATTCGGAATGCCTAAACTCAGCCCTATTGGCTTCTATTTGTAGATGTCGACAAGGACTCGAAACCTTATCTTTATTCTCTATGATAACTAAAATAAATAAATAAAAAGTAAAAGCTAAAACTTCATGGTGAAATCAGCCTCCTCATGATAAATCTGATGTTGATGATAGGAAATCTCGACCTTTGGATAGATATTGCAAGCATTGGATACAATTCTATCAAAATCGGAGTCGAATTCTTCTGCTGGCATGGTCGATATCGACCCTTGGACCTCGATATCGACCCCTCCAAAATCTTATCTCGAGCTTCTCCTTCTCCTACTCGACTTCTATCAACTTGGTCGATCTGACAGCATCGATATCGACCCCCAGACGTCGATATCGACCTCTTCTGTGTCGAGATGCTCTGTTTCCTTTCTACTCGATTCCTATGTCTCAATGTACTCGATGTCGAGGTCGTCAGTCGATTTCGACCTCTTCAGAAGACTTCGAGTTCCTTTTCCGCTCTTCTGAAATCAATCCATTTTTATCCTGTTTTCTGCGAAATCACATGGAAACTCGTGCAAACCCATATATTTGACATTTAAGCATAAACTACACTATTCCCATGTTTTCCCATTAATGTGCATGCAAAAGACAACAAAATGAATTCATATGTGCATAGAAAATATGGCAATTTGCGCGCACATCAAACACCCCATACTTAAGCTTGCTTGTCCCCAAGCAATACTCTTAATAGTCATTCAGGGGAAGAAAGTAAACCCTCAACATCATAGATTCATTTTTCATATGTCCCTACAATCAATTTCCATCCTCGAGAAGGTACTTATGTCAACCAAGTCCATGCCTGTGCATAAAAGCAATTTCATACTTATAAAGGAGGTAATATGCAAAAAACAATTTTAACGACATTGCATTAATAATCAAGAGGACTTTCTTCAAGCTTGTGAGAAGTGGATTGGTAAAAGGCTAAAGGTGGGCTAATATTTGGCTATGTGGTGTTAAATCCGGGGAAGTAGACTTTCTTTCCAAAATATTCCACATTCCTCCTTCATAATGTCTCACCTTTCACTCATCGTTCAATGCTTTTTTTCACTTTAATGCTTTTACCTCTCTAACCTTAGCACTGCCTTCTCGCGAGTCGCAAACATGGGTGTCATGAATGGCCCCGGATACTTAGTAATTTGGACTCCTCACCTTTGTGTCCCATCTCGCCGAACTATTATCTCAGCGAGCAGGGTCGACCTACCTTTATCTCCTGAGGTGATCGGATTTTTTCTCGCTCATTTAATTTTCCATATTGTATCATTCATGCCAACAACTTTATAGATGCACAACTCCATATAACTCCAAAGATGTCATCCATTAAAAAAAAAAACTTTGTCCCCGGATAGGGTATAAGGTAAAAAATGGACAATATGTATATGTGGAGCAATAATGATCATGATAAGTCTCATATATGCCTTTGTGAATATGCGTAGGTAAGGCTAGGATATGGAATTTTGCTTGTATGGACTTTTTATAAAAAATCCTCCATCATCTTATTATGCACATGTCAAAAGCAACTTCAAATTTCATCTCCTTTACGATTTTCTCAAAAAATTTGCGCTTCATTGGGACTTCCCTTAACTAGGCAATCTCATGTTATATCTCTAATGAATCTAATTTTGCATCATAGAGCTCTTTTTTTATACTTCCATGACTCTCTTTTTTTTTTCAAAATTTTTTTTGATGGGGGTCAATAAATATGCATTAAAATAAATATGCAACCCTAAACTAAGTATGAATATGCAAATAAGCCTTTCCCCCACCCCATACTTAAAATCTACAGTGTCCTCACTGTATTAGAACTAGGGTTAAGAAGAAGACTTACTAAACCGTCACTAATTTCAGGAGTTGAAGAAGACAACAGGGAAGGTCGATATCGACCCTTTACATCGATATCGATGTCTCTCTTGATTTCTGCTCGGGCTTCAGGGTGATTCGGCCTCGATCACAAACCCTATCCTTGTCGACCTTGAGGTCGATTTCGATGTCCGACATCGATTTCGATGCCTTTCTGTGTGCTTTTCTCTCTCCTGCAATTTGAAAACTAAACACAAAATATGCAAAACAATAAAATGTCTAAAACCAAAACAAAAGCTGTCTTAAAATCGAAACTAAGTCTTTGTTACAAGCTCTAGATTTTTAAGTCGCTAGGCCGACTTCTTCCTTTGCGCTTTTCAAGGTGGCATCTGCAGAGCCCATGTGGCTTGGGCCTCAAATATCACTCCTTTCTTGTCCCGCAGCTGCATTCCCCCGGGATTGATTTGATTCACCGTGAATGGACCTAAGCTCTTATCCTTGAATCTTGTAGGGAACCAATGGTCTTTAGATTTGGCAACATAGACCTTGTCTCCTATCTCATATTGGCTTGAACTATCATCGGATACCCTACATAAACGCACATGCCAAGGCACACCTCTTCCAAATAATGATAAGTCCTTTATTGTAATTGAACAAGAGGAATCCGTACCTTGACTCACCTTCTTCTCAGTCTGTGGCTCAGGTCGATGTCGATGTGCAGAGGTCGATATCGACCCCTGTTGTACACCTGTAGGATCAGTCGATTTGGGGAGTTTTGACTCGATATGATCAGGTCGATTTCGACCCTCAGAGGTCGATATCGAGGTCGATATCGAGGTCTCCTCGCCTCTCTTCTCAGCGCTGATGGTGGTCGATTTCGATAGGGTGTGGTCGATATCGACCCTTGACCCCGATTTCGATGCTTCCTCTTTTCCTCCGTCGACCCCATACTTATGACCTGTCACAGAATCTTGAACTTTAGTGGTCGATATCGACTTACCTGGGTCGATTTCGATGTTTTGTTGAGCTCCTTCGTTCAAGATTGCTTCAACTTCCTCTACTTGGGCTTCTTTGATGGCTTTTATCTCCATTGGCCCTTGACTTTGCACCGTCTTGTTGAAGGAATACTCTATTACTTCATCACTAATTGTGAGTGAGAGCAATCCTTTCTTCACGCTAATGTTGGCATCGACGGTTGCTAGGAATGGCCTACCTAAAATAATTGGACAAGCAAGGTCCTCCGCTATGTCAACAACTAGGAAATCAGCCGGGACAAAGAATTTGCCTACTTGTACTGGCACATCTGTCACTATCCCAGTTGGAATAACTACGGTATTGTTAGCCATGTATAGTCTTGCATCCACGGGCTCCAGAGGACCTATCTTTACCTTGTGCCAAATGGTTAGTGGCATCATGCTAACGCTAGCGCCCAAGTCAACTAAAGCATTAAATTTGAATTGACCTAGACCTATAGCGATAGAAAACTTACCTGGGTCCGCCCGCTTTTGTGGTAGCTCCAACCTGTTGCATTCCTCTGCGATCTCAGAGAGCGATCGCTTCTTCCCCAAGATATCCTTAAGGAACCTTACATAAGATGGCATCTCGTGAAGTGCCTCTGTGAATGGTATAGAGACATTAAGCCCTTGGAGCATCTTCACGAACCGTTGGAATTTCTTTTCCGCTGGGTCCTTAGTCACTTTTCTAGTTGGGAATGGTAACACCTTCTTCCTTCCTGCGGCTGTAGTGAGGTCGATATCGGCAGCAGTGGGGTCGATATCGACTGGAAGAGTCGATTTTTGTGGTGACGCAGAATTAGGGTCGACATCGACAGGAGGGTCGACATCGATGTCACCTTGGTCGATATCGACAGGGGGGGTCGATATCGACGTCTGTTCTGGCTCCTTCTAATCCACTTTTCGCTCGGGCGTTTGTAATTGACGCCCACTCCTTAGGTTTACTGCCGCGATATGACCTGTGGTTTTGCCCTTTTGGTTGGGCACAGTGGATCCAGGGAGTGATCCGGACGCTTTGGGCATTGCTTCCGCCAATTGACTCATTTGAGTCTCCATGTTGCGCTTCCAAACGTCGATCTCCCCAAGTCTAGAATTGATGCCCTGCAGCTGAGTATGGACGGAGTTATTGGCTTGTTTGAACTCAGCGTGGTTCCTTCGCATCTCATCAAGGATGATTTGCAGGTCATCTTTCTTAGTCTCCCGCTCAGGGTGCCCTGGTGCCCTATAGGTTGGGGGATCCCTTTGATAGAACCTTTGATCACCCCAATTTTGTTGATTGCCCCCTCCATAGGGGCCTCTCGTCCATTTGACCTCCTCATGTTGTTCCGCCATGGATACTTGCTCAGTATGTGGACAGGCACTGGTGTTATGCCTTATTGAACCACACTCCTGACAAGGTTGATTGTTGCTCAGGAACCTTACTTGCTTTTGAAGGCGGCGTGTTTGATCGTTATGGAATTGTTGCCGTACTTCAGGATCTATCTCCCTTGGAGGCTCATATAGTGTCATAGATGGGGCAGGCCTTGCATCATAGGCCGCAGCAGCCCCATAGGTGTTGTCAAAGTTCACAAGCCTCTCAATGGTCTCCCATGCCTCCGTTGGTGTAAGCTCAATGTACCGATAGGAGGTATATGAATTGATCCTCTCCTTATTCGGCGCATCAAGGGCGTTATAAAAAATCTCTTGGATGACATATGGAAGTTGCCCATGCGTCGGGCATGATCTCAACAAGTCTTTGAAGCGCTCCCACGCCTGTGCTAGGGTTTCACCTGGCTTTTGTTTGAAAGCCGTGATCCTTTGTCGTAGCATCGCCGTTTTAGAAGGTGGGAAGAACTTGTTCAAGAATGCATCTTTCACTTCCGCCCATGTCCTTAGCGATCGTGGAGCCAAACTTTCAAGCCATTGCAATGCCTTTCCTGCCAAAGACCATCGAAAAGATTTTAGTCGCACATACTCTAGGTTTACTCCATCAGCAACTGTTTCACATAAGTCCATAAAAGTAGAGATGTGTTGCAGGGGGCATTCATTATGTCTTCCTTCAAAAGTATTTCTTTTAATCTCAGATAGGAAGTTAATTTTCAGTTCATAATTGGAGTGAGGAATTATAATGGCAGATTCAGGAACATGAAGGGGCGGATGCATGTATTGCATCGCCGTCTGTGGATACTGATTTAGCCGCTCTTGGGCTTGTCTGCGCGCATCCTCCTCCCTATCAGCACGGGCTCGCTCAGCAGCAGCAGCGGCCCTTTCAGCAGCGATTGTAGCATTGTGGTCCTCGATCTCCTTTCTCAACCGCTCTATGATCTCAGCCTGCGTCTCGTTGTCAGCCATGATGCGAATTGCTTTGTTGCGAAGATGGTAGAAACGTTCAGGCTCGTCAATTGGTTCCAGGATAGGTCCGCGATCAGAACGTTGCATAAACCTGCAAAATAAGCTTAGAAAAAGATCGTGATTAACTTAGGTGGCGATTGATTGCCTCCCCGGCAACGACGCCAATTTGTTCGCGGTAGGGGGGAGGTGGGGTGTAAAATAGGAGAATAAAATAAAGCACAACTAGACTATCTCCCTGTCCCAAACAAATAATACAAGAATCCCCTCCCTTGTAGTAGTAAGGTAATTCAGGATCAAATCCACGAGGAGGTAGGTCAGCGCTTCCTTTGTTGTACTCACGATCAATGCTTTCGACCTCAGCAGACACTCGATATCGAGTATACTGGTCGATATCGACCTCAGTTCTGGTCGATTTCCTAGCGCAGTTCCTGCAGAAGACAAAACAGCAAGTCGACGTCGAGCAGAGACCTCGATATCGATGTTAGTACTCGATATCGACCCTTAAGGTCGATTTCGATGTTTGTCACAGAAACTGTTTTTGTAACCAATTCGTCGGAAAAGGATCCGAAGAAAATAGAATGGAGAGGGAAGATGAACAGAAATAAACTAAGACTTTTATGAAGAATTTAATTAATTAAAAGGCTTCCAAAGTCGGGGTTTTATGCCACAACGATAACAATGCAAGTTTCATGCTAAAAATATGAACTTTTATGTCTTTCCGCCAAATAACTTTCGTTATCAACACTTAGGTGATTAGAGGCTTTCGCATAATTCCTAAGAGTTACTATCCAATTCATGAGTAATTCAAGTTCGCAATATGAGTGGCTTTCGCTTCAATAATGCAAATAACGAATCTCCCTAACTTTCGCAAAGGATCATGCATGGGGTAGAAGACGGGATCGCATAAAAGTCATACCTTTGATGCACTTACCTCACATTGCTATCGTCGGGCTCACCCCGACCCTAGAAGTGGGTTGACTACTCGCTCCTCATCATACACATCATCATCATTGTTATTGAAAGAAAGCTACTTTGAATTAAAACTCCGAAAGAAAGTACAACCGAACAAGCCACTCCGCTCTCGCTTTACAACTCCACTCGGCCACTCTCTCTCTCTCTCTATTGTAACTGAATTATGTCTCAAACTGAATTCGGAATGCCTAAACTCAGCCCTATTGGCTTCTATTTGTAGATGTCGACAAGGACTCGAAACCTTATCTTTATTCTCTATGATAACTAAAATAAATAAATAAAAAGTAAAAGCTAAAACTTCATGGTGAAATCAGCCTCCTCATGATAAATCTGATGTTGATGATAGGAAATCTCGACCTTTGGATAGATATTGCAAGCATTGGATACAATTCTATCAAAATCGGAGTCGAATTCTTCTGCTGGCATGGTCGATATCGACCCTTGGACCTCGATATCGACCCCTCCAAAATCTTATCTCGAGCTTCTCCTTCTCCTACTCGACTTCTATCAACTTGGTCGATCTGACAGCATCGATATCATCCCCCAGACGTCGATATCGACCTCTTCTGTGTCGAGATGCTCTGTTTCCTTTCTACTCGATTCCTATGTCTCAATGTACTCGATGTCGAGGTCGTTAGTCGATTTCGACCTCTTCAGAAGACTTCGAGTTCCTTTTCCGCTCTTCTGAAATCAATCCATTTTTATCCTGTTTTCTGCGAAATCACATGGAAACTCGTGCAAACCCATATATTTGACATTTAAGCATAAACTATACTATTCCCATGTTTTCCCATTAATGTGCATGCAAAAGACAACAAAATGAATTCATATGTGCATAGAAAATATGGCAATTTGCGCGCACATCAGTTAGTTTGATGCCCCTATCAATATAGCAGCAAGTGGGCGTAGGAGCATTGGAGCCCATTGACATGAAGCTTTACATGGCGGACAACTCCTTTGTGAGACCAAATGGGGTTGTGGATGATGTCCCTGTCAAGGTGGGAAAGTTCTTCATACCCACGGACTTCATCGTGTTGGACATACCGGAGGATCCTATAGTGTCTATCATCCTTGGTAGGCCATTCTTAGCAACAGAAGATGCCAACATCAATGTGAGGAATGACACCCTTACATTCAAAATCGGCAACGAGGTCGTGGAGTTTTGCTTCAACCCTACAATGAGCGAAACAAAGCAGCTGGAGCAAGTTATCCTCTCACCGGCTATGGAGAAGCTTCACAAATTTTTGTTGGCGAGGACGGAAACAGCAAGCAGGGTCGACATCGATTGGAACCAGTCGATATCGACTGAAATCCTCGAAATCGACCATGAAACCTCGATATCGAGTGATCCAGATGATTGCCAGGAGCTTAAGTATGGGGTCCCTGATGTCGACATTGATCATCCCCTATCGAAATCGACTACATAACTCGATATCGACGCTTCTTTGTCGAAATCGACTGACTCTCAACCCGAAGATTTTTGTTTCCGGCCCGAACAGGTAAGCCCAAGTATGATTCCTAACCCTCCTCAGTCCATTATTGATAATTCAACCAATGGGAGGGTCAAAGCTCCATGGTTTGCCCATCTTGCAGAAGTTAGGTCAAGAAAGAGAAGGAAGCGCCCAATGAAGAAGAACAATCAAAAGGACCTAGACGATCCAGGAGAAGGCTCAAGCTTGAAGGGTCCCTACTTTAAAGGATCATGACGCATTGACGGAGAAGTCGGCCTAGTGACTCAAAAATCTAGAGCTTGTACATAAAACATTGATTTGCTTTGATAGAAGGTTTTTAGGGTTTTGATTTTTGGATTCTTAAACTTTTAAAACTGAGATAATTCGTGGCTTTTTCTATAATTCTAATAAAGATTTCAGGTTGTGAAGAAAAAGGAACGACGAAGAAGAAAAAAAACTATTGTAGAGGCAGTCAAAATCGACCAGGCCAGTCGAAATCGACTACCCGAGGGTCGAGCCATCTTCCTGAGATCGAGATCGATCACTCAGGAGCAAAAAGCAGAGGTCGATATCGACCATAATCCTCAATATCGACCACACTCTAGCAGCCCTTGACTTCACCTTCTTCCTCGACTTCGATAGATGCAGTCGACATCGACCACTGACCTCAATATCGACCTCTGGCATCGATCAACCTGAAATCGACCTGAATCCGTAGGTTGCGCTGTGAGTTTCTCTCTACCCTTGTTCTTCTTTTAATACAGTGAGGAAACTGTATATTTTAAGTATGGGGTGGGGGGAAAACATGTCTTATGTTCACAACTTGGTTTTCTTCTTCGCATTGCAGTCATGTTTAAGTTTTATTCTTAGTTTTACTTTTATAAAAAATTGTCAAAAAATCCAAAAAAATTAGAAAAATGTCAAAAATACAAAAAAATGCATATGATCCTAGGCTAAAAAGCAAATCCTATGGCATATTTGGATGGTTTAGCCTAAGTCCTTAAAATGTTTTTATGTTGACTGTGAACTTGTGATGAAATTGAGCACATATGATCCTAGGCTAAAAAGCAAATCTAACAAAAATTGTCCTTGTGATAATTTTGGCCTATAGGGAGAACATCAAAAATCACTCTGCTTTCTTGAGTGAATTTACTCTTCCTATGCATCTCTAAATGTTGTGATAGTTATTCCAAGCCAATGCATATATATGTTTATTTTTACGAGAATTAAATGATGGAGGCATCTTTTAAGCCATTTTTATCCTCTCTTTACGTACCCTACATTATCTCTGCTTGAAGCCAAAATATTAGCTTGAGCCTTTTATTGCAAACTCCACAATATTATCCCTAGCCGAATTGGGCCTGACCCCCATTTGGGAACTGAGACTTAGATTGGTTGGAATAATGCCTTGTGGAAAGAAAAGTGCATATTGTCTACTTTTGAGCAAAGGAAATTATGGATGGTACATATTTGCATCTTGTCATATTTTATAAAAGGATTTTTTGCTCACCATATAAATGCACCTATCCTTTATTTTATTTATGTAATTTCGTTCAAAAAAATTAAAAAAAAAAGATATATATATATATATATATATATATATATATATATATATATATATATATATATATATATATATATATATATATATATATATATATATATATATATATATATGATAGATAATGTGTAAGCAAGTGTTAATATGTAATTTGTGAACAAATACTAACCGTAGGATGAGTTTAAAGAGACGGACCGGATTACACCTAAATTTTAATTATTTAATTGTTAATTACACTGGGGCCCACCATTAACCATTATCAAATCTCATTATATGGAGCGTGTGATTCAACCATAAAACATACGCTCTTTCAACCCTAGCCCCCAAATCTCTTTCAACTGTTCTGAATAACCCGATCGTCCGATCTCAGGCCAAAATTCATGGAGACCATTCTGCAAAGATGTGTATCGACTGCACAGGTAGGCACCTCACCTTCGATCGACGCTTCTCCACCTTCAATCTTTCCAACATATTCCTCCACCACCACCCACTGCTCCCTTCAATAAGGTTTGATTTCTTTTCACTTATAAATTTCTTTTTATTAATTGAGTATGACATATAAACTGCAAAATTGGAATAGCAAAGTGGAAATTGAGATTTAAAAGACAAATCATCAATTTGTATATATCCTTAAATTACTTGTGTTGGTTTCAAAGGATGAATTTGGAAAAAAGTTTGAATCGGTTCTAGGAGTGCTTTGGGAAGTTGAAATTTTTTATATTCTTTGGGTCAATTTTTATCTTTTCCTTGTTAATTATATATTTATTTTTATTGTTTTTCCCTCAAGGCTTCAGAATATTGAATTTGATCTTTCGATCGAGAGAAAGGAGCCGAGTAGCCTATTGTTACCATTGAACTACGGTTTCAACTAGATTTCATCAGCATATGGTTTGCTATCAACTATACTGGATGAGGAGGATCTCGGATTGGATAGGTTGCGATGTTGCTGGGGTCGTGTTTTTGATAAATTGGAGTTTATTCATCCATATATGGCCTCTTATTCGTATGTATGTTGATGTTTTGGAGGGTTTTTCTTAGGTACATAAGTGACTAAAGAGATTATTCATTTGTATGTCATCAATTATTCCTTTGTATACATAAGGAAGCCGATGTGAAATGTTCATATAATTCCAATGACATTACACCTAGGTGTATGCTCAACTATATATTCATATATGCGTACATGCTTTTGGGAGATTATTCGTTTGTATGATCGATTTATTCATATGTACATGTAATATTATTCACCGAAATACTTATGGTTCACAAGAATAATCGTGTGACTAGATTTTGATCGATTTTATTCGTATGTACGTGCAATATTATTCACCGCAATAATATGTTTCAAACGAATAATTGTGTGGATAGATTTTGATTGATTTTATTCGTATGTACATGCAATATTTCTTTCAATTTTTGTGTGGAGAGTGGAAGCCACTCTCTCTAGAGGAGAGTGAACCATATTTTAATGTGGGTCCCATTATAATTGAATAAAAATTAATTAAAATTTGGGATTAATCTTGTCCATTAATTTTTTATCATCCAATGGCCTAGAATTGCTCACAAATTACATTATAAGGCTTGCTTACACAGGAGCCAACCTCTATATATATATATATATATTGTGCATGACCCAAATTCCTTAGTTCTGTATTTATTTCATATAAGGTTTATTTATTTTGAGAGCATATTAGTGTTTGTAAGAAGGGTTGATAAGCATTATGGAAGATTGAGTTTGGAAAGTGCAATATTGTAAGAGATATGGTTTGGATATAGTTGTGATAAGGTTTAGGAGTCTTGATTCCCGAATTTTACAAGCACCACATAGCCAAATAATTCCATACCTTCTATTTTATACCAAGCCCCATTACAACCCCGCCGAATGGAGTCTTCTTTGAAGTCTTCCATTGAGCGAAAGTCCTCCTGATGGTTCTTATTGCATCTTCATAATTGGTTACGAAGTGGATTTTTATAAATTACAATGTTTATGAGTTTGTATATGGAATTGAGTTGAGCGTTGATCTTCATAGCCTAAACACATGAGAGTTGAGTGCAAACACATTATCCCTGTGAGGTTGGATCAAAATTGCATATGCCTATGGATCGCTTAAATATGTGCTATGACGTTAAATTCACTTGCTTTGCTTTGCTACCGCTTATGTTGTCGCTTTTGACAACGGCGAAGACTTGAAGGGTGTGTTGTAGGTGTTGGTTATTGCTTGAGGACAAGTGACGTGGGGAGAATTGAATCGAAATATATAATAAAATATAAACCAATACAACTCTTAGCCTCTTCAAATAAATTCAAGACTCCCCGCTATAGTAGTAGGGAATCAGGTTCGATCCACGAGGAAGCGAGTCAGCGGGATCCAAGTAGCTTTGAAGACACGTCCTTTATGTTCGACCAGAAGCCTCGATCTCGATGTTAGACCTCGATGTCGATCTTGGCTGTCGATGTTCTCTGCAACAGAAGACCTGCAGAAACAAAAACGGTAGTCGATATCGACTGGTGGGGGTCGATATCGATGTTAGTCCACGAAATCGACTGGCTCGGAAGGCTACCAGTCGATACAGGGGGGTCGATTTCGACACAAGGGGGTCGATATCGATGCTTGCAGAAGTTTCCCAGGAGTCTTGAGATCGACTCAGAAAACCGTCGATCTATCAGTTTTGGTCGATATCGACCTCTGCTGTCGATATCGATGTCTTCTTGCAGTGAGTTAGTGGTTTTGTCGACAAAGAAAAGGCCGAAGAATTAAGGATGGGAAGGAAGCAATGATCAGAAATAAGCAAGGGTGTTGGGTTTTTCGATGACTCAACGAACGGTGGGTAAATTTTAATGTAAACTTAATAAAGGAAAAGTCTTCCAAAGCCAAGGATTACCGCGACGACAACCATGATAGAAGAAGTAAGAATCAACTAAAGATGCATGCTTTCATCATAAAGGAAAAGGCTTTCACCTAAACCGACAAATAGGAAAAGAGATTTTTCAATTACTTAACCTAATTGGTGTCTACCTTTGTCATAATTGAGTTTATAATCTTTCGAATAGAAACCCTAATTACTACCCAAGTTTTACAACATGAGTTCCTTAAATTCGCATTTAAAGATGAAGAACAAGGTAGAGGGAGATAAAAGATACATTCTTTAGCGACGTACTTACCTTACCGTCATGGCTATTGTCGGGCTCACCCGGACCCTAGAAGAAAGGGGGACTACTCACTCATGTTGATTGTAGACATGCCTTGAATTGAAATAACTTGCATAAATGGAAAATTTCGAATCTTTACAATCTCAACGCCAACTATCGTAAGCGCTTGAAACTTTAAAGTTCAAAAAAACTCTAACTATCTATTGTCTATTGTCCTTGTCTTGGATGATTCGATGATTGGATCCCCTAACAAATCAGCCCCTAAGGCTTTATTTATAGGCTACTAATCCTCGCTATCCGAGGATTGTAACTCCTATCTAAACTATTAACTCTATCCGAACAATTTAGGATAGGTCTTTTATTTTGATAAAAACTTAAAGGAAAAGATAATAAACAACTGCTAATATCTAAAACAACGAGATAACTCATGGCTTTGATGATAGACTTCACAATTCGAGCCTCAAAATCGGATTTATCTTCTGTCGAGGTAGGGTCGATATCGACACCAGAGGTCAATATCGATGCTTGTGTTTCTGCTCGACTTGTCCAGCTCCAGTCGATGTCTATGACGATGGTCCATATCGATGTCTCCAGTCGATATCGACCTCTTCTCAGCTTCACTTGGCTTGTTCGTTTTGACTCCGATTTCATCGAATTCCAGCATAGTTAGCTCAAAACTCGTGCAGACTCTATTTCTTATACTTTAGTTCATTCTTACACAAGATCATATACTTTTGAAACTTTTATTTGGAAATCGAATGAAATATGAAGTCAAAAGATGAAATAAACAAAGGTACAAATATGTACATCAAAACACCCCATACTTAAACTTGCTTGTCCTCAAGCAATAACCAAGCAATAACCAACACCTACAACACACCCTTCAAGTCTTCGCCTTTGTCAAAAGCAACATTATAAGCGGTAGTAAAGCAAAGCAAGTGAATTTAACGTCATAGCTCATATTTTGGCGATCCATAGGCATATGCAATTTTGATCCAACCTCACAGGGATAATGTGTTTGCACTCGACTCTCATGTGTTTAGGCTATGAAGATCAACTCTCAACTCAATTCCATATACAATCTCATAAACATTGCAATTTATAAAAATCCACTTCGCAACCAATTATGAAAATGCAATAAGAACCATCAGGAGGACTTTCGCTCAATGGAAGACTTCAAAGAAGACTCCATTCGGCGGGGTTGTAATGGGGCTTGGTATGAAATAAAGGGTATGGAATTATTTGGCTATGTGGTGCTTTTATAATTCGGGAATCAAGACTCCTAAATCTCAACACTTGCAATACCCGAACCATAACTCTTCATAATATGCTCTAAAGATGCATTCCATCAACCCTTCTTCCAAGTTCTAATATACCTCTAAAAAATATAACATTTGTATGAATAAAAGACATAAGGATTTTGGCTCATGCACTATATATAGATATCTTTATTTATTTTTTTTTTCGGATTTTTTTCTTTCGAAAATAATAAGTAAATATGTGCATTTATATGTTGAGCCATAAACCCTTTTACAAAATATGACAAAACGTAAATCTGCGCCATCCTATAATTTCCTTGCTCAAAACTGGACATTATGCTCTTTTCTTTCTACGAGGCATTAGTCCAACCAACCTAAGTCTCAATTTCCAAATGGGGGTCATGCTCAATTCGGCTAGGGATAATTTTGTGGAGTTTGCAATTTCAGGCTCACGCTAATGTTCTGGCTTCAAGCAGGGATAATGCAGGGTAGGTAAAGAGAGGATAAAAGTGGCTTAAAAGATGCCTCCATCATTTAATTCTCGTAAACATAAACATATTTATGCATTAGTTTTGAATAACTATCACAACATTTAGAGATGCATAGGAAGAGTAAATTCACTCAAGAAAGCGGAGGGATTTTTGATGTTCTCCCTATAGGTCAAAATTCTCACAAGGGCAATTTTTGTTGGATTTGCTTTTTAGCCTAGGATCATATGTGCTCAATTTCATCACAAGTTCACAACCTACATAAAAATTTTAAATACTTACGCTAAACCATCCAAATATGCCATAGGATTTACATGATCAAGTCAGCTATTGAGTTTTCATCATAGGACATCTAAGTAGGGTTAGAAAATAAACTCAAAGAATAAACATGCATTTTTTTTGTATTTTTGACATTTTTCTATTTTTTTTTTAGATTTTGACATTTTATAGACTTAACAAACTAAAAGATTAAGAACTTAAACTTTAGAATGCATAAATGTTTAAATATGATGCAATGCATACAAGTAGAAAGTAAATAAAATACAAGCCAAGTTCGCCAAGTTTTAAACCCTACCACAACCAGATAAAGTAGTTTATAATGTCCAAGTTCAATCCCCACCCCATACTTAAAGATTACAGTGTCCTCACTGTTAGAAAAGTAAAGTAGAGGGAAGGAATCACTCACGCTCATTTACGCTACATATATATCACTGCTCAGGGGGCAGGGGAGGTGGCAACAGCAAGGGCCAGCCCTGTGTAGGAGCTGTCCCTGAGTAGTCGGTCGGGGCGGCCTGGGGGAATGTGGAAGGTCCAGCCTGCTGATCGAAGGAAAAGCCCATATATGAGCCCAAACCCTCGAGGAACCTCCCATAGCGTCGCTGCTCCTCGCGCATCTCAGTGACGGAGAGCTCCAGCCTAGTAAAGCGGGCAGACATGTCTTCCTGCCAATCAGTGGTGTAGGTGGGCTGGAAGGGAGGAGGAGGTGGAGGTATATAGCTATGGTGGCTATGATGACTGTGGTGGCTGTGGTGGGACCCTTGCGGGCCCTCTCCTCCTCCAACCGCATCATCCCTGGCGTCATCATCATTGTTGCCATCCATGCCCCCCGGTAGCCTGGGGGCTGCTCAGCTCCGTCGGAATGGGGGTCAGCGTCCAAGACATAGCATCCACCTCTGGCTCATGGTTGTAGAGTGGGGGTCTCCTCCGTAGGGTGGGGTCAGCAGACGGATCTATATCCGTATGATATGGCTGCCCAGTCCATGACTGGCAGGCGCATCCCCGTCTGGGGGTGTCTCCATCCCTGTGCTCCTGTCGCGATGACTCCACCCTGGCGCAACACCGCAACGTCTAGGTATGTGAGCTGGTAGGTCGTGTACCTCTCAGTGTGGACGCCTAGAGCCTCGGCTAGGATGGCCACCATGCCGCCCTCCAAAATGTCTGTAGAGACCGTGCGTCTGCGGTCTACGATATGCTCGAGCCAGGCATGGAGGTATGGTAGAGGGTCATCCTCGAAGAGCTTCCTCCGTAGAGTCTCCGTCTCACGGTGTGTCGGGCGACGGAGCTCAGGCCTGGCCCAAAGGGTACTCGCCAGGACCCTCAGGATGACCCTAAAAAGTGGACTCACAACCCTAGAGGTGAAGGAGTCAGTAGGAGCAGGGTAGGGTATACCTGATATGTAACTCCAGATGACATTGGGGTCCTGGACCCTGAAGGCGGCCAGAGTGTGGATGAACCCAAAAATCTCGCTCATCTCCTCGAGCGATAGTCTGTGTCGCCTGTTGCCGAGCTGGAAGATGACTCGGCGGCCGGTCGAAGTGCGCTCGGGAACCTATAATGTGGCCATAAACTCCCCAGTCAGAACGGAGTAGTGCGCCTCCAGTGGCTCAATCAGCCTGTGTAGAGAGACGTTCTCAAACGCCTCCTGAACGCCTGGGTGAAATCCTAGCTGGATCATGTCAGGGAGATGGTACCATCGTGCCCTGGTGGCTCGGGGAATCAAATCCTCAGCAAGGGAGCGCTGCTGATCATCCTCAATGCGGAGCGCGTCCTGAGGGATGTTCTTGGCTCTAACCATCGTCTGCAAAAGAAACCAATGCCAAATATAATTCTCCTTTGTATTAAAATAGGGAGAACCCCATACTTAGGTTCCATATTATGCTAGAAATTATTGTAAAGGTAAATTGTCTAAGTGAAAGTGGTACTATGTTAAAAAGAAAGTACCTAAGGATGGCAATTTATATAAACATAATTTCTTAAAGTTTTAATACTAAGGAACCTAATGACCTATAGAAGTTTGGCCTACATATATAAAAAAAATCAGATTTTAAATCTTAAAAAAAATCAGAATATAAACCCCCAAAAAAATCAGATTTACAAAATCAGCTCATATATATATAAAATTCAGATTCATAGCCCAAACTTATGGAAAATTCCGATTATTGCCCCACATAAATTATAAAAGTTAGATCTCTCCCCATTATATATAAAAATCAGATTCCATGCCTATATACATACAAAAATCAGATTCATAGCCCCACAAACATACAAATACTCTTTCCCGCGCAATTTACGTTCAAACCCTAAACATCCAATATGAAATTTCTTCCCTAATCAACTAATGAAACATGAAAATCCAGAAAAAATAGAGGAAGGGTGAGAAATCATACCAGAAGAGTGTTGGAATTAGGGGAGAAAGAGGCAAGCAACCGCAAAAATCAAGAGAGAAAACCGACTGTCGACAGGAGACGTCGAAATCGATGCCCAGGGGTCGAAATCGACCGGATCTTGTGTGCTGTCGAGGCTGCTGGTGTCGCGGTGGGCTCTCCGGTGGCTTGGGGTGGCCGGATCTGGTGGTTCTTGGCCAAAAGTGGGTAGATCTGGGCGAGGAGGCTTGAAAACGAGGGAGAGAGAGGGCTAGGTCGAGAAGAGGAAGAGAGGACGGGGATTACGGGTTTCGGATCTGCTGTACAGGGTGGGGATGGTGTTGACAGTGGGTGGGGATGGCGTTTACAGTGGTGGGTGGCTGTGAGGAGGGTGACCGGAGGGTTGAGAGAGATGAAGAAGAGAGGTGAAGAGGAAGAAAGCGGCGGCTGGGTATCGAAAAGGGGAGGGGGGTGTCGAGGTCGGGGGGTATAAAGGGAACGAAACCCCAAAAAAATAAAACTGAAATAAATTAAATTCTGACCTGGCACCTACCTCCATCTGTAGTCGATATCGACCCCCCTTCTGCATCCGTGTAATTCTTCCTGTTGCTCTCTTCTGTCGGCTTATCGATATCGACCATATAGGTCAATATCGACCTCTCTTCTGGGCTGGATTCCCTTATTGACTTTAGATAGAATAGCCACGAATGATCTAAAAAATATATAATAGATGAAAAACTAAAAGAGAAAGAAAAGGAAAAGAACGGGTTGCCTCCCGGAAGCGCCTGAGTTTAAGTCGCTAGCTCGACATATTTCCCTTTTTGCGCTAGTTCAACGCCAAGGTGGCGCGAATCTCTTCTTCCGGGTCCTCCTTGTCATAATATTTCTTTACTCGGTGGCCATTTACCTTAAAGGTTAATCCATCGTCGCAAAATAACTCCACCGCTCCATGAGGGAATATTTTATGAACCTTGAAAGGTCCGCTCCATCTTGTCCTTAGTTTCCTTGGAAATAAGCGAAGCCTAGAATTGAAAACAAGGACTTTGTCACCTACCTCATATGTTTTTGGCACCAACTTCCTATCATGCCATATTTAGTGCGCTCCTTGTAGATTTCGGCATTCTCATATGCCTTTAGGCGCAACTCTTCCAAGGCTTGTAAGTCAATGAACCTCCTCTTTCCCGCTTCGTCGAAATCCATGTTAAGCTCCTTAAGAGCCCACATTGCTTTCTGCTCAAGTTCAACGGGCAAGTGACATGACTTACCATATACCAAGTTATAGGGAGTAGTGCGAAGTGGTGTCTTATAGGCCGTTCGGTAGGCCCAAAGCGCATCATCCAGTTTGGACGACCAATCTTTCCTTGAGCGGGAGACCGTCTTCTCCAAGATGGCTTTGATTTGGCGATTGGATACTTCTACTTGACCGCTAGTTTGAGGGTGATAGGGTGTTGCCACCCTATGGTTTACCCCATACTTAGCTAAAAGAGCTTCAAAGCCTCTCTCAATAAAATGCGAGCCACCATCTGAAATAAGGACTATAGGAACACCAAAGCGAGGAAAGATGTTAGTTTTCATAAACTTAGAGACTACCTTCGCGTCGTTGGTCCTAGTTGCCACAGCCTCCACCCATTTAGAGACATAGTCCACCGCTACTAGAATGTATTTGTAGGGGCCTGAAGCAGGGAATGGTCCCATGAAGTCAATGCCCCATACATCAAAGAGTTCTACCTCTAGAATGCCTGTGAGTGGTGTCTCATTCCTCCATGTGATATTACCTGCACGTTGACACTCATCACAAGAGGTTACATAGTTTTACACATCCTTGAAAAGGTTAGGCTAATAAAAACCACATTGAAGAATTTTCGCCGTGGTCTTGAATCCTTTAGCATGGCCTCCTGTAGGGAGAGAATGACAATGGTGAATCACGCTCTCTACCTCGTCCTCCGGGATACAACGTCGAAAGATATGGTCTTTCCCCTATTTGAATAAGTAGGGTTCATCCCAATAGTATTGTTTGACGTCGTGCAAAAACTTCTTCCTTTGTTACGAAGTTAAGCCTGAAGGAATCTCGCCTCCTACAATATAGTTAGCAAAATCCGCATACCAAGGTACCTTCGCCCTTCTTACAGCAAATAAATCATGGATAGGACTGGAAGGAGGTGTAAAGAAGAAATCCTCACCGAAGCTTACCTCTTCGTCACCTTTGGAGGGTTTTGAAGGTGGTCGATATCGACCTGCTGGGGTCGATATCGACTGGACGGCATCGACATGCTTAGTCGATATGGGCTGCTCGATATGGGTCCTCGATATCGACGTCTGGAGGTCGATTTCGACCTCTGTAGTGGACAACCTGTGATCAAAACTGGTCGACATCGATGCAAGTATTACCTTTGGGGCAGTCGATATCGACCTGTGGGAGTCGATATCGAGTGGTTCCTCTGCCCGTCTTACCTCTTGCCTCATTAGGTGCTCGTCAGGGCGGGAGTCATTGATTGTTATGTTGTCATGTGACTCTTCCAGAAGCCCTATGGGTAGCCGTGAAAGATGATCGGCCACGGAGTTCTTCGTTCCTTTCTTATCTTTAAGCTCAACGTCGAACTCTTGTAGTAAGAGCACCCATCGTAGGAGCCTAGGTTTAGCATCCTTCTTCGCCATTAAGTACCTAAGAGCTGCATGGTCAGTATGAACAATAACCTTAGAACCCACTAGGTATGAGCGGAACTTCTCAAAAGCGAAGACCACTGCCAAGAACTCCTTTTCCGTCGTGGTGTACTTTGTTTGAACGGCATCAAGAGTCTTTCTTGCATTGTAGATGGCCTGAAGCTTTTTGTCTCTCCTTTGTCCTAGGACAGCACCTACGGCATAATCGCTTGAGTCGCACATGATCTCAAAGGGTTGCGAACAATCGAGTGATTGAATGATTGGGGCGGATATGAGGGCCTCCTTCAACCTGTTGAAAGCTTCAAGACAATCACTAGAAAAGGCAAACTTAACATCCTTCATTAGCAGGTTAGTTAAAGGTTTGGCAATCTTAGAAAAATCTTGAATAAACCTCCTATAGAAACCTGCGTGACCAAGGAAGCTTCTTATGTCTTTAATTGATGAAGGTGGTGGTAATTTTTCAATGAGTTCTATTTTTGCCCTGTCCACCTCAATTCCCCGTTTAGAGACTTTGTGGCCTAGCACAATCCCTTCCCTTACCATAAAGTGGCACTTTTCCCAATTGAGAACTAAGTTTGTCTCTTCACATCGTGCAAGTACCCTGCGAAGGTTACCAAGACAAACATCGAAAGTAGTGCCATAAACAGAGAAATCATCCATAAATACCTCCACGATGTCCTCAATCATGTCGGAGAAGATGGCCATCATACATCTTTGAAAGGTAGCAGGGGCATTGCAGAGCCCAAAAGGCATTCTCCTATATGCAAAAGTCCCATAGGGACAAGTGAAGGTGGTCTTCTCCTGATCGTCAGGATGAATAGGGACCTGCCAAAAGCCAGAATATCCGTCCAAGTAACAAAAATAGTCATGTTCGGCGAGTCTCTCTAATACCTGGTCAATGAATGGAAGGGGAAAGTGATCCTTTCTAGTGGCATTGTTGAGTTTCCTGTAATCAATACACATTCGCCAACTAGTTGTGATTCGCTTTGGCACAAGCTCGCCCTTCTCATTCTCCTCAACGGTCATTCCACCCTTTTTAGGCACCACATGGACTGGGCTCACCCATTCTCTGTCGGAGATGGCATAGATGATTCCTGCATCCAGCATGCGCATGATCTCCTTCTTCACTACCTCTCTCATGTTGAGGTTGAGCTTCCGTTGGTGTTCTATAGATGCCTTATGATCATCCTCAAGGAGGATTCTATGCATACAAGTAGCGGGTGAAATACCTTTTATGTCATCAAGAGAATATCCAATAGCCTTACGATGAGCACGAAGTACTTCCATAAGCTTATCTACTTCCTGTGTGGTTAGTGAAGCATTGATAATTACAGGGAAAGTAGAATTTGGACCAAGAAACTCATACCTAAGTGTGTTGGGTAAAGGCTTAAGCACCGGAGAAGGGCCTTGTGGGATAAGGATTGGCTCTACCTCCTCCGTCTTCATAATCTCACCAAGGTAATCCGTCTCAATTCTCTTGATATAAGTTCCCAAATCAGTTATAGGAGTTGGCGTGGACCAAACATAGAGTGATGCCAACTTTGATTTGGACTCTTCAAAATATTCCTGCAGAAAAGAAGTCGAGGGCGAGTAGGAATAGTCAATATCGACTGAGAGTTCAGCACATACCTCGGCTTCGGAGCTGTTTGACGACAAGTGGTAAGGGTCGATTTCGACCTCTGATGTCGATATCGGCTGGTCGATTTCGACCTCTTCTGTCGACATTGGCTGGTCGATTTCGCCTGTAAGAGAAGAAGGGAGAACTTGACTTACTGAGTGTGTCGATGTCGACTGAGGGCACTCACTATCGAGTGAATTGGTCGATGTCGACCTCTCCTCGTCGATATCCAAGGCGATGGGTGCATGTATTGCTTAGCATTCCGGAGGAGGGCGTTGATTTGAATCTCATATCATCTCCTGGCTTCCTCCTCCCTGTCAGCACGCTCCCTTAGTGCCCCTTCTCTGGTAGCGAAATCCTCTACTTGCTTCCTTAAGCGTTCAATTTGTTGTGCCTGGGTCTCGTTGTCCGCCATGATTCTTTGGACTCGAGATCTTAGGTGGAGAAAGCGTTCTGGTTCGTCTAGTCCTTCAAATTCAGGTTGGTCACCAGTACGTCGCATACACCTATAAAATAACACTAAAAAGAACCGTGAAAATAAACTACTAGGGCGCGATTGATAGCTTCCCCGGCAACGGCGCCAAAATTTGACGTGGGGAGAATTGAATCGAAATATATAATAAAATATAAACTAATACAACTCTTAGCCTCTTCAAATAAATTCAAGACTCCCCGCTATAGTAGTAGGGAATCAGGTTCGATCCACGAGGAAGCGAGTCAACGGGATCCTAGTAGCGTTGAAGACACGTCCTTTATGTTCGACCAGAAGCCTCGATCTCGATGTCAGACCTCGATGTCGATCTTGGCTGTCGATGTTCTCTGCAACAGAAGACCTGCAGAAACAAAAACGGTAGTCGATATCGACTGGTGGGGGTCGATATCGATGTTAGTCCACGAAATCGACTGGCTTAGAAGGCTGCCAGTCGATACAGGGGGGTCGATTTCGACACAAGGGGGTCGATATCGATGCTTGCAGATGTTTCCCAGGACTCTTGAGATCGACTTAGAAAACTGTCGATCTATCAGTTTTGGTCGATATCGACCTCTGCTGTCGATATCGATGTCTTCCTGCAGTGAGTTAGTGGTTTTGTCGGCAAAGAAAAGGCCGAAGAATTAAGGATGGGAAGGAAGCAATGATCAGAAATAAGCAAGGGTGTTGGGTTTTTCGATGACTCAACGAACGGCGGGCAAATTTTAATGTAAACTTAATAAAGGAAAAGTCTTCCAAAGCCAAGGATTACCGTGACGACAACCATGATAGAAGAAGTAAGAATCAACTAAAGATGCATGCTTTTATCATAAAGGAAAAGGCTTTCAGCTAAACCGACAAATAGGAAAAGAGATTTTTCAATTACTTAACCTAATTGGTGTCTACCTTTGTCATAATTGAGTTTATAATCTTTCGAATAGAAACCCTAATTACTACCCAAGTTTTACAACATGAGTTCCTTAAATTCGCATTTAAAGATGAAGAAAAAGGTAGAGGGAGATAAAAGATACATTCTTTAGCGACGTACTTAACTTACCGTCATGGCTATCGTCGGGCTCACCCCGACCCTAGAAGAAAGGGGGACTACTCACTCATGTTGATTGTAGACATGCCTTGAATTGAAATAACTTGCATAAATGGAAAATTTCGAATCTTTACAATCTCAACGCCAACTATCGTAAGCGCTTGAAACTTTAAAGCTCAAAAAAACTCTAACTATCTATTGTCTATTGTCCTTGTCTTGGATGATTCGATGATTGGATCCCCTAACAAATCAGCCCCTAAGGCTTTATTTATAGGCTACTAATCCTCGCTATCTGAGGATTGTAACTTCTATCTAAACTATTAACTCTATCCGAACAATTGATGATAGACTTCACAATTCGAGCCTCAAAATCGGATTTATCTTCTGTCGAAGTTGGGTCGATATCGACACCAGAGGTCGATATCGATGCTTGTGTTTCCGCTCGACTTGTCCAGCTCTAGTCGATGTCGATGACGATGGTCGATATCGATGCATGTGTGTCGATATCGAGGCTTCTGGTCTGGTCTGTGTGGCTTATCTCGACACTCAGAAGTCGTGTCGAAATCCAGGGTCGATATCGATGTCTCCAGTCGATATCGACCTCTTCTCAGCTTCACTTGGCTTGTTCGTTTTGACTCCGATTTCATCGAATTCCTGCATAGTTCGCTCAAAACTCGTGCAGACTCTATTTCTTATACTTTAGTTCATTCTTACACAAGATCATATACTTTTGAAACTTTTATTTGGAAATCGAATGAAATATGAAGTTAAAAGATGCAATAAACAAAGGTACAAATATGTACATCAACAAGAAAGTCTAAGTATGGGGTGTTTTGATGTACATATTTGTACCTCTTTTTATTTGCATCTTTTGACTTCATATTCCATTCGATTCCCAAAGAAAAGGTTCAGAATAATATAAACTTGTGTAAGAATGGGCTAAAGTGAAAGAAATTGAGTTTGCATAAGTTTTGATCTAATTATGTAGGAATTGGAACGGAATTGGAGTAAAAACGAAGAGACCAAGTGAAGCTGATAAGAGGTCGAAATCGACCCACATGGTCGATATCGACTAAACATCGACACAAAACTGAGTGTTGAGATAGACAACAACACCAGAAGAAGAAAGGCACTCGATATCGATCACACAACATCGATATCGACCTAGTCCCAGAAATCGAGTAGAGTTTAGCTCGTCGAGCAGAAACAGAGAGGTCGAAATCGACCTGTTTGGTCGATATCAACCATACTTCGACATGGGTTGGACACGCTTTTCGAGACGCATATTGGGAATTCTATCAACTAAAGCACAGATTATCTATAGATTTAGATAGATTGCTTCTGAGATTTATTTGTTTTTTACCTTAAAGCTTTATTAAGTTGTTTTAGATATTTACCTAAAATAAAAGATCTATCCTAATTGTTTGGATAGAGTTTATAGTTTAGATAGAAGATATTATACTTGGATAGCAAGGATTAGTAACCTATAAATAAAACCCTAGGGGGCTGGCATTCGATTATCCAAGAAAACACCTTCAATCATACAATAGAGTTAGAGTTAGGAAGAAGCTTTAGGGTTTGTCGTTTGCGAAAGCCGACCTTGAGTTGTAAAGTTTCGGAGTTATCAATCCAAGTTTCCTTTCAATAAATGATGTTTCATGCGATGAGGTGTGAGTAGTCTTCCAAAGCTTCTAGGGTCGGGGTGAGCCCGACGTTAGCCATGCTTTCCCGAGGTAAGTGTTAGATGTGGATATCGTTGTGTCTATATCATCTCCTACGATTCTATGTTTAGTCATAATCGAAAGAAATGGGATTCATGCTAACAACTTGAGTTATAAACATAAAATTGGTAGAGACAATTAGGTTTATTTGCAAGAGTAATCCTAAGAGTTGGTGTATATCGAAAGCTTGTCCCTCGGGTAACATAGCGCAATTGTCCATCTTATTTGCCTTATCGCATGCATTGGTTAACGTTGTGGTAAACCCTAACCCTAGGAGTTGCCTTTCATATCTTATTTGAATCATAAAACCACTGTCTTTATTCTGATCATCTCTCCTTATTAGTCCTTACATCTTTGGCCTTTCTTTGCCGAAAAAAGCTAACAACTTTGCAGGAACCAACATCGATAATGACCCCTAGACATCGATATCGACCACTGTGCCTTCGTCGACGGTCTTCTGTGTCGACGTAGATCTCCCTGCACGAGCTAGCTGACATCGATATTGACCCCCATCCTCGATATCGACCACCCCTGTGTCAACTGGAAATTTTCTGAGCCAGTCGATTTCTGAACTAATATCGATATCGACCTTTCCCAGTCGATATCGACTACTTGTTTTTGTCTCTGCAGGTCTTCTGTTGCAGAAAGGATCGACAGCCAAGGTCGAAATCGAGCACCAAGGTTGAGATCGAGGCTCCTGGTTGACCAAAGATGTGAGCTTTCCAACGCTACTAGGATCCCGCTGACCTGCCTCCTCGTGGATCGATCCTGACTACCCTTCCACTACAACGGGGGAAGTCTTGTAATTATTTGCATAGGCTAGGATTCGATTGGCATTTATATTTTATATATTTGTTTAAAGAACTCGGCATTCCTTCTACCTAACATCGATATCGAGTAGGTGACTCGAAATTGACCTCAGCTAATTCGTGCAGGAGACTCGAGATTGACACAAAAGACCGTCGATCGGGGCACAGTGGTCGATATCGATGTTGGTGGTCGATATCGATGTTGTTCCTGAAGGAAAGTTAGTTCTTGTCGGCGAAGAAAGGCCAAACAAATAAGGATAGCAAAGGAGCAATGATCAGAAATAAACCAGGGGTGTGGGGTTTTTCGATAACTCAACGAACGACAAACAAATAAAGATGTAAACTAATAAAGAAAAGATCTTCCAAAGCCAAGGATTACTGCGATGACAACCATGATAGTATAAGTAAGAAATCACTAAAGATGCATGCTTTTATCATAAAGGAGAAGGCTTTCACCTAAACCGGAAACTAGGAAAAGAAATCTTGCAATAAATTAACCTAATTTGCGTCTACCTTTGTCATAATTGAGTTTATAATCTTTCGAATAGAAACCCTAATTACTACCCAAGTTTCACAACATGAGTTTCTTAAATTCGCATTTAAAGATGAATCACAAGGTAGAGCGAGATAAAAGATACCTTCTTTAGCGACATACAAACCTTACCACCATGGCTATCGTCGGGCTCACCCCGACCCTAGAAGAAAGGGCGACTACTCGCTCATGTTGAAAGAAGAAATGCTTGGAATTAACAGGAAATAAACTTACGTTGATGAAAAACTTTTAATCTTTACAATCTCAACGCCAACTATCGCAAGTGCCGAAACCCTAAAGCTCAAAACCTAAAACTCTAACTTTATTGCTTAATGCTCTTGTGTCTTTCCTTGCTTGAATGAATAAAAACCAGCCCCCTAGGGCTTTATTTGTAAGCTACTAATCCTTGCTATCCATGGACAGTATCTTCTATGTAATCTCTAAATTCTATCCCAAGAAGTAGGATAGATCTTTTATTTTGGTAAATATCTAAAACAACTGAATAAATCTTTAAGGTAAAAATCAAATAATTCTAAGTTGTAATCTATCTAATATTACAAGATAATTCGGGCTTTAGTTGATAAGATTCCCATTCTGCATCTCGAAAAGCGCGTCCAACCCGTGTCGAAGTATGGTCGATATCGACAAGAGTGGTCGATATCGACCTCTCTATTTCTGCTCGACGGGTTCTTCTCCACTCGATTTCTGGTGTTAGGTCGATATCGACCTCAGGTAGTCGATATCGAGTGTCTTCTTGGTTGGTCTGTGTGGTCTATCTCGACACTCAGGGTCTGTGTCGATGTCTGTAGTCGATATCGACCAGTCTTGTCGATATCGACCTCTCTTCAGCTTCACTTGGCTTCATCGTTTTGACTCCGATTCCGCTCCAATTCCTACATATTTAGACCATAACTTGTGCAGACTCTATTTCTTGCACGTTAGCTCATTCTACACAAATTTATATTATTTTCAACCTTTATTTTAGGAAACAAATGGAATATAAAGTCAAAACTTGCGAATAAAATGGGTACAAATATGTACATTAAAATACCCCATACTTAGACTTGCTTGTCCTCAAGAAATAACCAACCAATAACCAACACCTACAACACACCCTTCAAGTCTTTGCCCTTTTCAAAAGCAGCATCATAAGCGGTAGCAAAGCAAAGCAAGTGAATTTAACGTCATAGCACATATATGAGTGATCCATAGGCATATGCAATTTTAATCCAACCTCACAGGGATAATGTCTTTGCACTCAACTCTCATGTGTTTATGCTATGAAGATCAACTCTCAACTCAATTCCGTATACAATCTCATAAACATTGCAATTTATAAGAATCCACTTCGCAACCAATTATGAAAATGCAATAAGAACCATCAGGAGGACTTTCGCTCAATGGAAGACTTCAAAGAAGACTCCATTCGGCGGGGTTATAATGGGGCTTGGTATGAAATAAAGTGTATATAATTATTTGGCTATGTGGTGCTTATAAAATTCAGGAATCAAGACTCCTAAACCTTATCACTACTATATCCAAACCATAACTCTTACAATGTTGCACTTTCCAAACTCATCATCCATAATGCTCATCAACCCTTCTTTCAAACCCTAATATGTTCTCAAAAAATATATACCTTGTATGAAATAAATAAAGAACTAAGGAATTTGGCTCATGCACAGCATATATATATATATATATATATATATATATATATATATTCGGATTTTTTTTGCACGAAAATAATAATAAATAATCCTAAAAAGTGTGCATTTATATGGTGAGCCAAAAATTCTTTTACAAAATATGACAAGATGCAAATATATACCAACCAGTAATTTTCTTTGCTCAAAACTAGATAATATGCACTTTTCTTTCCACAATGCATTATTCCAACCAATCTAAGTCTCAATTCCCAAATGGGGGTCAGGGTCAATTCGGCTAGGGATAATTTTGTGGAGTTTGCAATATTAGGCTAAGGCTAATATTCTGGCTTCAAGCAGAGATAATGCAGGGTAAGTGAAGAGAGGATAAAAATGGCTTAAAAGATGGCTTAAAATGCATAAAACCACCCTTTTTTCAGGTTTGTTTGCAAATAACCACCCCTTATTAAAAAATTTGCAAATAACCACCCATTATATAAAAATTGGTTGCAATTAACCACCCATACCCACTTTTCTTGTTAAACCTCACTTAAGTTAATAGGAAAAGACAATTATAATACACTTGTCAATCGGGTCATTCGGGTCGGGGCGTTTCAGATTTCGGGTAAAACGGGTCCCGGGTAGATCCGAGTTACTCGAACTCGGGTTTGACTTAGTTTTTGGTCAAATCGGGTCGATTTTGGGTTTTTCAATTTTTTCCTTTTTAAATTAAAAAAATCATGATTTGGTAATTTTGCGATAATTTTAAAATGCTAAAATTAAAGACGTGGTTCATAAGTTCTAGAGCTTGTAATTATATAATATATCGATCTAAAATATTTTTTATTATTATTTCTCCTAATTTTTAACAAAATTTTAAAATATATAAAATATCAATAATTTAAATAATTTTTAAAAAAATAATTTTATGCAATTAGTAATAAGCATATAATTATTTTAATATTTTTTAGTGTTTTTATCTTCTTAAAAAATGTGATCAAAAATAAAAAATCAAATACTATCGATTGGAAGGAGTATTACACAATACAAAAAAAAATAAAAAAGTTGATTTGAAAATGAAAGATCAAGTGATTGTAATTATAAAATGTTTAAATTGGAATCTCCATAAAAAATTTAATCATATATAATTATAAATCAATCTGGTCACCAGGTCAATCGGGTACGGGTCCAAACCCAGATGACCCAGAAAATTACCGGGTTTTTGGGTTCGGGTCGGAAAAAATTTCCGGGTTAAAATTTTCGGGTCTTGACCCAAAATTTTCCGGGCGTGCGTGTCGTGTCGTGTTTTGACAGGTCTAAATTATACCCATAACTTGTTAATGTTTTCCATATTTCTTTATATTAGTCTCAACTAGATCAAATTTCCAATCCAATTAGCCAAATAGAGGTCCACGAACAAGACCCGATGACCACCAGGAGGTTCCACCAGAGGTCATCATTGTTGGAGGCGATGAACAGCAGGAGACTCTAGACATTCATCACCCTTTTTGTTTAGAATTGGAGAAAACTTAATTAGATTTAAAAAGAAAATTGTGTATGGGTGGTTAGTTGCAACCAATTTTTATATAATGGGTGGTTATTTGCAAACAACCTTGAATAAAGGGTGGTTTTATGCATTTTCGCCTAAACATATATACGCATTGGCTTTCAATAACTATCACAACATTTAGAGATGCATAGGAAGAGTAAATACACTCAAGAAAGCAGAGAGATTTTTGATGTTCTCCCTATAGGCCAAAATTCTCACTAGGACAATTTTTGTTGGATTTGCTTTTTAGCCTAGAATCATATGTGCTCAATTTCATCACAAGTTCACAATCTACATAAAAATATTTTAAGGACTTAGGCTAAACCATGCATCCAAATATGCCATAGGATTTAAATGATCAAGTCAGCTATTGAGTTTTGATCATAGGACATCTAAGCAATTTTAAAAACAAATTTAAAAGAGTAAACATGCATTTTTTTCTTTTTGACATTTTCTATTTTTTTTTTGAATTTTGACATTTTTATAAAACTAATTGATGTCCGCATTTTTAGTCTTATTTTGCATCATGTTTTCATTTCTTTTGAGTCCTTTTATTAGGTTTTGTGTTCGGAAAGAGTTTTGTTTGTGTTAGTTTTCGTATTATTTGAGATATGGAGTCTAAACAAGCTTTGATGGTGTTTTTTTATAGGTTTTGGAGCTGATTTGGAATAGTTTTGATGCACTTTGGAGCCTAAAGGAAAACCGTGAAGGCATAGGAGAAGCTAAGCAAGAGTGAAAAGTGGTGCATCTGGAGAAAAGCCTTATTTTCACCTTCCATCACTTCGCATCAAGTTCTGTTGCCTTCATGAGAGATGTAGTCCTCGAAGACGGCTTTCCAATGCATATTTATATGTGTCAATCAGATTAACGAGGACTCAGGAAAGTGCGTTTGAAGACAGAGTCGAAAAGCTGAAGGAAAACAGAAGTTACTGCATTTGAACAGATACCTCAACATCGACCCTCAGACCACGACATCGACCCTGACGCAGAACTGCTGGAAATCTGCGCGACATCAGATGGGCTGTTTTTGGGCCTTTTTAATTAGGGTTTCATCTAAATCTCGTTTGAGATCTTTTAAACAGATAAACCTAGATTCATTAAATCCTATTTAGATATAGATTAGATATGAAGATATTATTTTAGTTAGATAAAATCTCTTTCCCTGGAGATTAAGTTTTAGTTTTATTAATAAAATAAAGCCTAGTAGAGGCTGAGATATATCAAGTTTGAACGTGTTGAATATACAACAAAGTTAATAAAGGGTTTGGAGTTTCGAAGTTGAAGATTGAACGTGAGTTTAAGGTTTTGTTTTATGCAATTTCCAGAATTTGTTCCCTTTCAATTTCAACATGTTTTCCTTTGCCATGTGTGATTAGTTTCCTTACCTTCTAGGGTTGGGGTAAGCCCAACAATAGACATATGTGTAAATAAATTAATCTAAGTTATGTGATGCTTCAACCTAAAGTGCTTAATCCTAGATGAAAATTCAGGAAATTCATTGTTGCAATTGAATTCATAAGAGGAAATTGTTAACATTGATAGTAGTTAGGGATCTTTGATGACAATGAAAGAGACCTAATTAAGGAAGAGCTTAGAGTCAAACCAAGTCTTTATACGAAAGTAGATTGATTTGTTTGATTTAGGAAAGCATGATTTTTACTATGATTCACCAATTCATGCATATGTTTGTTGTTGTGGTAAACCCTAATCTTGGAAGTTCTTTCTCATACTTTGCATTCGAAAATTGTTTCTTAAACCAATTGAAGTAAGTTTCACACCTATTGCAGCCGATACAATCACCTATATTTTCCACATATTTCCCCTACTTTCAACCATAAAAGCAACTAGGATAGAACCGCTGATATACTCCCTTGGATCGACCTTGATTTCCACTATACTATAGAGGGATTCGAGTATAAATATATTTGACAGCAGTGAGTAAAGAATCGATCTACCCTCATTACAACAAAATGGCGTCGTTGCCGGGGAGTAATCAATCGCGCCTAGTCTAGTTGTGTTTAGGGTTGGGAATAGCCCACTCCCTTGTTTCTTTTTAAATTTGTTTTCTTTGTTTTTTTAAGGTTTATGCAAAGAGGTGCTCATCCACCAGATCACGAGCAAATATTTACTGAACCTGAGCGTGTCTTACCCGAGTGGCTGAGAGAAAGACTTAGGAAAAAGATGTTGGATATGGATGCCCTTCGTGAGGAAGTAGAGCGGCTGCGCAGAGAGAACAACGAGGCTGCACAGTGGGAAATTGCTCGTCAACGAGAAATCGAAGAAGCCAGAGATGGAAATGGCAACAATAGAGAGGAATTGGATATGGGAGCTCTTCGCCAAGAAGTGGAAAGGCTGCGGAGGGAGAACAATGAGGCTGTGCAGCAAGAAGCCGCAGTCACTCTTGCTCGTCAAATGGAAGCAGACGCAGCTAAAATAGCTAGAGAAGAAGGGGACACCTTAGGGAGGAGTTGGAGAAGATTCCACAAAATGCTCGCCAATATATGCATCCTGCTTTGCGAGTGCCTGAACCAGCTAATGTCCTTCCCAACGTCAACTTTGAGATAAGACAAATTTTTCGTCCATGGTCAAGAGGCCACAGTTTGAAGGAAAGCCTATGGAGCACATGAAGGAATATAAGGAGATGTGTGATACCATAGCTGATGGGGCAAACTTGGAATATGTTCGTTTGAAGGCTTTCCGTTGGTCCTTAACAGGAAAAGCCCTTCATTGGCTAGAGAGTCTGCCGTCAAGGTCTATCACCACATGGGATGAGCTTCATGATCTATTTATGAACAAATTCTTCCCACCCATGAAAATGACAGAACTGCGCAAAAAGATCACATCTTTCAAGCAACTAAGGAATGAAACTCTAGCTGAAACTTGGGAACGGTTCAAGGAGTTGATTCGCCAATGTCCCACCCATGGGCAACCACCTTATGTCTTGCAAGAGATCATCTTCAATGGCATCAACTCGGCCACTAAGGATCAGATCAACATTCACACATCTTATGGATACATTGAGATGCCACCGCAAGAAGTATGGGATGCACTTGAAAAGCTTACGGAGTTTGACACCACTTATAGGACTCCCGCACATCTTGATTCGAGACCTGCTCCCTCTATGCCACTTTATCAACCATCTGATGAAATTCATCCTAATGTGCGGCAACAATATATTGAAGATGAGAATAGGAAGCCAAAGAAGCAAGTGAGGTTTCTCTCCAACAACAAGCCTTGCATTGAGTGTGGGTCCGCTACCCACACCACCACCACTTGCCCACATATCAATCAAGTGAGAGCCGCTGAAAGTCGTGAGGAGGTGAACTACATGAGAGGTCCATACAAAGGACAAGGCTATTATCAACAACGGAATGATGGGAATTCTAATTGGGGTAAATACCCTCCTCCTCAAGATCAAAGATCCGCCTATAGACCTCCTGAACATCCGGAGTGTGAACCACCCAAGGATGATATAAGAGCAACCTTGGAAGAGCTAAGGAAGGGTCAAGCGGAGGCAAAGGCGGATGCTAGACAGTCTCACTTAGAGGTCAACACGCAGCTACGAGGAATGAATGCAAGGTTCGGAGATATTGATATTTGGAGAAAGAGCGTGGAGACCCAACTGGGTCAACTAGCCGCTCAAATCCCAAAACCAACCGGCTTACTACTAGTTCAAAGTGAAGCCAATCCCAAATCTCATCATGTTTCTACTGTACAAACAAGAAGTGGTAAGGTTCCATTAGGAAAGGAGGCTTAAACAAAGGGAGAAAGTGAGTCCCAATGCAACAGTAACATCGAGGCCGACCATTCCTGCCACGACATCGACACCCATGAGACTGCAGAAGCTACTGTAAGTGAAACAACACCTCGACGTCGACCCTTAAGTCTCGACGACGATCCTCCTGAGAAGGTTCCCGAACAACAACCCATTGTCGACTCCACTCCTGTCAATATCGATACTTCCACCAAGGGACCTACAACCGACGAGTTGACCACTCAGAAGGTAAAACCCCAGCTTCCTTATGCATCAAAGGCTCTCGAGGACCCCACCGACGGGAAATTTAAAAGGTTTGTGAAAATCCTCCAAGGGTTGAATGTAAAAATCCCCTTTCACGGAAGCCCTTCGAGAGATGCCGGTGTGCATCACGTTCCTAAAGGAAATTCTGAGCAACAAGAGATCTATTTCAGAGGAATGTAATGCCATCAACTTCCCCGAGAAGAGGGCTGACCCGGGCCAATTTACCATCTCCATTGGCCTTGGCAACCATAGGTATAGAGCTTTGTGTGATCTCGGCGCAAGTGTTAATCTCATGCCTCTCTCCATATGGACCAAGATCAACATGGGACCATTAGAACCCATCAACATCAGGCTCTTTATGGCGGACAACTCATCCGTGGAACCTACAGGAGTGATGGATGACGTACCGATGAAAGTGGGTAAGTTCTTCGTGCCAACCGACTTCGTCGTACTTGACATGCCTATCGACCCTGACGTACCCATTATCCTTGGACGCCCTTTCTTAGCCACGTCGGATGCAATCATAATTGTAAGGAAAGGCCTCTTATCTTTTCAAGTCGGGGATGAAGTAGTCGAGTACAAATTCGACCCCGAAATGAAAGAAGTAGTGAAGACGGAGGTAAAAGTGGTTACTAAAAGCATGGATTCCTTTCCAAGTGAAGAACAAGCCTACAACCATGATGAACCCATCAAAGAAGAGGAATGCATTATCAAAGAACTCCTAGCCACTAATGAGGAAAATGGAGGGCACGAAGGAGAAGAAACGCTTCTGTACACCACAGATGCCTCGATTTCGTGTCCCTGAACCTCGGCGTCGACCTTTTGCCCTGAAGAAAAGTTTCTGCAGGAGGTTTGGACAGTCACTGATCATTCGACAACGACCATTTCAGCCTAGACATCGACCTATCATGCAACTTCACTAAATGAGGAAAGGTTCCTACCACCCTCAATTCCCGCTTATGTATGGTCGATGCCCACTTCTATCTCCGAGATGGATGCATCTATCTCCCGGATTGAAGTTGATTTCCTAGGAGAGGTGTGGAAGACGGAGGATGTAGAGCCCATCTTGATTCCCCAGGATTCCTCTTTGACACTAAAGCCACTACCCGACACTTTGAGGTATGAATTTCTTGGCCCTAACTCTACTTTCCCCGTTATTATTAATGCTTCGCTAAGTGTGCAGGAAGTGGAGAAGCTATTGAGGGTACTTTGTACCCATCGGAAAGCGTTGGAATATTCACTTAAGGACATCAAAGGCCTTTCCCCCGCGTTATGTATGCACCAAATTCACATGGAAGAAGGACACAAACCTTCTATTGAGCAGCAAAGGAGGCTAAATCCAAACATGAAGGAGGCGGTGAAGAAAGAAATATTGAGGATGGTCGCCGCAGGAATAATCTTCCCCATCTCGGATAGCAAGTGGGTTAGCCCCATCCATGTGGTACCAAAGAAAGGAGGTATGACCGTAGAGAAGAACGAGAGGGGCGAGCTTGTGCCTAAGAGGACTACTACTAGTTGGCGCATGTGTATCGACTACAGAAAGCTTAATAGCGCCACTAGGAAGGACCATTTCCCACTCTCATGCATCGATCAAGTACTAGAAAGGTTAGCTCAACACGACTATTTTTGTTACCTTGATGGCTATTCAGGATTTTGGCATATTCCCATTCATTCGGACGACCAAGAGAAGACCACCTTCACTTGTCCTTACTGAACGTTCTCATATAGGAGGATGCCCTTTGGGTTGTGCAATGCTCCGACGACCTTTCAACGATGTATGATGGCAATATTCTCCGACATGATCGAGGATATTGTGGAGGTATTTATGGATGATTTTTCCGTGTATGGTACTACTTTTGATACTTGTCTAGCTAACTTGGCCATGGTACTAAAGAGATGTGAAGAGACAAGCCTTGTGCTTAACTGGGAAAAGTGCCACTTTATGGTACAAGAAGTAATCGTGCTAGGACACTTGGTGTCTAAGAGAGATATAGAGGTGGATAGAGCCAAGATAGAGCTTATTGAGAAGCTACCGCTTCCCACGTCGGTAAAACATGTCCGTAGCTTTTTAGGGCATTCTGGTTTTTATCGCTGTTTCATTCAAGATTTCTCCAAAATTTCTAAGCCACTCACTAACCTACTAATGAAAGATGTTTTTTTTAGTTTTCTTTGGAGTGTCTTGATGCTTTTAATAGGTTAAGAGAAGCCTTAGTCACGGCACCAATCATGCAATCACCAGATTGGTTACTTCCATTCGAAATCATGTGTGATGCAAGTGATTATGCCGTAGGAGCGGTCCTTGGACAGCGAAAGGATAGGAAGTTGCACGCCATCTATTATGCAAATAAAACATTAGATGATGTCCAAACAAGATACACAACCACGGAAAAGGAGTTTTTAGCCGTGGTTTTTGCTTTTGAGAAGTTTCGCTCTTACTTGGTTGGCTCCAAGGTCATTGTCTACACCGACCATGCCGCATTGAAATATTTGATGACCAAGAAAGATGCTAAACCAAGGCTTCTCCGGTGGATGCTTCTTCTTCAAGAGTTTGATTGCGAGCTCAAGGACAAGAAAGGCAACGAAAACCTCGTGGCTGACCACCTCTCTAGGTTGCCACCTAAGCACATTGTAGAATAAGAGGATACGGTACCCATCAATGACTCCCGAGCTGATGAGAGTCTCATGCGAATAGAGGTAACAAAGTTAAGCACAAGTCTCGATAACGACCCCCTAATCTCAACGTCGATAACTATTTACACAACACAAGTTACTGCAGAAAGTTTGGAAGCACAAAATCCCTCGACGTCGACCCTCTGTCCCTCGTCGACGACCCCTCCCACAGGGAATAAAGGTGAGTTATCTAAGGTTTTGGATGAGGTAAATATTGATGAGGAACTCTTCTTCACCTCGGTTTCTAGCCCTACTCATGATATCTTTATTATAAAGGCTAGTACACGTTGGTTGGCCGATTATGCTAATTACATTGTGAAGGTGAAGTCCCACCAGGGTTGACTTCACAAGGTAAGAAAAAGTTCCTACATGATGTCAAAAGGTATTATTGGGATGACCATTACTTATTCAAGCAAGGGAGTGACCATATTTTTCGTCGATGCATTCCGGAAGAAGAGGTAGAAAGTATTATTCGTCATTGTCATACTCTTCCTACCGGGCGTCCTGCTAAAAGTTTTAAAACCACTACGAAGATCCTTCAAAGTGGGTTCTATTGACCTAACATGTTTTGAGATGTGCATGAATTCGTAACTTCATGTGACGAATGCCAACGAGCGGGGAATATAACATGGAGAAATGAGAATCCGCTCACAGGGATCTTGGAGGTGGAATTGTTTGATGTTTGGGGCATAGACTTCATGGGCCCCTTCCCATCTTCCGGCCCTTATAAATACAGCCTCGTGGCGGTCGACTACGTCTCCAAATGGGTGGAGGCCATTGCCACACGAACCAATGACGCTCGAGTGGTGGCCAAATTTTTAAAGACTAACATTTTCCCCCGATTTGGTGTTCCCAGTGTCCTAATAAGTGATGGCGGTTCCCACTTTATTGAAAGAAGCTTTGATGCACTCTTGACTAAGTATGGGGTATATCATCGTGTAGCTACACCCTATCATCCCCAAACGAGTGGTCAAGTTAAGGTCTCCAATCGACAAATCAAGGCTATCTTGGAGAAAACAGTATCACGATCAAGGAAGGATTGGTCGTCAATGCTTGATGACGCTCTATGGGCTTATAGAACGGCATACAAGACGCCTCTTCACACTACTCCTTATAATCTTGTGTATGGTAAGTCATGTCATCTTCCCGTCGAATTAGAACATAGAGTGATGTGGGCCCTTAAGGAGCTCAACATGGATCTCGATGAGGCCGGGCGGAAACGATTCATTAATTTAAAAGCACTTGAGAAACTAAAGCTAAAAGCTTATGAAAGTGCTAAGATTTACAAGGAACGGACCAAGAAGTGGCATGATCGGAACTTGGTGCCTAAAACCTATGAAGAGGGTGATAAGGTATTACTTTTCAACTCTAGACTTCATCTTTTTCCAGGAAAATTGCAATCTAGATGGAGTGGACCATTTGTGGTTCATAAAATCTTTCCTCATGGTGTCCTGGAACTTGTGGATGAAAGTGGCGCCATCTTTAAAGTTAATGGGCACCGGTTGAAGAAATATTATACTCATGCGGCTCTCGATGAGGATATTCGCGCCTCTTGGGCACTCATTATCTCTAATTAAAGGGAAGTAAGTCGGGCTAGCGACTCTAAACATAGCGCTAACGGGAGGCAACCCGCTTTCTTTTCATATATTGCTTTTCTTTCCTTAAGTTTTTTTTCTTTCTTTTCCATTTTTCTTTCTTTAAATTGTTAACTTAGTGAAAAAGTGACACAGGTTTGTTATTTTCTATGTGGTGGATTTTTTGTACGGGTTATAAATAAAAAAAAGAAAAAAAACAGAGGAGAAACTGAAAGGACAAAGAAAGGGAAGCGGGAAGATCAGGTATACTCAGTATTTATTAAACCCCCCTCCTCTTTTCTTTTTATCTCTCCCCACTTCTACTCCGTCCCATCTACGACAAAACCCACCCACACTAGCGCTCACCTCTCTTTCGCGCTGCCCACGATGATTCCGCCCGCCATTGCACCGATCACTACTCCCACCGTGTTCTGTCGTCCTCGGCACATCTGGAGAACCAAGTGAGGACTCGAGCCGTCGTCTGTGCTCCGTCCTGTAACCCCGAGACCGTTCAACTACCCCGTTGCTCAAGCTTTCTTTTTCTTCAATTTTCTAAGCAATCTAGGTATGATTCTCACCCCTAATCTGTTTCTCTTATGTGTTCATACTTTAATCTTGAATTTGGAAACAATTTTTGAACAACATGGGGTTTGGGGTCAAGATTTATGTACGATTTTGTGATTTTTGATGTCAAACTTTGTTTGGGTTGCATGTTTATGTTGTCTCAAGTTCTAAAGTTGGCCGGATTCCTTCTTTTGTGTAGTTCTTGATCTTTCAATACCAATTAATCATACACTGTAGAACGTAAGTCCTTTGATGCTTAATTTGAGTATATTATATGAATGATGCGTCCTCGGCCGATCACACAATCCTATGTGTTAGTTGGAACTTCCCTTGTTTTTAATCTTCATTTATATGTATCTCAAATTTGGAAGGTTTTGCCTACACAAGATCTTGCTAAATCCTTCACTTTACATGAATAAATAACATAGACCTTTCCATGAAGTCTTTGGTTTTCTTGATTAGCTAAAAGATCTTTTAATAATGATCTTGTTGAAAGCTCTCTTGTTTTACATACACCTTATATATCTTACTGTTTCTTTGTCTATATATCCTTGTCATCTTCATAAGTACAGTTTGATATAAGTATGGGGTCCTTTTTAGCTTTCAAGCACTCGACATTTTTGGGTGATTTTGGAAACACTTGTGTGCATACTTCTAGTTCGTGTCTCTTTTCAGATTAGGTTTCTTTTCTTTCTTTGAATTTCAGTTTTTTTCGTCATGTGTTTTATTTGCATTCTTCTGTTGATTCCGCTATATTACACCTTGCATTTTGATTTTCGATCACTATAATGGTTTTGAGTCTTTTTGTTTAAGGTAATGGCAAAGAAGAAAGCATCAGGATGGAGGCCCCCTCGAACACCTAAGCCCCGTTCAATGGATGTGGTTGACCTTGAGGATGCTGATGAGATCGAGCGCTTCAACAAAATCCATTCTCGTGTCTTCAAAGCCCGTTGGTATCACCATGAAGACATGCAAACGCTGGGCTTACATGATGCGATTGCGGAAGCTTTTGACAATATTGGTGCAGCTAGGCTACTCCAGCCGATTGAGAAACACTACCCCACTCTCACAGCTGAATTCATGGCAACTTTAAAAGTCCCTTCCTCCGCTGCTGATGAAGGAAAGGTCGAATTTCAGCTTGCTAACAAGTGCTATGAGCTTACCATGGAGGACATGGCTGCACACTTTGGATTTGCGCATTCTTTGGAGATCACACGGCAACAGGTATTGCCGAGCTGGCAATACATAACTGGGCAGCCCACCATCCCTGCAGGCGGAATTCAATGCGCTGATGTCGTGTAACCTGCCTTCCATATCATCCTCAGGGTCCTAGGGAGTAAAATTTGGGCTCGAAAGGAGGTTTCCAGGCTCATCCATGTCGAGCTAGACTGCCTGCATCGCATGCTTTTTGACGTCCAACCTCGGATGAATCTTATTTACGCATAGCTGAGGCATGTTAGTGACTACATGAACTTGACTAGAGAGGTTCTCATTGGTGGCATGATTACCATCCTTGCTCAAGCTTTGGGGGTGGATACGTCATGCTACACCACCAAGAAGGTCCAGTAGATTGACTCTGCCTACTTGCTGCTGACTAAGGGCTTGGCGAAGGTTGACACAGGCTTCGTTTCCTATTCTTGCCGAGTCCCCATTGCTCCTGAACATGGCGACCTACTCCACCTCCCGAACTGGTTTAAGGTATGGACTCAATCTAACTATCCCCCCCTGATATTACCCATGCAGAGGACCCAATGCTCCGATGTCGACCCCCATGATTTGAGCACCCTGAAGACATTCCTGCTACTGGCCAGACGCCACCACCAGAGGCTCCTGCTCCTACATCATCCACCAATTCCACTCCTACTGAGGGTGTCCCTAAGGAGACGCCTCACATCTTTCTTAGTGATTCTGACTCTCCATCTCCCGACTATGAAGAGGGACAGAGTAGCCACGACAGAAACAGTATCCCCTCCACACTGATTAGACTTGAGGGCCTTATGTTTGAATTGAGGACTTTTTTGCAGAGCTTAGCAAGTGAGATGAATCGACAGCACAACCGTCTTGCCTATGAGATCGAAGCTATCCACAAGGTGATCTTACAAGACCATAGGACAAATGATGAGAGGTGGTGGACTGCTGGGAAGTTTGTCGAGTGGCAATCCAACCTTTACCCTGGCAACCGTTTCCGCCCTGGGCCCCCGCTGAATCCTGGACCCAAGTGCCAAAGGAGGTACCAACGCTACCATCATGATGATCCCGACAACAACGGACGCTGATCCACTGGTCACGCTGCACATTCCACAGTAATCCCTTCCCCTTTTCTTTTCTATTTTGTGACAATGGGGACATTGTCTATTTCAAGTATGGGGTGGGTATTTTGGGTTGCTATTTTGATATTTTTCTTCTTATCATTTTGATGTCTTTTTGGGTACTGGGCTAGCTACTAAGTGATTGTTCTGTTTGCTTGAGTTTGTTCTGATTGCTTGACTTTGATATAACCTTGGCAGTAACTCCATGTTTAGCAAGTTTGACCCTAGAACTGGGTTGTAATAGGTTAGCACCAGTTTCATATTTCAACTAAGCACTTGCATCAAAATTGGCATAATTTCTGCATTTGTATTAATATTTCTATAAAATTAGTATTTTATTATAGCATAGCCCCATTCGAAAAAAAAAAGAAAAGAAAAAAAAAGAGCGGCACCTAACTTAGAAGTCCAATGATGATACCTAATAGCTAACTTGATCATTTAAACCCTATGATATGCTTGGATGGTTTGGCCCTAGCCTTCTGGAAAATTTTAATTTTTTATGTGGGAATATAACTTGCATTTCTAAATTGGGCACATATAAATTTAGGTAGATGTGATTTAAATCCAACAAATATATGTCCTATTGAGATATTTTTGGCCTTATAAGGGAAAGTTTTTCATATTTATATTTCCCTCCATTTTTTATGTGTGATGTACTCTCCTTATGTGATTACATCTTGACATTGATGTGGTTATCCATTTTTTGAAGCCAATTACGAGATAGTAGTTCATTGCTTATTGAAATTAGATGATGGTGGACTTATATTTTTCTTAGCCATATTTTTATCCATTCATTCACCTACCTTGCATATTATCCTTGTTTGAAGCCCATTCAAGCCTTGGCCTATTCTTTGTTAGCTCCACAAATTGATTCCTAGCCTATTATAAGCTTGACCCTTATCCGGGAATTAGGATTAAGAGTGGGTTGGAAGTTTCTGGAGTTGAGTTGATGAGGAAGAAGCTAAGTTGATGAGCTTTGAGTAAAGTCTTCTAGGAGATATTGTGTAAGATGAGCGAGATACCTCATATTATATGAGGCTCCAAAAATGTATGCATATAGTATATGCCGAAAAAAAAATGGGACGATTATTAAGAGCTTAGTTTATATATATGAGCAAGGGACGAAATTGGTGGTCAAGAAAGTATGTTTCATGGGTTGAAGGTCCTTTTTAGAGACGATAAGCTTGGTATAGGTGCAGAATCATTGGAGGAATTGATTGGTTGAGATGAGTTAGAAATTTAGGAGTCTGGATTCCCGGATTTTTAGCACCACTTAGCCTAAGTGATTCCATGCCTTTTATTTCATACCATGCCCCATTACAACCCGGCCGAATGAAGGCTTCTTTGAAGCCTATCATTGAGCCATAAGTCCTCTTGATGATTTTGATTTGTTTTGACGTCTCCGGTAGAGAGATTTCTGATATAAATAGCAATGTCTTTGTAGCTTTTTGCATTAAGGGTTGAGTTGAGAGATAGATTTCAAGCCTAAACACATTTAGAGTTGAGCGAAACACATGCATCCTTGTAAGGATGGATTTCGGTTGCCTTTGCTTAAAGTTGTCTAGATATGGGTGATGACGTTTGATTGCTAGCTTGATTCGTTTAGCCCACTTGTTCTTATGATGTTGCTTTTTGACAAAGGGCGAAGCCTTAAAGGATGTATCATAGGTAGTGGTTATTGTTTGGTTATTGCTTGAGGACAAGCAAGTCTAAGTATGGGGTGTTTTGATGTCCGCATTTTTAGTCTTATTGTGCATCATGATTTCATTTCTTTTGAGTCCTTTTATTAGGTTTTGTGTTGGGAAAGAGTTTCGTTTGTGTTAGTTTTCGTATTATTTGAGATATGGAGTCTACACAAGCTTTGGCGGTGTTTTTTAATAGGTTTTGGAGCTGTATTGGAAGAGTTTAGATGCACTTTGGAGCCTAAAGGAAAATCGTGAAGACATAGGAGAAGCTAAGCAAGAGTGAAAAGTGGTGCACCTAGAGAAAAGCCTTATTTTCACCTTCCATCACTTCGAATAAAGTTCTATAACCTTCATGAGAGATGTAGTCCTCGAAGATAGCTTTCCAACGCATATTTATATGTGTGAATCAGATTAACAAGGACTCAGGAAAGTGTGTTTGAAGACAGAGTCAAAAAGCTGAAGGAAAACAGAAGTTACTGCATTTGAACAGATACCTCGACGTCGACCCTCAGACCACGACGTCGACCCTGACGCGGATCTGCTGGAAATCTGCGCGACAGTAGATGGGCTGTTTTTCGGCCTTTTTAATTAGGGTTTCATCTAAAACTCGTTTGAGATCTTTTAAACATATAAACCTAGATTCATTATATCCTATTTAGATATAGATTAGATATGAAGATATTATTTTAGTTAGATAAAATCTCTTTCCTTGGAGATTAAGTTTTAGTTTTATCTATTAAATAACGCCTAACAGAGGCTGAGATATATCAAGTTTTAATGTGCTGAATATACAGCAGAAATAGGAAAGGGTTTTGAGTTTCGAATCTGAAGATTGAACGTGAGTTTAAGGTTTTGTTTTATGCAATTTTCAGAATTTGTTCCCTTTCAATTTAAGCATGTTTTCCTTTGCCATGTGTGAGTAGTTTCCTTACCTTCTAGGGTTGGGGTGAGCCCAACAATAGACATATGTGTAAATAAATGAATCTAAGTTATGTGATGCTTTAACCTAAAGTGCTTAATCCTAGATGAAAATTCAGGAAACTCATTGTTGCAATTGAATTCATAAGAGGAAATTGTTAACATTGATAGTAGTTGGGGATCTTTGATGACAATTAAAGAGACCTAATTAAGGAAGAGGTTAGAGTCAAACCAAGTCTTTATACGAAAGTAGATTGATTTGTTTGACTTAGGAAAGCATGATTTTTACTATTATTAACCAATTCATGCATATGTTTGTTGTTGTGGTAAACCCTAATCTTGGAAGTTCTTTCTCATATTTTGCATTCGAAAATTGTTTCTTAAACCAATTGAAGTAAGTTTCACACCTATTGCAGCCGATACAATCACCTAATTTCCCACATCTTTCCCCTACTTTCAACCATAAAAGCAACTAGGATAGAAGCGCTAACATACTCCCTTGGATCGACCTTGATTTCCACTATACTATAGAGGGATTCGAGTATAAATATATTTGATAGCAGTGAGTAAAGAATCGATCTACCCTCATTACAACACTAATAACCTAAAAGACCAAAGACGTAAACTTTAAGGTGCATAAATTTTAAACATGATGGAATGCAATAAAACATAAAGGAAATAAAAAGTAAATACAAGCCAAGTTTCCAAGTTTTAACCATAACCACAACCAGATAGAGAAATTATAATATCCAATTTCAATCCCACCCCATACATCAAAATTACAGTGTCCTCAGTGTTGAAAAGCAAAGTAAAGGGGTAGGGGGAACACTCACTCTCACTTACTCTAAATATCACTGCTCAGGAGGCGGAGGAGGCGGCACAAGAATGGGCAAGTCCTGTGTAGTAGACGTCCCTGGGCCGCCCTACTGAAATGTTGACCCTACTGATCGAAGTTGTAGCCCAAGTAGGAGCCCAATCCTTCCAACATCCTCCCGAAGCGGCGCTGATCATCGCGCATCTCAGCAACAGTCACCTCCAGCCTGGAGAAGCGGGCAGTCACGTCGTCCTTCCACTTAGTGGAGTAATCAGGCTGAAAGGACGGCGGAGGTGGAGGCACATAGCTGTGGTGGGACCCTTACGGGCCATCTCTACCGCCAGCTGCATCATCTGCGGTGTCATCATCGTCATCGACGTCGTCGTTGCCCCCTGGTAGACTGGGGGCTGCTGGGCTCCATCTGAATGGGGGTCTACCTCCCAGGACATGGCCTCCAGGTCTGGGTCATGGTTGTAGAGCGGGGGCCTCCTCCTAAGTGTCGGATCAGCAGTGGGATTTATGTCTGTGTGATATGGCTGCCCAGTCCAAGACTTGTACCGATCGGGGATATATAGAAGATCCATATAGTCATGGCGGAGGGGCATCCCCGTTTGGGGGTGCCTCCATCCAACTGGACCTGTTATCATCACTCCTCCCTATCGCAATACAGTAGAATCAAGATAAGTGAGCTCAAAGGCGGTATACCTCTCAACGTGCACGCCTAATGCTTGGGCTAAAACTGCCACTATGCAACCATCCAGGATCTCAGTTTTCGTCGTGCGTCGGGGCTTTAGTATGTTCTCGAGCCAAGCGTACATGAATGGAAAGGGCTCATCCTTGAACAACATCCGTCGCAAGGTCTCTGTCTCACGCTGTGTGGGGCGGCGGAGCTCAGGTCTAGCCCAAATAGTGCTCGCCAGGATGCGCAGGATGATGCAGAAAAGTGGGCTAGCGACCCTGGTAGTGAATGAGTCGGTGGGGGCAGGGTATGGGATACCCGAGATATAGCTCTAGATGATGTTGGGGTCTTGGACCCTGAAGTGTGCTGGAGTATAAGCGAACCCAAATAGGTTGCTCATCTCCTCAAGTGAAAGCCTGAACTACCTGTTGCCGAGCTAGAAGTTGACTCGGCGGGAGGAGGAGGTGCGGTCAGGGATCTCCAATGTGGCCATAAACTCCCCCGTCATAACAGGGTAATGGGCCTCCAAGCCGTCGATCAATCTCTCCAGGGAGACATACTCAAATGCCTCCTGGATGCCTGTGTGGAAGCCTAACTGGACAATATCAGGGTAGTGATACCAGCGGACTCTGCCTGCTCGGCGAATCAGGTCAGTAGCTAGATCCATCTGTTGTGCATCCGCAATGTAAAGGGAATCATGTGGAACATTCTTTGCTCGCACCATTGTCTGCAAAAGAAAACAATGCCAAAGATAATTCCCTTAAGTAAATAATAGAAATGACCCCATCCTTAGGTTCAAAAACTAGCCTAACAATTTGCAATATTAACATTGGCTAATCTTAGTGCTAAATCTTGCAATCCTAATTTTAATGATCAAATAAACATAAATAACCAATTTTTAACCATCAAAAATAAACATTTTCTAAAAATAATTCGAGAAATTCCATAAACTTTAAAAATTTCCTAAACCCAATTTCTTGAACATTTAACACTATCAAACCTAATAAAATTCAGATTTTACCCCACATATAAAAAAATCAGATCTAATATGAGCCCTAATATGCAATTTCACTTTCCCGCGCAAATAATATTCAAACCCTAAAACACTCAATACGTAATTTCCACCAGAAGAGTGTCTAAAATCGGGGGAAAGAGGCAAGAAATCACAAGAAATCGCAAGAAGAATCTGTCGAAACTGCTACTGAAGTGGAAATCGACTATAAGGTCAAAATCGACTCGATCTGGGTGGCAGTTGGGTTCGTCGGTGTTGCTGCTGGTGCGTCGGGCTTCGAAGGTGGCCGAAACTGGTAGATCTTGGCCGGAATGGATGAGATCTGGGCGAGGTGGGTCAAAAAACAGAGAAAAGGAGCGGGAGAGAGAGAAAAAGCAAGACTGTCGGATTTTTGGGCAAAATGTGGTCGGAAGGGCGCCGGATCTGTGACAGAACAAGGCTGAGGAGGGTGACGGTGAGGTGGTGGTGGTAGCGCAGAGAGAAAGAGAGGATAGAGAGAGTAGAGATGAAGGAGATGGCGGCTGAGAGATGAGAGGGGACTAGGGTATCGACTTCTGGGTAAAGGGGAGAGGGTGTCAAAATCGGGATTTAAAAGAAAATAAAAAACTAAAATAAAAAAGGAAAAAGAAAAGAAAATATGACCTGAAACTTACCTCCGACTTTAGTCGATATCGACCATTGTGGTCGATATTGACCTCCCCTTCTGAGTCGATTAAATATGCTCGACCTGTTCTCCTGTAGGCCAGTCGATATCGACATTACACGTCGATTTCGACCTCTCCTTATAAGTCGACTGAGTGTGGTCGACCTGCAATATTGGCGTCAGCCGTCGATATCGACTCAGAATGTCGATATCGACCTCTCTTCTGGGGCACTCGATCTCCTGGTTCACTTTAGATAAAATAGCCACGAATAATCTAATAAAAATATAAACTAAAAAAACATAGAAAAAGAAAAGAACGGGTTGCCTCCCGGAAGTGCTTGACTTTAAGTCGCTAGCTCGATATACTTCCCTTTTTGTGCTAGTTCAACGCTAGGGTGGCGCGAATCTCTTCTTTCGGGTCTTCTTTGTCATAATATTACTTTACCCGGTGACCATTTATCTTAAAGGTGGAACCATCATCGCAAAGTAACTCCACCGCTTCACGAGGGAAAATTTGATGAACCTTGAAAGGTCTACTCCATCTTGTCCTTAGTTTCCCTAGAAATAAGTGAAGTCTAGAATTAAAAACAAGGACTTTGTCACCTACCTCATATGTTTTTGGCACCAATTTCCTATCGTGCCACTTCTTTGTGCTCTCCTTGTAGATTTTGGCCTTCTTATATGCCTTTAGGCTCAACTCCTCCAAGGCTTGCAAGTCAATGAACCTTCTATTCCCGACTTCGTCGAAATCCATGTTGAGCTCCTTAAGAGCCCACATCGCCTTATGCTCAAGTTCGATGGGCAAATGACATGACTTACCATATACAAAGTTGTAAGGAGTTGTGCGAAGTGGTGTCTTATAGACCGTTCGGTAGGCCCAGAGCACATCATCTAGCTTGGATGACCAATCCTTCCTCAAGCGGGAGACCGTCTTCTCTAGGATGGCTTTGATTTGGCGATTGGAGACTTCTACTTGACCACTGGTTTGGGGATGATAGGGAGTTGCCACCCTATGGGTCACCCCATACTTGGCTAAAAGTGCTTCAAAGCCTCTCTCAATGAAATGCAAGCCACCATCTTAAATAAGGACTCTAGGAACACCAAAGCGGGGAAAGATGTTAGTTTTCATAAACTTAGAGACTACCTTCGCATCGTTGGTCCTTGTTGCCACGGCCTCAACCCATTTTTAGACATAGTCCACCGCTACTAGAATGTATTTGTAGGGGCCTGAGGCAGGAAATGGTCCCATGAAGTCAATACCCCATACATCAAAGAGCTCTACCTCCAGAATTCCTGTGAGCGGTGTCTCATTCCTCCATGTGATATTTCCTGCACGTTGACACTCATCACAAGAGGTTACATAGTTTTGCACATCTTTGAAAAGGTGAGGCCAATAAAAACCACATTGAAGAATTTTCGCCGCAGTCTTGAATCCTTTAGCATGGCCTCCTGTAGGGAGAGAATGACAATGGCGAATCACGCTCTCTAACTCTTCCTCCGGGATACAACGTCAAAAGATATGGTCTTTTCCCTGCTTGAACAAGTAGGGTCCATCCCAACAGTAAACTTCTTCTTCTCCTGCGAAGTTAAACCTAAAGGAATCTCGCCTCCTGCAATATAGTTAGTAACATCCGCATACCAAGGAACCTTCTCCCCTCGTACAGTAAAGAACTCATGAATAGGACTGGAGGGAGGAGTAAAGAAGAAATCCTCACCGGAGCTTACCTTTTCGTCACCTTTGGAGTCACTGGAAGGTAGTTGATTTTGACCTATCTTAGTCGATTTCGACTGGTCGGCATCGACATGTTCAGTCGATATGGGCTGCTCGAGATTGGCACTTGATTTCGACTTCTGGTGGTCGATTTCGACCTCTGCACTTGTAAACCTATCGTCAGAAATAGTCGAAATCGGCAGAAAACTCACCTTAGGGGCAGTCCATATCGACTTGGTCTGGTCGATATCGAGTGGACTTTCTGCCCGTTTTGCTTCATGCTTCATCAGGTGCTCGTCAAGGCGGGAGTCATCGATTTGCATGTTGACGTGTAACTCATCTAGAAGCCCTTTGGGTAGCCGTGAGAGATGATCGGCTACGGAGTTCTCCGTTTCTTTCTTATTCTTAAGCTCAACGCCGAACTCTTGTAGTAGGAGCACCCATCGTAGGAGCCTAGGTTTAGCATCCTTCTTCGCCATCAAGTACCTAAGAGCTGCATGGTCACTATGAACAATTACCTTAGAGCCCACTAGGTATGAGCGTAACTTCTCTAAAGCGAAGACCACTGCCAAGAACTCTTTCTTCGTCGTGGTGTACTTAGTTTGAATGGCATCAAGAGTCTTGCTTGTATAGTAGATGGCATGAAGCTTCTTTGTCTCCTTTGTCCTAGGACAGCACCTACGGCATAATCGCTCACGTCGCACATGATCTCAAAGGGTTGCGACCAATCTGGCGATTGATTAACAAGGGCGGATATAAGGGCTTCCTTCAACCTATTGAAAGCTTCAAGATAATCACTAGAAAACACAAACTTAACATCCTTCGTAGGTTAGTTAAAGGTTTGCCAATCTTAGAAAAATCTTGAATAAACCTCCTATAGAAACTTGGGTGAACAAGGAAGCTTCTTATGTCCTTAATAGATGAAAGTGGTGGAAACTTCTCAATAAGCTCTATCTTTGCCCTATCCACCTCAATTTCCCTTTTTGAGACTTTGTGGCCTAGCACAATCCCTTCTCTTACCATAAAGTGGCACTTTTCCCAATTGAGAACCAAGTTTGTCTCCTCACATCGTGCAAGTACCCTGCGAAGGATAGCAAGACAAACATCGAAAGTAGTGCCCTAGACAGAGAAATCATCCATAAATACCCACAATGTCCTCTATCATGTCAGAAAAGATGGCCATCTTACATCTTTGAAAGGTAGCGGGGGCATTGCAGAGCCCAAATGGCATCCTCCTACATGCAAAAGTCCCATAGGGACATGTGAAGGTGGTCTTCTCTTGATCGTCAGGATGAATAGGGATCTGCCAAAAGCCAGAATATCCATCCAGGTAACAAAAGTAATCATGTTCAGCAAGTCTTTCCAATACATGGTCAATGAATGAAAGGGGAAAGTGATCCTTTCTAGTAGCGTTGTTAAGCTTTCTATAGCCAATGCACATTCGCCAACTAGTTGTGATTCGCTTAGGCACAAGCTCACCCTTCTCATTCTCCTCAACGGTCATTCACTACTAGAATTATGACATTTAACATCGGGTAATCAACATCAGTCAAAAAAACATGTGATGTTAAATATATTTTTAACATCACTTTTTAAAATAGAGATGTCTAAAATAAAACAGACAACAAAGTATTTTTTCAACCGATAATAAAAAATATTTTAAAAAAAATTCACAAAGCGCGGAATTGAAATCTTGAATTAATTTAAAAACCCGCCTAAGGAACCCGACCCCTTACAAAAACAAAACCCTGGTCACTCGCTTATTCAGACCAAGGTACATCTCCAGATCTGCTCTCCTCTCTCGAGCTTTCGATCTCCAAACCAAGGTGCTCTCTCTTTCTCACACTCTTGATCCTCCTTTTCCTCCATAAATCGACCTCGATGCTAGATCCTCGATCTCTTCTCTCTCCTTCATCCTTGAATGTTAATCTCTCTGTCTCACTTGGTTCTCTCGCTTCTCCCCTCATCTTTTATAATCGACCAAAGATGAAGAGCTCAGCTACAGCCCGTCTCCCATGACGTTCGCCCTCTTCTCGATCTCTCTCTGTGTCCTCACGACCATCAAAATTCATCGATTCCTAGCCAATCAAGGCCAAGACGGGTGCCTGTCGACAACCTGCGAGCACAACCGCGACAAATCTCCAGTCCATTCTACTCATCCTTACTCTCTGCAGTGACCTTTCTGTTAAGCAACATCGACTATATCCTAATTCCTCCCTACTGCGAATTTGCAGCCTAAGAAGGTGAACGCCCTATTCTATGGTTTTGCTCCTCTTTTGGTTGAAATTGATTTGGTTTCTTGATTTAGTGTTTAAACTAGGTTAGGGTTCTTAGTTCCCAAATGATAATTTGAGTGGAAGTATGAATTTTGGTGCAAAATGATAGAGAACCTAATCGACTGGTTTAGTGTTCTTGATTTCTAAATGTTAAGACTAACTAAGATATATGGCTGAAATTGTTGCAAATCAATTGGAAATCTTCAATGTTTGGGCACTGGATTTTAATTTATTTATTTGCTTCACTAAACAATTAAGCTTCTGCATATTCATGATAGTGGCAGTTCTCAGTTGACACTTGATAATCTTATTGTTTTGATTCATACTAGTACATTGTCTTTGATTTAGAAACAAAATGACCTCTTTCTTGCTGATACAAACGCAAAGGTGTTTCTGGTTGTTTCTCCATAATGCTTTTGCTTAAAAGCTTTATGCCTTAACCCTAGTTGCCTTCTCTGCTCACTAATTTTGGGGCTTGTTAATTCACATTCAATTTTATGGATCTTAGCACAAGCCCTAACCCTAGTCGCCTTCTCTGCTCACTAATTTAGGGCTTCATATCCTAATCTTAATTCATGTTCATTTATCTAAACAATTTGTATCAGTTGATTGCTTTTGAGTTTTGGGTTATTGATTTTGTGAGTTTGGAATGGTTAGGAGTTGATTGAGATTCGATTGATTGAGATTCTGTGTGCAATGGATTTCTTATGACTGTACAATTGATTTCTATGTTAGTATCAAGTTTTTATTCTTAGAGTTTGTACTCAACCAATATGATTTGAATTAGTTTGTCCTTACTGAGTATAATCAGGTAGATTTTAGGGTTGAGTAGTTTCAATTTATGATGGATTTCCTACTTTCACCTGGAACTTGCCGCTCTTTTTATTGCTTTACTTTGATCCTGAAAGGCAAGTAGGATTTTCCACTCCCTCTAAAACTATTGGTACAAGTTAGAACTAATTGGTAAGAAGGATCAACTTATCCAACAAGGGCTAAATGACACTGAGGCAGTTCTGTTCAGTGCTCAATTATTGGGATCATATAATGCACGAGTTGGCTATTTACAAATTAGAGAGCTTGAATAATTTAGAAATAATAGTTTAGTTGATCTTTGTATAAGCATCAGTGTTGTTTTAACTTGTTTTAACTTGGAGCTGCTCATTTAATTATGCCGAGAAAACATTAGTTAATAATGTAAACCCGTTGAAAGTATTTCCAACCGGTTCCGTAGATTCCTTCCGAGCAAGGAAAATGGATATGGTTTCGTCTAAATTTGAACATATATCGAGGAAGTATGTGATCCCTGACCATGAGTTTGCCTGGATATATGATCTATTTCTTTCTTGCACTTTTTTTTCTATTACGTGGGAGTTTTGTGATTTTGAACAAGACAAGCTTTTGTTCTTTTTAAAGTGGTAGTTTTAAGGTGTATAGAGGTGGGAAATTATTGAACAGATTACTAGAATTCAAGCAAATTTATCAACTTTTGCATCATATAAAATCATTGCCTTTGTGGTTGTTTTGCCTTGTTTACCCTGTTTGCCTTCTTCCTTTCTTTCTTTCTTTCTGCTGGTGTAAGCTTTTCTATTATTTTCTTTTTCATAACTTTACAAATAAAATGCATACTCACACCAAATGAACCTGCCAATGTGATTATATATAAAAAAAAAGAATATCCAGCATGAATTTAATAACATAATATATTTGATTTTACTCCTATGTACTTATGACTTTGCTTTCTCTTTGTTGATGGATATAAGTTCATGCCCTTCTCTCTTTTTTGTAGGTACTTGTATCTACTAGCACATTAGCTTGGGGTATGAATCTTCCTGATCATTCGACTTCGATTTCATTCCATATAAGGTAATTTCAACCAATTTTAGGTTGGCTTATAATTTGCACTTGTCAATTACTCCCTTATATTCAATAAATTCTTATTTGCTGGTAGTTTTATTTTCTGAATATGGCTCCAACTCTTTTAGTAATTTATTCAATATTTTAGCAGGTGTTCAATCTGAAACATTTAGTCATAAATTCCATGGTTGGCTTATCTCTCTTAACCTAAAGTTGTCACAAAATGAACAAACCTATCTATAACGATCTGGTCCATCTTGACTTGTAAACTTGAAATTGATGCCTTACTTTTGCATTTTTTTAGCGTTTAGAGGTTGTTTTGCTGCTGCCCGTGCAACTTGCTGGGAAATAAATTAATTATGTTCTTTTAGCTGAGAAGATTTGGTGCTAAAAGCTGGTTATATTGGGGTTATTTTTTGAGTTGTGAACAACTTATAATGATTCAGACATATCTCCTCACAGCAAGTTCTTGCATCTATCATGATTTGGAAATAACTAAATTTTTCTAAGCATCTAAACATTGTTGTGATTCAGCCTATTAGCTCAATTGGTAGAGCGTTGTGCTCAAGCACAAAGATGTAAGTTTAAATCCCGCATAGGTTACCATAATAAAAAAAAACTACAAATATATAATTTCACATCGGGTAATAACCGATGTCTTTCAAAAAATAATATCGATGTCTATGTGGGTGATGTTAAAAGTAAACAATGTTTAACATCGGCCAAAGCCCGATGTTATAACATACAAAGACATCAGATTTAAAAATATAAACGATGTTATAAACTTTATAGACATCGGGTTATGGCCGATGTGAAAAACTTTTGACTTTTTACATCACCCACATAGGCATCGATTTTATTTTTGAAAGACATCGGTTAGTATCCGATGTTAAATGACAGATTTCTAGTAGTGATTCCACCCTTCTTAGGCACCACATGGACTGGGCTCACCCATTCGCTGTCGAAGATGGCATAGATGATTCCTGCATCCAGCATGCGCATGATCTCCTTCTTCACCACCTCTCTCATGTTGGGGTTGAGCTTCCGGTGGTGTTCTATAGATGCCTTATGATCATCCTCTAGGAGGATTCTATACATACATGTAGCGGGTAAAATACCTTTTATGTCCTCAAGAGAATACCCAATTGCCTTTCGATGAGCGCGAAGCACTTCCATAAGCTTATCTACTTCCTGTGTGGTTAGTGTAGCATTGATAATCACAGGAAAAGTAGAATTGGGACCAAGAAACTCATACCTAAGCGTGTCGGGTAAAGGCTTCAGCATCGGAGAAGGTCCTTGTGGAATAAGGATTGGCTCTACCTCCTCCGTCTTCATGATTTCACCTAGGTAATCCGTCTCCATCCTCTTGATTGAAGTTCCCAAATCAGCTACAAGAGTTGGCGTGGACCAAGCATAGAGCGATACCAACTTTGATTGGGACACTTCATAGTAATCCTGTAGAAAAGAAGTCGATGTCGAATAGGAATAGTCGATATCGACTGAAAGTTCAGCACATACCTCGGCTTTTGAGTTGTCCGATGTCGAGGGGAATAGGTCGATTTCGACCCCTTTTGTCGATGTCGGCTGGTCGATTTTGACCTCTTCTGTCGATGAGGGTACCTCCATATTGCCTGTAAAAGAGGGAGAACAAACCTAACTTACTGAGTGGGTCGATGTCAACAGAGGGCACTCGATATCAAGTGAGATGGTAGATTTCGACCTCTCCTGATCGATTTTGAACTCTACTTCGAACTCCATGGATAAAGGATCATCGAAGATCTCCTCATCACTCGTGCATGTAGCCAGGAACTCCTCAATATCCTCATTGGTGAGCTCCTCTGCAGCTATAGCTAGGGCCTCCTCATAAGTTAGGGCCCTTTCCGTCGGTTCTTTGCAATCTATGATGCTAGTGTAGACCGACTTAATCTCCATTCCATTAAATTCCTTCATTGTGGGGTTGAAGGAGAATCTATCACTTCGTTCCCTATAGTAAAGGTTAGTAATCCTCGACATACATTGATATTGGCATCAGCAGTAGCTAAGAAAGGCCTACCAAGGATGATAGGTACAATAGGATCTTCAGGCATTTCCAATACAATGAAATCAGTAGGCACAAAGAACTTACCTACCTTTACCGGAACGTCATCAACTATACCTGTGGGCTGACGAATGAGTTGTCAGCCGTATAGAGCTTCATATCCACAAGTTCAAGTGCTCCAATGTTCACCATTTGCCAAATAGAAAGAGGCAAAAGACTTACGCTTGCCCCTAGGTCACATAGGGCCTTGTAGCGATGTTGGCCAAGCCACACGGTGATTGTAAACATCCCTGGATCGCTACTCTTCTTTGGTAAGTCCATCTTTGAGCACTCCTCCGCGATCTCTGCCATGGACCGCTTCTTGCTAAGGATGTCTTTGAGGAATCGGACATAGGCGGGCATCTCGCTTAGAGCCTCTGTAAGTGGAATAGTCATGTTTAGACCTTGAAGAATCTTTACAAAATGCCTAAACTTACCTTGGGTGGGGTCCTTCAATGCTTTGAATGGGAAGGGCAACGTCTTCTTTGGTGGAGAAGCCAGAACGGGGGTCGGAGGGGCCTGCTGGGTGTCGATGTTGACAGGGACCTGGTCGATAATGGTCGATATCGACTGCTGTTGTGGCTCCGAGTGCTCTGCAGTGGTATCAACGTCGACCTGGGGGTCGACCAGTGGGTCGATATCGATGTCTGGCTCGACATCGACTGATCTGTCAATGTCGACTGGATCTGCAGCTTTTAACTCCGCTTCCGTTTGTGGCTTTTGTAGTTTGTTTCCACTCCTTAGTTGCATGGCAGCGATGTGGCCCGACCCGGATTGCCCCTTAGGATTTGTAGTTGGTTGCTCAGGGAACGTTCCGGACGGTCTAAGGATTTGTGCTGCCAATTGACCCAGTTGGGTCTCTATATTCTTTTTCCAAATATCCATCTCCCCAATCCTTGTGGTAAGGTGATTGAGTTGAGAATGGATTGCATTGTTGGATTGATCATTCTTAGTCTGATTCCACCTTATCTCATCCAGCACAGGTTGTAGATCATCCTTTTGTTGGTCTCTCTCCGGGTGCCCAGGAGCTTTATAGAGTGTGGGGTCCCTAGGGTTAACTGGGTTCCTTTGTGGTTGTTAGAACCTTTGGTCTCCCCAATATTGGCGATGGGGACCCCTCATGTAGTTGGCTTCCTCATAAGTCTCCGCCAGTTGTACTTGTTCAACATGAGGACACTCGGTGGTGATGTGCCATTGCGATCCGCATTCTATGCAATCTTGGTTCGCTGAAAGAAACCTCACTTGCTTTTGGAGCTTTCGAAGTTGATCTCTTTGGAATTGCTCCTTCACGCCCGGATCGATTACCTTAGAGGGTTCATATAATGGCATAGATGGGGCAGGCCTCGATGATGATGATGTGTCGGAAGCCTCAGGAGTCCCATATGTGTTGTCGAACTCCACCAACCTCTCTATGGTGTCCCAAGCCTCTTGTGGAGTGAGTTCAAGTTAGCCATAGGACGTGTAGTTGTTGATCCTCTCCTTGGTTGCAGCATCAAGAGCATTGTATATAATTTCCTGAATCATGTACGGTGGTTGGCCATGCGGCGGGCATGATCGTAGTAGGTCCTTGAACCTTTCCCATATAGTCACCAGAGCCTCACCAGGCTTTTGTTTGAAAGCCGTGATTTTATGTCGGATCAACGCCGTCTTGGATGGAGGGAAGAACTTGTTGAGGAATGCGTTCTTGACTTAATTCCAGGTGCGGAGCGATCTTGGGGCTAAGCTTTCCAACCACTGTAATGCTTTACTTGTAAGGGACCAACGAAAAGCTTTTAGTTGGACATATTCAAGACTCAGTCCATCAGCAATAGTATCACAGAGATCTAAGAAGGTTGATATATGTAACATAGGGTATTCATTAGGCTTTCCTTCATATTGGTGTCTCCTAATCTCAATAAGGAAATTTGGCTTAATTTCAAAATTGGAAGTATGGATAAGAATCGCCGATTCAGGCACTGTGAGTGATGGATGCATGTATTGCTCTGCATTCCATGGGAGGGAATTGATTTGAGCTTCATATCATCTCCTAGCTTGCTCCTCCCTTTCAGAACGCTCTCTTTGTGCCGCTTCTCTGGCGGTGAAATCTTCTACTTCCTTCTTTAGGCGTTCAATTTTTTGAGCTTGGGTCTCGTTGTCTGCCATGATTCTTTGAACTCGAGCCCTTAGATGGAGATAGCGTTCTGGATCGTCTACTCCTTCGAATTCAACTGGGTGATCAGCACATCGCATACACCTATAAAAACAAAACTAAAAAGGAACGTGAAAATAAACTACTAGGGTGCGATTGATAGCTTCCCCGGCAACGACACCAAAATTTGACGTGGGGAGAATTGAATCAAAATATATAATAAAATATAAAACAATACATCTCTTAGCCTCTTCAAATAAATTCAAGATTCTCCGCTATAGTAGTAGGGAATCAGGTTCGATCCATGAGGAAGCGAGTCAGCGGGATCCTAGTAACGTTGAAATCTCGTCCTGAATATCGACCAGAAGCCTCGATCTCGAGCACAAACCTCGATGTCAACCTTGGCTATCGATTCCTTCTGCAACAGAAAACCTGCAGAGACAAAAACAAGCAGTCGATATCGACTAGGGAGGTCGATATCGATGTTAGTGCAGAAATCGACTGGCTCAGAAGACTTCCAGTCGACACAGGGGTGGTCGATATCTAGTAGGTACCTCAATATCGATGTTATTCCTGCAGAAAGGTTAGTTATTGTCAACGAAGAAAGGCCGAAGAAATAAGGATGGCAAAGGAGCAATGATCAGAAATAGACCAGGGGTGTTTGGTTTTTCGATAACTCAATGAACGACAGGCAAATAAAGATGTAAACTAATAAAGAAAAGATCTTCCAAAGCCAAGGATTACCGAGACGACAACCATGATAGTATAAGTAAGAAATCACTAAAGATGCAAGCTTTTATCATAAAGGAGAAGGCTTTCACCTAAACCAACAAATAAGAAAAGATATCTTGCAATAAATTAACCTAATTTGCGTCTACCTTTGTCATAAATGAGTTTATAATCTTTCAAATAGAAACCCTAATTACTACCCAAGTTTCACAACATGGGTTCCTTAAATTCGCATTTAAAGATGAAGCACAAGGTAGAGCGGGATAAAAGATACCTTCTTTAGCGACATACAAATCTTACCACCATGGCTATCCTTGGGCTCACCCCGACCCTAGAAGAAAGGGAGACTACTTGCTCATGTTGAAAGAAGACATGCTTTGAATTGAAAGGAAATAAACTTGCATTGATGAAAAACATTGAATCTTTACAATCTCAACGCCAACTATCGCAAGCGCCGAAACCCTAAAGCTCAAAACCTAAAACTCTATCTTTATTGCTTAATGCTCTTGTGTCTTTCCTTGCTTGAATGAATAAAAACCAGCCCCCTAGGGCTTTATTTGTAAGCTACTAATCCTTGCTATCCAAGGATAGTATCTTCTATCTAATCTCTAAATTCTATCCCAACAAGTATGATAAATCTTTTATTTTGGTAAATATCAAAAACAACTGAATAAATCTTTAAGGTAAAAATCAAATAACTCTAAGTTGTAATCTATCTAATATTACAAGATAATTGGGGCTTTAGTTTATAAGATTCTCATTCTACGTCTCAAAAAGTGCATCCAACCCGTGTCAAAGTATGGTCGATATCGACCAGAGTGGTCAATATCGGCCTCTCTGTTTCTGCTCGACGGGTTCTTCTCCACTCGATTTCTGGTGTCAGGTCAATATCAACCTCAGGCAGTCGATATCGAGTGTCTTTTTGGTTGGTCTGTGTGGTCTATCTTGACACTCAGGGTCTGTGTCGATGTCTATAGTCGATATCGACCAGTCCTGTCGATATCGACCTCTTCTCAGCTTCACTTGGCTTCTTTGTTTTGACTCCAATTCTGCTCCAATTCCTACACATTTAGACCAAAACTTGTGCAGACTCTATTTCTTGCATGTTAGCTCATTCTACATAAATTTATATTATTTTCAACCTTTATTTTAGGAATCGAATGGAATATAAGGTCAAAACTTACGAATAAAATGGGTACAAATATGTACATCAGCCTCCCTGAAGATGTGGGAAACAAAGACAATCTCGAAGGAGTGAAGCAGAAGAAGAGCATCTGAAATAATAATTTCAATCTCCCATGGGGTCTTCCAGGCCCCTTTGACCGCATTCACAATAGAGAGACAATCACCTTCCACAACGAGTCTTCAAACCCCCCTCTTCCGAGCTTCCACCAGTCCGAGTTGCAAGCCGACAGCCTCAGCCCGAAGCACCGATAGCTTCCCGCATCTTCTGGCATCGCAAGCGATCAGCCTTCCGCCGTCATCTCTAATCATGAAGCCTGCTGAAGCACAACCCTAAGAAGATTTAGCACCATCAAACTTTAGCTTGAAAACACATTCCTCAGGTTTACGCCATCTAATGATGTTTCTTTGACGAGGGTTGCTCTTTGGTTTTGATTGATCTTGTTTTTTTGTCTTCTCCATCTAGGTCATCTTGTTTAGTTTTTTTCCAGTTTTTTATGTGGTTTTTTATTATTGCTATCAATTCTTCTATTGTTCTCAAGTTGTGATTTTCAAATATGATCTTTTTTCTCTTAGTCCAAATGCTCCACCAAGAGAAAGTCGGGGTGACTTTTTGTTTAGCATTTAGTTGTCGAAAGACTTCGTTGGTAATAGTCTTTATACTTAGAGTACTTTTGTCAATACTTGTAATTTGTCTCTCAATAGCACTATCCAAAAAACCTATGATTCTTAAGGTAGTCGGGCATTCCATCAGGAGGTGGATATCGTCTTCTTCCATGGAGTAGCAGAGGGCGCAATCCATGGGAGTGTGTATTCCTTTGTTTCTTAGTCTTGCTTTGGTTGGTAGTCCATCCAACACCATTTTCCATATGAAGTTTCTCACCTTGGGTGGGCAGTCAATTTTCCATATCTCATTGAACAATTCTATTTCGTTATCGTTGGAATTCGTCATAAATTCTAGAGCACTAGAAGTTGAAAACCAACCATCAGAGCTTGGTTTCCAGTATTGTCTATCTTCAAAGTCCTGCGAAGGAAAGGGGATATTTGTAATTTTCTCTACAATGTCAATAGGCAGGACTTCTCAAAGCCTTTTCACATTCCATGTCTTCTTTGGCCTAATGTAGTTTATATCTTTTTCTTGGTCTTCAATCTGATGAGTTAGTCGGTGGTCCTTAAGTTTTATGTCATCATTTAGGCATTTGTCCTTCCAAAACTTTATTGTTTTTCCGTTTCCAATTCGCCAGATGAGCCCAGCGCAGAACTCGTCCTTTAAGTCAATTAATTTGGCCCATTGCCATGATAAGTTTTTCTTCTTCATGTATTCCCAAATTTGGTCATCTTTCAAGTATTTTTCTCTTATTATTCTAAGTCATTGGATGTGGGGTTCTACAAGAATTTTCCACAGTAGTTTCATTTGCAGGGCTTTGTTCATATCCTTTGTATTATGGATTCCCAGACCGCCTTGTTTTTGTTATCTACATATTTTGTCCCAGCCTAACAATGGTTTATATTTTTGGTCCTTGTTCCAGAAAAAACATATGTTTAGTCTATCTAGTTCATTGTGAACATTTGTCGGGAGCATAAAGTTTTGCAAGATATAGTTAGGTTTTGCCAAAAAGTTTGCTTTTATGAGTATCATCCTTCCTTGTTGGGACAACGTGTTAGCTTTCCCTTTTGTCAGTTGCATTTTCATTTTTCCTATAACATCTTCAAAGGTTTCTTTGTTGACCCTACCGTTAATGATAGGGCAACCTAGGTATTTGTCCAAGGCTACTTGGTTCTTTATAAGAAGAGTACTTTGGATCTGATGTTTTTGGTTGGAAAAGACTCCTTTAGTTATTTGGAATGTTGACTTGTGGTAGTTCATTTTTTGTCCCGATATTTGGCAATATTTGTCAATTATTTTTTTAACTTTTGCACACGATTCCTGAGATACTTTGGCAAAGATCATAATATCATCTGCAAAGGATAGGAAAGGGATTCGTGATCCATTTGGGGTCATCTTAAAGCCTATCGATTTTGTTATTTCGTTGCACTGTTGTTGTAATTTTCTTGCGAGGACTTCCGCACCAATAATGAATAGGTAGGGGGAGATCGGATCACCTTGTCTTAAACCTCTTTGTGGTCAAAAGGTTTTAGTGGGTTCGTCGTTTACTAACACGGAGAAAGAAACAGTTTGGATGCATTCCCTGATCCACCCCAAGAATTTTGTGAAGAAGCCGAATTTTTCCATGACTGCTAGAAGAAAGTACCAATCCACTGTGTCATATGCTTTTTCCATGTCTAGTTTTATTGCTATCTATCCTTGTCTTCTTGTTCTTGTTCTGAATTGGCCACCTAGATTTGATTGATTTTTGTTTTAAATTTCTTTTTTTAACACAAATTTTATTCATCGGTATTTGATGGTTTAGATTGTCTAATAGTTTTTACTGAAAATAATAAATATAATATAATATCTTTATCCTTTCTCAATTCATCGATATGGAAAATAGAAATTACCCAAATAATAAATGGATATTTTGTTTTTACTAGGAAAAAATTCTTTATATATTTATATGGTTATCAATTTTGATCATACAATCGAATGTAAAAGGGGTCCCAGAATCAAATTAATGAAAGTTAAATTTAGTTCATTCACAAAAGATCTAGTTTGAATGTGAATGTAGTTGAAAATTTCAATTTATTTTATTTTACTTTATTTAAAAATTTTATTTGATAACCTTAATATATCGATAACTTATCCTTGGGATGATTATGCCTAGTAGTATTTACTTGATAACACTTGTAGAAGAACGAAATCGGTTTTCAATATAGTCATCGTTTTAGTTCAATCCATTGAACAAACAAGGTCAAAGGTCGAGTTTGAATCCCATAGAGTGTTTCTTACTCAAACCAATTTAGATATGAACAATAGTCCATCTTAGATAATCCTTTTGGATAAGAACATAGAGTTCTAAATATGTCACAGGAATACTGCTTATGAATTCATTGAATGGAAACCTAGAATTAAGAATAAGGTTGGGTAATGGGTTTTCCATATAAATGACAAAGTTGAACTTGAACCTGTTGGATTTGGACTTGGGCTTGTTGGGCTTGTTTTCCCCCATTTATCTACTTCATAAGTTTCTTGTGCAAGATCTAGTACAAAATGATGCCAAAATAGTTTTTAGTCTTACATAGGGGTGTTATTCGAGTCGAACGAGGCGAGCTTGACATGTTTAAGCTTGGTTCATTTCCTAAACCAACTCGAGCCGAGCCGAGCCTAATTTTTAAATGAGCTTTTTTAAAAATCAATCTTGGCTTAAGAAATGAACGAGCTTGAGCCGAGCTTTTTATCGAGTCGTAAGTAGTTCTAATTGGTCATAATATATTATCTTAAAGAAAATTTTTGAAAATCCATAAAATTCGAGCTATTCGAGATTAAATAGAATGATCCGAGCTTTCAACCGAGCTTAAAACCATGTTCAGTCTCAGCTTGTTTCGGTAAGTGAATGAGCTCAAGTTGATAGTTTTTCGAACCTATCCCAAGCCGAGTTTGAGCTGTTCAGTTCATATAATAGCCCTAGTTTTACATTTGTTGTAAGAGTTGTTATAGATTAGATGTATTTCTAAAATGTTCATTTCTCATCCATTTGTTGTTAGAGATGATATAGAAGAGATGTATTTATGAAATGGTAGTGTAGTCAAAATATATTAGTTCAATGTTTGACATTGGGTTATGAAGTATATGCATGATTATGTTATTATATAACAGAAGACAATAAGTGTAAATTTGGACAATGGTTGATGGAACAATGAGTGACAATAAGCAAGTGTCAATCAGGTAATATTGTATGCTAGAAGTGAGTGATGAAATGGTGATGTGAATGTCATTAAGCAAGAAAGGTGCTAGAGTTTTACATAGTATTCATAAATGCATAAATAGTGTTATCAAATCAACCAAAAATATATGACTCACCCAAGAATATTAATTTAACTAATGAGAATGCATCATCAACAAAGGGATGTAGAGGAGAGCAGATAACTTGTTTGATTGCTTCTTGCACTGCATAGTTAAAAAAATGGTGTTGTTTGACTATGTTACATACATGAGTTAATAAGTGGTTGTAACACTCCCTTGTTAAATTAGAGAAGATATCATAGTGCTAGTGAGTCTTTGTACTTGTAGAGTAGAAGCAATCAACATAGGCTTTAACGAACGTTTAAATGTGCTTCCATATATAAGCAATAAAATGCATTTAATCCAAAATAAATAAATAAATAGTATAAGACTTGGAATACAATATAAATCTTATTAAAACGCTTATGATATTTGATTTAAACCAAAAATTTATAGCTTGTTTTATCATATACTAATAATGTGTATGTTAGATAGGTTTAATAGGTAGTTTTAGTGGCATTTAGGTCTAAATATTGCATGCTTTAGTATGGATTCGCATACTTTGTCATTGTGGTGGTCGAGTTCTGAATGTACTCTATTTCGATACTTTGTCATTGTGGTGGAGACACTACACTCTCAAGCTATGGAAAGCCTAGATGAAGTCAATGATCAAGAGAAGAAGTAAAGAAGCAGAATCAAAGAAGATTAGAAGTCAAAGAAAAAGAGAAAATCAAGTTTTAAAGAGCGACGCCCGCTGGTTCTCATCAACACCCTCCAATCTTAGTAGTCGCATAAGATCTTCAGCATACACCTGTGTCAGCTCCCGTCGCTACCTATCGGTGCCCGCCAATGAACTTATCCATAGCGATTTGGGCTTATCCGTTGAAGATATTTGGCATGTTATCTAGGGTTTCTCAACCATTTTGAGCCCTATAAATAGCCAAGGGATTCACACCTTGTACACATCACAATTCACACACCACTTCTTTCTAGTTCTTTTATTCGTTTTAGAGTTTTCGGTAAGCCACGATCAGCTAAACCTTTTATATAGTTTTGCTTATATTCAATGCATTAGTTTAGGACATGTGAGGGTTATTTTACTATTTCATAATTAGTATATCTTTTATGTATCCTAATTTAATCATTATTTTTTTCTGAGCATGCTTGTGTTGTTTATTTGCCTTAATTGGCCACTAATATAGGTAATCAACTTGCTAGGGATTATAGCTACTTTTGTTGTCGCGGGCCTTAATCCGTTATAATAGTCAACATATATTGAGGAATAGGTTGAAAATCATGCATATGTAAGAGTTTTGACATGTGACGAATATTTCTTTTAAATGAAGTGATAACTGGGTTGATAACCAGGTGAGACATCAACCAGGTGGGAGATACAGGAATTACGTGCCAAGTGTTAGGGACCTATTGTAGGGTGGCTGATAATGCATATTTTAGATAGGGATCAGAGGTAGTTTTAGGTGCATTTATATAGGATTCTTTCATGTTTTCTAGTTAATTCGCATTGTTTTCTATTTTAGCATTCGAGTTCGGAATCTACACTATTTTATGTTTATTCTGCAGTTTTACAATCTAAGCTTGGATGGAGGATTAAGATGTCTAGATGAGCTGAATTTGGAGCAAACAAGAGGCAAAGGAAGAGCATCAAGGGAGCTAAGGAAAAACAACGTCGAAAATAAAGAAGAATTGCAGAGAAAGAAGAGCGGTGTCCGCCACTTTTCCACCGGCGCACGCCGATTTCGCGGAATTCAGAATTACAATTTCGTCTAATTCTATTTTAATTAGTTTATTATTATTTTATTCTCTAGGATTAATAAGGTCGACTCCTATCTTATATAGGCCGACACTATTAGGGTTAGAGAGACAACACAACAAATACAAAACTCTCTATTCAATTTTAGAACAATTTCAATTAGGCTATAAGTTGCTAAACTCATTGTTTCGCATGCGATTCGAAGACATGGTTGGTCGAATTGTGAGGATTTGATTTCATATTGTTATTCTTGATTTATTTTATTATCCTTGTTCTTATTGTTCTTATTTGCACATGTTCCCTCTTGATTGATAACCTTGACTGAATTTGCATCTTTGCTAGTGATTAATGATTTTGAAGGAATAGTTAATCCATGGTAGCAAGCAATAGGTAATTGTTCCCGTGAAAGCATCAATTATCTTTGCAGGATATTGACACTTGGTTAAATATCGGTTCCTTTGAGATTAAGGTTAGAGGGGTTAGAGCCTTTGACAATCTAGTTGATTAGGAGGGTTGGTACTACCAAACTGCCATGTACTTTGGGATTTTATGCTGCTATGTGTTTTAAGAATCCAGTCAGGGTCACATATAGTGTAAGGGATTGGTAAACATGTAAGGGATATCAATCTATTTAAACCAAAGTCGGAATAACCATTAAGAATAACAATGAAATCACTCAAAGGATCATGAACCTCAATCATTGTCAAGAATTATAGGTGAAGCGCTTTACTCATATTGATACATATTGCAATCATTACTACTTTTATTTATTTGTTTGCTTCATTCATCTCAGTTTTATTATTATTTTTCTCTGAATCATCATCAGAAACACGAATTTGTCTTCTCTATGGGTTCGACCCCTACTTGTCTGCTATACTAATCTTTTGTTTAGCTTGAGTTAGGGATATTAATTGCATTTGGGACCAGGACCAACAACACATGATCTTGAGCAGTCACCAAATCTTGGTGCCGTTGCCAGGGAAGTTTTAGTATTTGTGTTTATTTTATTGATTTTCTTAGGTTTAGCCTACTCTGTATGGTCTAGAGTCGTTCTACTAATTCATCTCCCTTGCCTTTTGATCCAGAGATTGAAATATCTTTATCCAGGTTAATAAGAAGACTTCATTTTAATTAAGAAGTATAGATAGATGATAATAATCACAATAATGAAGAAGATGATAGACTTGAGGCACCGCCAAAAAGGACCCTGAGAAGCTTAAAGGAGCCTGATCTGAATTCGTAACCACTTGCAATAAGGCTATCTACTCTCCTTGAGGGGTCAAGATTTGAGTATAAGTCTAATTGGTCAAATATTTTGCCAAGTTTTCATGGAAAAGATGAAGAGGAGCCTAATAAACATCTTCTAGAGTTTGCTAGTGTTTACGACAGACTGAGACCTCAAGGCTTGACGGATGATCAATTAATGCTTAGAGTGTTTTCTTTTACTCTAAAAGATGCAGTAAGCGATTGGCTTTATTACCTCCCTACAGAGAGCATTACAACTTGGGTAGGATTGAAGAAAGCCTTCCTTCAGAAGTACTTTCCTGCCACTCGCCTCAGCAAACTCAAGAAGGAATTGTCCAGCATAGAGACATTCCCCTACAAAGAGCCTTTTTTAGTATATTGAGAGATTCAATAAGCTCAAAGGAAGCTACGCACAACATAGCATACCATAGGATAATCTAGTCCTCTATATCTATGAGTGCTACAAGTGGAGAAGATGTCTTAGACAAGACACCTGAGGAAGCGATGCAAATCTTTGAGGACTTAGCCAATGCTTCACAATAATATGGGAGACACCAAAGTGTTAGAAGAGTTCACATGCTATACAACTTCAGAGATAGTCGCAAAGATGATCTTGATATGCTAGTTGAAATAGTTAAGAATATGGCTCTATAAATGATGGCTCAGTTACAGAGTGTCCTCACAGACAAGATTGATAAGCTTCAGAGTTTGTTGTTTACCCTGACGAGTTAGTATATGGCTCAGCGATTTCCAAGCCACCTCCACCAGCCTAGTGATTTATTAGTTAACCCTTCCTTCACCTGAGTTTATTTCAGTGTTCTTTATGTTTTTGCATTGAGGACAATGCAACATTTAATTGTGGGGGAGGTGGTTTAGAGTAGATTTAGTTCATGGTTATGTTTCAGTGTCATGTTTCTGTGTTTGTTGTTTTAGTTGTTTTTAATTTATTATTATGCTTTAGTTTATTTTAGTTCACTTTTCAAGTTAGAATTATTATTTTAATGAAAAATGAAAAAAAACTTGAAAAATGTCAAAAATCCCAAAATAGCATGCATTGCATAAATATGTGTTATTCAAATACCCATCTTGCTTAGTTTGTCCTCTATTTTATTTTGAGCATATAAATCCCATGGAATTCTGGATGATTTAGATTTATCTTATCTATTTGTTTTTATGTAGGATATGATTTGGCATATGTAATTAAGCATGTATGATCTAAGTTCCTGGGCATGATTGAAATCCAACAAAAATTTGTCATAGTGAGATATTTTTGACCTTATAGGGATTACATTTATATTACCTCTTATTTTGTTGTGTGGTTTACTATTCTTATGCATTTGTATCTGAGTATTGACATGGTTATTCTTTATTGAGACCTATTATATACATGATCATTGCTTATTAGTTGCATATGATAGAGGCATGTTTTGTTAGCCTATATTTATCGATACCTACCTTATGTTATATCTTTGTTTTGAAGCTAATTTGAGCCTTTAACCTATTTCTTTTAAAGCTCCACAAAATTCATGTATTCCAAGCCTATGAATGATCTTTTGAGTTGGTTAGGAATGATCTTTTGAGTGAGAGAAAGAAGCTAAAGTGAGTGCTTATTGTTGAGAGCTTTGAGAAAGATGTAATGTTATGTGCTTATTTTCCTCATATTTGTATTCCATGCTTATGGCTCAAGTAAAAAAATCTGGAAAAGAAAAAGAAAAGAAAAGAAAGAACAAATAAGAGCCTTGTTATTTATCTTTGCATATGAGAGTTGGATGAAAGTTTGATTATTGAGATTTATCATCTTTTGAGTGTTTTGAGAATTTTATGTTATATTTTGAAAGATAATATTTATTATAGAGATTTGATGTTATTATGTGACCTTGATGTTAGTTTGAGTTGTTTTGAGTTATGTTGAAAGTTTTAGGAATCTTAGTTCCGGATTTGAAAGCACCACATGACCAAATACAGTTTCTTGCCTTTATGTTTTCTACCAAGCCTCATTACAACCCCGCCGAATGGAGTTTTCTTTGAAGATTTCCATTGAGATAAAGTCCTATTGATGTTTCTTATTGTCCTTTGATGTATCCAGTGAAGATTTTGTTATATAAATGTTAATATTTAAGATTGATGTTTGCATATTGAGTTGAGTTGAGAGTGTGCTTAAAGCCTAAACACATGAGATGAGAGATACACAAATTATTCCTTGTGAGGTTGGATTAATAAGCTTGCGGGCGACTTCATCATTCATGTACATGCTAGGATGTATGGGTGCCTTATTCACATTCGCACTTGCGCTAATATTGCTTTTGATAGGCTTGAATTATGAAGGTATCTTCTGCGGGATGCATTGGTTTATGTTTATTCTTCATTTGCTTGAGGACAAGCAAGAGCTTAAGTGTGGGGGAGTTTGATAATGGATATTTTAGATAGGCATTAGAGGTAGTTTTAGGTGCATTTAGATAGGATTCTTGCATGTTTTGCAATTAATTTGCATTGTTTTCTATTTTAGCATTCGAGTTCGGAATCTACACAATTTTATGTTTATTCAACAGTTTTACAATATGAGCTTGTATGGAGGATTAAGATGTCTAAAAGAGCTGAATTTGGGGCAAACAAGAGGCAAAGGAAGAGCATCAAGAGAGCTAAGGAAAAACAACGTCGAAGATAAAGAAGAATTGCGGAGCAAGAAGAGCGGCGTCCGCCACTTTTCCACCGGCGCCCGCCCATTTCACAGAATTTCGAATTACGATTTCGTCTGATTCTATTTTAATTAGTTTATTATTATTTTATTCTCTAGGGTTAATAAGATCGACTCCTATCTTATATAGACCGACACTATTAGGGTTAGAGAAACAACACAACAAGCACACAACTCTCTATTCAATTTTAGAACAATTTCAATTAGGCTATGAGTTGTTAAACTCATAGGGTTCGTATGGGATAGAGTTAATAAACTGAATAAAATTATAAATAGGGTAAAATTTATAAATTGTTGGTAAAAGTAGTTAAAAATTTAAACAACAAGATAATCTCCTTATGGGGAGAAAAACAATTTATTTGTAAAAAGTAAAGTTTATTTGGTTGTTATTAGGGGTATTGTGGTACTTTCAAATCAAATAAGATAAAAGGGAGAATAAACACCCAAATAACGTCCATTTTGTAGCTTATTTTTTAACACAAATTTTTAACACGTCTTTGTTTATTTTGGTCATCCAAACAACCAAAAAAGTTGTTTAAAAAATAAACACCCACAAATGATTAATTTTTAACAGTTTTTTTGGTTGTCTATACACACCCATAGTTTTGCCAGTGATTCGAAGACATGGTTGGTTGAATTGTGAGGATTTGATTTCATATTGTTATTCATGAGTTATTTCTCTTATTGTTTTTATTTGCACATGTTCCCGCTTGATTGATCACCTTGACAGAATTTGCATATTTGCTAGTGATTAATGATTTCGTAGGAATAATTAATCCATGGTAGCAAGCAATAGGTAATTGTTCCCGTGAAAGCAACAATTATCTATGCAGGATAGTGACACTTGGTTAAATATCGATTCCTTTGAGATTAAGGTTAGAGGGGTCAAAGCCTTTGACAATCTAGTTGATTAGAAGGGTTGGTACTACCAAACTGCCATGTACTTTGGGATTTTATGCTGCTATGTGTTTTCGGAATCTAGTCAGGGTCGCATATATTGTAAGGGATTGGTAAGCCTGTAAGGGATATCATTCTATTTAAACCAAAGTCGGAATAACCGTTGAGAATAACAATGAAATCACTCCAAGGATCATGAAACCCAACCATTGTCAAGAATTACAGTTGAAGCGCTTTACTCATATTGATACACTTTTTGTCAAGAATTACAGGTAAAGCGCTTTACTCATATTGATACACTTTGCAATTATTACTAATTTTATTTATTTGTTTGCTTTATTCATCTCAGTTTTATTAGTATTTATCTCTGAATCATCATTAGAAACACGAATCTGTCTTCTTTGTGGGTTCGAACCCTACTTGTCTGCTATACTAATCTTTTGTTTAGATTGAGTTAGGGATATTAATTGCATTTGGGACCATGAACAACGACATCATCCTGAGCCATCACAAGTTGCGCAAACCGCCCGAACTGTACCGATCCAAATGATTTGGGTTGGAACCGATGACCCAAAATTTTTTAAGGAGGAGACCGAAGTCCGAATCAAAAACCGACATATCAGTTTCAATTTTTTTGGTCCGAAGCCTGAAAAGACAAAAAAAAAATGAATGAGGGGCTGCCTTTGTTTATGTTTGAAAATAAACCTGTGAAACTTTGTAATTTGAAATCGAAACACCTGCTTGAGGCCCTCAATTTTCCAAATCTCGTAAATCTAAAATTACCCTTCTTCCTCTAAAAACATAATCCCTAAATTTATGTAAACCTTAAATCTACCACAACTCACAAATCTCACAACCAAATAATTACCTTGCTAATCTAAAATAGACTAACACACGACTTGTTGTGTGGGATTTTTTTTTTGATAAAAATAAAATTAAAATGAAAACGTGTTGTTGTGTGGGAGTATGGGACGGCTTGTGCTTGGGGCTGTGTCGGAGGTGTTGCTGTGTGTTGGCGAGGGCGGGGAGGGCAGCAACCAGATAGGGAAAGAGCGGCGATTGATGGCTACCAGCGAGGGCAGCGCGACGCAGCTGGTGTTTGTGTTGTTGTGACTCACTGATTGGGGCGGGAAGATAGGTAAAGTAGGGAAAGAAAGAGGAGCCTACTGCCCTACTCCGGTACCAATACAAATAAATTTATTTTTTTAAATAAACAAACAGTTTTGGTCCAAAACCGAAAATTTAGGTTCGGTTCCGGTTTTTGGACCAAAACCAAAAATCCATTTTTGGCGGCCCGAGGCCCGAACCGTGTACTACCTGAGCCGACCAAAAACGGAGTTTTTTATTCGGATTCGGCTCGATTTTTGGGCCGGGCCACATTTTGAAAAACCCTAACCTATTGCTTCTCGACTCTCATGCAAGAGTTAAGATTGTTGAATAGTGATCAAATAGGAAGCTATATCAACACTGTGTACAAACCGACACTAGGTTAGTCAAGCATAACCAAATAGCCCGATGATCATTAAGTTACCAATGTTGTGATTACAAGTAGAACTATATCATCTCATCATATTATTCTCATCTACAACCATCGCTACTTTTTATTAGTTTCATTGCTACTTTTTACTATTACTCTTGTTCTCTTGCTTATGAAATACATTTACCCAACCTCACACACTCTCTGTGGGATTGACCTTTACTTGCTGCTAATAATAATCTATTAATTGAAGGTAGAGATTATTATTTGGTAGTTGAAAACAAAATATTCCATGCTCACCAAATTCTTGGCGCCGTTGTCGGGTAGTGCCGGTTTTTTACTAAGTGTATTTTACAAGCTTTTTGGTGTGACAATCTTGTATGGTTTATACCCGTTTTGCTAATCTTTCCCTAGTGCCTTGTAATACAGAAATAGAAAGAAGCATTTCTAGATTGAGAAGACATAATTCAATAAAGATGGGTGAAGATCCACCAAAGAGAACATTTAGAGATCTCAAGGAGCCTACTCTTACTTCACCATTACTAGCAATTAAGCTCCCATACCTCTCAGTGGGTCCAAAGTTTGAATTCAAATCAGGATGAGCATCTTTGTTGCCCAATTTTCATGGAAGGATCGAAGAAGATCCAAACAAGCATCTGGCGGAATTTACAGTATTCTGCGATCGCGTAAGACCCACAAAAATTACAGATGACCAGATGATGCTCAGAGTGTTTTCGTTCACTCTCAAAGATGCTACTAGTGAATGGGTATATTATCTGCCAATGGACTGTATCAAGTCATGGATAGAGCAGAAGAATGCGTTTTTAAAAATACTTTCCAGCTACTCGTCGCAGCAAAATCAAGAAGGAGATATCCAGTATTGAGTAGTGTCTTGCATAATCATTATATGAGTACATTGAATGCTTCAACAAGCTCAAAGCCAGGTGTCCACATTATGGAATTGTGGAGGATGATCTAGTTCTCTATTTGTATGAGGGTTTGCATTACCACGAGCGAGGAGTAATCAATGCAACCAGCTAGACTTGGGCAAACGCGGGTCGGCCCGTCCGGCCCGCCCCGTCCGCCCGCTAATACAAGCGGGCATAGACAGGGAAAAAAGCACATGCGGGCTGCTAAGCCCGGCCCGCGCCCACATCGGGTACGGGATTGGGAAGACCAATGTACCCGTTGCGGGCCGCTAGGCCCGTAACGAGTATATATATATATATATATATATATATATATATATATATATATATATATATATATTACAATGTATATGTATACAAATATATATATATTACACAATGTATATAGATAGTGTATATACATATATTTTTTATATTACACAATGTATATACATATATTATTGTTTATAATTAGATATTGTGTGTGTATATGTGTGTGTATAAATATAAATATATATATATATATATATATATATATATATATATATATATATATATATATATATATATATATATATATATATATATATATATATATATATATATATATATATATATATATATTACTGTACGTGTATACAAACACATATATATACACATAATACCGCGGGTACCCGCGGGTAGCCCGTGCCCGTAATTCCGGACAGGCTTGGGCACGACATCCAACTCGTTAAGCGGGCTTAGTCCGGTCCGTGCCCGCAACACCGCGATAAAATCTTGGGTAAAACCCGTCCCAAGTCTGGCCCGCGCCCGCATTTGCCCGGGTATACAACCAGCGGAGGAGATGTTCTGGATAAGACTTTAGTATAAGCTATGAAAAATTTCAAAGATCTTGCTAGTACCTCTCAACAATATGGAAGGACGCTAGGAGTTAGAGGAGTGCATAATGTCAAGAGTACATGCTCCGGTCCAAACAAGCAGGATGATATCAATATACTTAACTGGTTAAGAGCTTAACTACTCATGTTGCCCAAGCATTGGCAAGACCCTATGGAGTATGTGGAGATTCATCACATCCAAATGATCTCTATCCTCAGGTCCAAGAAGAAGTCATGGAAGTCAATGTAGTTGGAGACTACGGTCCTTGGTCCTTGATGATACGGTAACAACTCCTTCAACCCTAATTTCAATTCTAATTTCTATCAAGGGTTTGGAAAGAGGTCAAATGCTCAAGTTCCATATTAGGGAAGAACTCAGTTCAAAGCTCAACCTAGAAATCCCATGCCAGCAAATCAACCCCAATAAGATGATGGTCGTCGACTTATTCTGGACAAGTTTGTAGCTACAGAAAAAGTTGTGAGGCAGATGGCACAGGAAATTGGCAAGCTAAAGGCACGTGCTGTAGGAAAGCTACCATCGTAGGTGGTAGTGAATCCAAAGAGAAGGTTACAGAAGAGACCCAATGAAGGGTCAACACGTCGAGCCAACGACGCTTAACCAAAAGCATTTCTCAAGAGGCAACCCAAATTAGTTTGTAATTCATTGGATTCAATTTCAGTCCTCAGTTGCATATTTTTATTCATCTTTTAAGTTATTTGAATTTCTACACTAATAAAACTCGAGTTCTTTGGAAGAATTATGTTAATCATATACAGGCTATACATAATAGGTTGAGGAGGAAAATAAGGAACAAAGAGGAAATCAACCCTACCGATGCCCACCACATGTTTGTCGCGCCTGCCGATGCAGATTTAGGAGATAGTCGCCCGTTGCTATGGTCAAAAACGCGAAGTCAATTCAAAATCGAATCGAATTTGATGAGTTCGTCAATCGTAATACGAAATTGCTTTTGGATATGGAAAATGGAGTGCATGATTTATCTTCTTGGGCATTGAATTCAACTTTTCTTCCCGAAAATCTATCCTTTTTTTATCAAATTCTATCTTTTCTATCTCTTTAATCACCTATATATACATTCTCTCATTATTTAATCCGCCTTAACCCTAAGGGTTCGTTTGGTTCAATGCGGGAATTGAAATTTCCGGGAAATTACTTCATGGGAATTGAATTTCAGGGAAGTCTAATTGATGGGAATTGTGAAAATGTATTTGGTTGATTTTTTTTATTTTAGAGGATTAAAAGGGGGAATCGGAAATTTCCAAATACAAAATGAAGAAAGTTGAACTTACCTAGGGGACTAGGTAAGTGAACTTCCTCCATTTTGGGGGAATTCAACTTCCCGGGAAGTTGAATTCATGCGTTTTTTAATTTGAAAAATACCAACCAAACACATAAATTTCTCCTACTTCCTGAAAAGTTCTACTTCATGGGTTTTTGGGTTTCCAACCAAACAAGCTCTAATTCTTTTGAGTTTTCAGTGTCGAATATGCATTCTTTCAAAGCCAAAAGTTTGATTTTAAAGAAGATAGAAGTCAAAGGATTCAAGCAATCTTTGTCAAAATTCGATGAGAAGCTCAACGAATAGGGACAAACCCACATTGTCGGCGCCTAGACCTGTTAAACGGGTCATTCAGTTCGGGTCATTCGGGTCCCGGGTAAATCGGATTTCAGATCAATCGGGTTACCGGTCATTCTGGGTCAAGCCAAACCGGATTTGTTCCGGGTTCAGGTCGATCCACCGGGTCAAAAACCTCAAACTTTTAGAAGACTTTTTAAAAATATTAAAATAATATCAAAATTAAATTGTAATATAAATATGTCAAATTAAATTAAAAAATATTATTATAATTAAATTTATAATATTATTATTATTATATTATATTAATATTTTAAGCATCAAAAATCATATTTATATAAATAAATATTCCAAACATACTATAATTATAAAATATATATATATAAGTTATTTAACTTATGAGTGACTTTAACGAATAGAATTGCATGACGAATCTGTGTGGGGTCAATCTGATGCTTGTGTGGCATCTAGATGGTGCTGACTCATCGGGTTGGTTTTGACCCACCGGGTCACCGGGTCTTGACCCTAAAAGTCCCGGGTAATTCGGGTTAAGGTCGATTTCGGGTCTCAGGTCTAAAACACCGGGTTCAAACCCATAAAACTATCGGGCGTACGGGTCGGGTTTTTCGGGTCGGGTCATGTTTTGACAGGTCTATCGGCGCCCATCGATGCCTTGTCGTGCCCACCGTCGCTGCACTAGTTTTGATTTTTTGAGTTTTTACTCAAAATTTTTTGAGTTCGCTTCAATTCTTTTGTTCTCCTTTCCTTTTGAATCATGTCTATGGTTACAAATATGGTTATACCTAACAACTTGGAACCTCATGAGAAAACAAGGTGGAATTATGTAGACGACTGTGAATACTCTGCAATAAAGTTCTTCGACCCTATTGCTTTATGCACTTTAGGTTTGAATGATGATGTGCAGGTACTACTTGGCAAAGGAGGGTTGGACGGATTTCTTCATAGAGCAGCACCCACCTCCCCTGAACTTGTTCGAGAATTCTTAGTAACTGATGTGCGCACAAATGGCCATATTTTCTATGCACATAAAAGTCCATTTTATCGTCTTTTGCATGCATATTAATGGAAAAACATGGGATTAGTGTAGTTTACACTTAAATGTCAAATATATGGGTCTGCACGAGTTTCTATGTGATTTCGAAGAAAACAGAACGAAAATGGACGGATTTAGAAGAGCGGAAAAAGAACTCGAAGTCTTCTGAATAGGTCGAAATCGACTGGGGACCTCTACATCGAGTGCATCAGAGACATAGGAATCGAGCCGGAAATGAAACAGAGCATTTCGACACAGAGAGGTCGATATCGACGTCTGGAGGTCGATATCGATGTAGCCAGATCGAGCTAAATGATAAAAGTCGAGTGCCAGTTCGAGTAGAAAAAGGGAAGCTCGAGATAAAGTTTTGAAGGGGTCGATATCGATGTCTAGGGTCAATATCGACCATGCCAACAGAGGAATCCGACTCAAATTTTTGATAGAAATCTATCCAAAGCTTGCACGTCTATCCAAAAGTCGAGATTTCTTATATTTAACACCAGATCTATTATGAGGAGGCTGATTTCACCATAGAGTTTTAGTTTTTACTTTTGTTTAAGTTTTATCTTAGAGAATAAAGATAAGGTTTCGAGCCTTTATCGACATCTATAAATAGAGGCCAGTAGGGCTGAGTTTAGGCATTCAATTTTAGTTATTCAAACACATATACACGCAGAGAATTAAAGAGAGAGAGAGAGGAGGCCGAGTGGAGTTTGTAATGCGAAAGCGGAGTGGCTTGTTCGGTTGTACTTTCTTTCGAAGTTTTAATTCAAAGTAGCGTTCTTTCAACAATAATGATGATGATGTGCATGATGAGGAGCGAGTAGTCAAACCACTTCTAGGGTCGGGGTGAGCCCGACGATAGCAATGTGAGGTAAGTGCATCAAAGGTATGACTTTTATACAATTCCGTCTTCTACCCCATGCATGATCCTTTGCGAAAGTTAGGGAGATTCATTATTTGCATTATTGAAGCGAAAGCCACTCATATTGTGAACTTGAATTGCTCATGAATTGGATAGTAACTCTTAGGAACTATGCGAGAGCCTCTAATCACCTAAGTGTGGATGACGAAAGTTATTTGATGGAAAAGCATTGAATTTCATAACTTTAGCATAAAACTTGCATTGTTATCGTTGTGGCATGAAACCCCGACTTTGGAAGCTTTTTAATTAATTGAAATCAATATAAAAGTTGTTAGTTTTGTTTCTGATCATCCTCCTTTCTCATTCTATTTTCTTCGGATTCTTTTCCGACAAATTAGTTACGAAAACAGTTTCTGTGACAAGTGTCGAAATCGACTGTAAGGGTCGATATCGAGGTCTAACGTCGATATCGAGGTTTCTGCTCGACGTCGACTTTGCTGCTTTTGTCTTCTGCAGGAACTGCGCTAGGAATTCGACCAGAACTGGGGTCGATATCTACCAGATTACTCGATATCGAGTGTCTTCTGAGGTCGAAAGCTTTGATCGTGAGGACAACAAGGGAAGCGCTGACATACCTCCTCGTGGATTCGATCCTGAATTAGCCTACTACTGCAAGGGAGGGGATTCTTGTATTATTTGTTTGGGACAGGGAGTTAGCCTAGTTGTGCATTATTTATTTGAATTATTTGAATCTCCTACACACCACCCCGTAAGCGAAAAAATTGGCGCCGTTGCCGGGGAGGCAATCAATCACCACCTAAGTTAATCACGAGCCTGAACGTTTCTACCAATTAACGAGCCTGAACGTTTCTACCATCTTCGCAACAAAGCAATTCGCATCATGGCTGACAACGAAACACAGGCCGAAACCATAGAGCGGTTGAGGAAGGAAATCGAGGACCACAATGCTACAATCGCTGCTGAAAGGGCCGCCGCTGCTGCAGAGCGAGTCCATGCTGATAGGGAGGAGGATGCGCACAGACAAGCCCAAGAGCGGCTAAATCAGTATCCACAGACGGCGATGCAATACATGCATCCGTCGCTTCATGTTCCTGAATCCGCTATCTTAATTCCTCACTCTAACTATGAAATAAAAATTAACTTCCTATCTGAGATAAAAAGAAATACTTTTGAAGGAAGACCTAATGAATGCCCCCTGCAACACATCTCTACTTTTATGGACTTATGTGAAACAGTTGCTGATGGAGTAAACTTAGAGTATGTGCGATTAAAATCTTTTCGATGGTCTTTGGCAGGGAAGGCATTACAGTGACTTGAAAGTTTGGCTCCACGCTCGCTGAGGACATGGGCGGAGGTGAAAGATGCATTCTTGAACAAATTCTTTCCACCTTCTAAAACGGCGATGATGCGACAAAGGATCACGGCTTTCAAACAAAAGCCAGGTGAAACCCTTAGCACAAGCGTGGGAGCGATTTAAGGACTTGTTGAGATCATACCCAACGCATGGGCAACTTCCATATGTCATCCAGGAGATCTTTTACAACGCCCTTGATGCACCGAATAAGGAGATGATCAATTCATATACCTCCTATTGGTACATTGAGCTTACATCAACGGAGGCATGGGAGACCATTGAGAGGCTCGTGAACTTTGATAACACTTATGGGGCTGCTGCGGCCTATGATGCAAGGCCTGCCCCATATATGCCCCTATATGAGCCTCCAAGGGAGATAGATTCTGATGTGCGGCAACAATTTCATAACGATCAAACACGCCGCCTTCAAAAGCAAGTCAGGTTCCTGAGCAACAATCAAACTTGTCAGGAGTGTGGCTCAACAAGGCATAACACTAGTGCCTGTCCACATACTGAGCAAGTATCCATGGCGGAACAACATGAGGAGGTTAAATGGACGAGAGGCTCCTATGGAGGGGGCAATCAACAATAATGGGGTGATCAAAGGTTCTATCAACAAAGGGATCCCCCACCATATAGAGCACCAGGGCACCCTGAGCGGGAGACAAGGAAGGATGACCTGCAAATCATTCTTGATGAGATGCGGAGAAACCATGCTGACTTCAAACAAGCCAACAACTCCATCCATACTCAACTGCAGGGCATCAATTCTAGACTTGGGGAGATCGACGTTTGGAAGCGCAACATGGAGACTCAAATGAGTCAATTAGCGGAAGCAATGCCCAAAGCGTCAGGATCACTCCCTGGATCCACTGTGCCCAACCAAAAGGGAAAAACCACTGGTCATATTGCGGCAGTAAACCTAAGGAGTGGGCATCAATTACAAACGCCCAAGCAAAAAGTGGAGGAGAAGGAGCCAGAACAGACGTCGATATCGGTCCCCCTTGTCGATATCGACCAAGGTGACGTCGATGTTGACCTTCCTGTCGATGTCGACCCTGATGCTGCGTCACCACAAAAATCAACTCCTCCAGTTGATATCAACCCTACTGATGTCGATGTCGACCTCACTGCAGCCGCGGGAAGGAAGAAGGTGTTGCCATTCCCAACTAGGAAGATGATTAAGGACCCAGTGGAAAAAAAGTTCCAACGGTTCGTGAAGATGCTCTAAGGACTTAATGTTTCTATACCATTCACAGAGGCACTTCACGAAATGCCATCTTATGTAAGGTTCCTTAAATACATCTTAGGTAAGAAGCGATCGCTCTCAGAGATCGCAGAGGAGTGCAACTGGTTGGAGCTACCACAAAAACGGGCGGACCTAGGTAAGTTTTCTATCGCTATAGGTCTAGGTCAATTCAAATTTAATGCTTTAGTTGACTTGGGCGCTAGCATTAGCATGATGCCACTAACCATTTGGCACAAGGTAAAGATAGGTCCTCTAGAGCCCGTGGATGCAAGATTGTACATGGCTAACAATACGGTAGTGATTCCAACTGGGATAGTGATGGATGTGCCAGTACAAGTAGGTAAATTCTTTGTCCCTACTGATTTCCTAGTTGTTGATATAGCGGAGGACCCTGCTTGTCCAATTATTTTAAGTAGGCCTTTCCTAGCAACCGTCGATGCCAACATTAGCGTAAAGAAAGGATTGCTCTCATTCACAATTAGTGACGAAGTGATAGAGTATGCCTTCAACAAGACGGTGAAAAATCAAGGGCCAATGGAGATAAAAGCCATTAATGGTGTCTACATTGCATGTGGAGAGGCAAAGGTAAGAAGTATGACACCGGAGGAGCTTGAGAAGAGGGCCATAGAAGCCCAAGTGGAGGAAGTTGTGGAAATCTTGAACGAAGGAGCCCAACAGAACATCGAAATCGACCCAGGTAAGTCGATATCGACCACTAATGTTCAAGATTCTATGCCAGGTCATAAATATGGGGTCGACGGAGGAGGAAAGGAAACATCGAAATCGGGGTCAAGGGTCGATATCAACCATGCCCTGCCGAAATCGACCACCATCAGCGCTGAAAAGGGAGGAAAGGAGACCTCGATATCGATCTCCGAGGGTCGACATCGACCTGATCATATCGAGTCGAAACTTTCCAAGTTGACTTATCCTTCAGGAGTACAACAGAGGTCGATATCGACCTCTGAACATCGACATCGACCTGAGCCACAGATAGAGAAAAAGGTAAGTCAAGGTACGGATTCCTCTTGTTCCATTTCAATTAAGGATTTATCATTATTTGGAAGAGGTGTGCCTTGGCATGTGCGCTTGTGTAGGGTATCCGATGATGATTCGAGCCAATATGAGATAGGAGATAAGGTCAATGTTGCCAAATCCAAGGACCATTGGTTCCCTACAAGATTCAAGGATAAGAACTTAGGACCATTCACGGTGAATCAAATACATCATGGCAGAATGCAGCTGCGTGATAAGAAAGGAGTCATATTTGAGGCCCAAGCCACATGGGATCTGCAGATGCCGCCTTAAAAAGTGCAAAGGAGAAGTTGGCCTAGCGACTTAAAAATCTAGAGCTTGTAACAAAAACTTTTGTTTTGGTTTTAGACAGTTTTACTTTGGTTTAGACATTTTATTATTTTGCATATTTGGGTTTATGTTTATTAACAAGTGGCAGGAAAGAGAAAATCACACAGGAATGGCAACGAAATCGATGTCTAACATTGACATCGACCTCAAGGTCGACATAGATGGGTATGTGGTCGAGGCAGGATCACCCTGAAGCCTGAAAAGCAAAAATCGAGATGAACATCGATATCGATGTTAAGGGTCGATATCGACCACTCCTGCTGTCTTTTTCGACTGCTGAAATTTGTGACGGTTTAGTAAGTTTTCTTCTTAACCCTAGTTCTAATACAGTGAGGACACTGTAAATTTTAAGCATGGGGTGGGGGAAAGGCTTACTTGCATATTCATACTTAGTTTAGATTTGTATATTTATTTTAATGCATATTTAGTTTTTATTTCAAAAAAAAAAAGTATGACCCCCATCAAAAATTTTGAAAAGAAGAAAGAGTCATGGAAGTATAAAAAAGAGCTCTATGATACAAAATTAGATTCATTAGAGATATAACATGAAATTGCCTAGTTAAGGGAAGTCCCAATGAAGTGCAAAAAGAAGAAAAAAATAAAGGAGATGAAAATTTGAAGTTGCTTTTGACATGTGCATGATAAGATGATGGAGGATTTTTTATGAAAATTCCATACAAGTGCTTACATATAAGAGTTCATATCCTAGCCTTACCTATGCATATTTGCAAAAGTCACAAGCCATATATGAGCCATATCATGATCATTATTGCTCCACATATATACATATTGCCCATTTTATACCTTATACCCTATCCGGAGACAATGTTTAAGAATGGATGTCATCTTTGGAGTTATATGGAGTTGTGCATTACTATGAAGTTGTTGGCAGGAATGAAGGAATTATGAATCATGGAAAATTTAATGAGCGAGAAAAAATCCGATCACCTCAGGAGATAAAGGTAGGTCGACCCTGCTCGTTGAGATGTTAGTTCAGCGAGATGGGACACAAGGTGAGGAGTCCGAAGTACTAAGTATCCGAGGCCATTCATGACACCCATGTTTGCGACTCGCGAGAAGGCAGTGCTAAGGTTAGAGAGGTAAAAGCATTATATTGAATAAAAGCATTGAGCGATGAGTGAAAGGTGAGACATTATGAAGAAGGAATGTGGAATGTTTTGGAAAGAAAGTATGTTTTCCCGGATTTAACACCACATGGCCAAATATTAGCCCACCTTTAGCCTTTTACCAATCTACTTCTCACAAGCTTGCAAAAGTCCTATTGATTATTAATGCTATGTCGCTAAAATTGTTTTTGCATATTACCTCCTTTATAATATGAAATTTCTTTTATGCACAGGCATGGACTTGGTTCACATAAGTACCTTATCGAGGATGGCAATTGATTGTAGGGACATATGAAAAATGAATCTATGATGTTGACGGTTTACTTTCTTCCCCTGAATGACCATTAAAGGTATTGCTTGGGGACAAGCAAGCTTAAGTATGGGGTGTTTGATGTGCGCGCAAATTGCCATATTTTCTATGCACATAAAAGTCCATTTTATCGCCTTTTGCATGCATATTAATGGGAAAACATGGGATTAGTGTAGTTTATGCTTAAATGTCAAATATATGGGTCTGCACGAGTTTCTATGTGATTTCGCAGAAAACAGAACGAAAATGGACGGATTTGGAAGAGCGGAAAAAGAACTCGAAGTCTTCTGAAGAGGTCAAAATCGACTAGGGACCTCGACATCTAGTGCATCAGAGACATAGGAATCGAGCAGAAAATGAAACAGAGCATGTCGATACAGAGAGGTCGATATCGACGTCTGGAGGTCGATATCGATGTTGCCAGATCGAGCTAAATGATAGAAGTCGAGTACCAGTTCGAGTAGGAAAAGGAAAGCTCTAGATAAAGTTTTGAAGGGGTCGATATCGATGTCTAGGGTCGATATCGACCATGCCAACAGAGGAATCCGACTCAAATTTTTTATAGAAATCTATCCAAAGCTTGCACGTCTATCCAAAAGTCGAGATTTCTTATATTCAACACCAGATCTATCATGAGGAGGCTGATTTCATCATAGAGTTTTAGTTTTTACTTTTATTTATGTTTTATCTTAGAGAATAAAGATAAGGTTTCGAGCCTTTATCGACATCTATAAATAGAGGCCAGTAGGGCTGAGTTTAGGCATTCAATTTCAGTTATTCAAACACATATACACGCAGAGAATTAGAGAGATGGAGAGAGGAGGCCGAGTGGAGTTTGTAAAGCGAAAGCGGAGTGGCTTGTTCGGTTGTACTTTCTTTCAAAGTTTTAATTCAAAGTAGCTTCTTTCAACAATAATGATGATGATGTGCATGATGAGGAGCGAGTAGTCAAACCACTTCTAGGGTCGGGGTGAGCCCGACGATAGCAATGTGAGGTAAGTGCATCAAAGGTATGACTTTTATGCAATTCCGTCTTCTACCCCATGCATGATCCTTTGCGAAAGTTAGGGAGATTCATTATTTGCATTATTGAAGCGAAAGCCACTCATATTGTGAACTTGAATTGCTCATGAATTGGATAGTAACTCTTAGGAACTATGCGAGAGCCTCTAATCACCTAAGTGTGGATGACGAAAGTTATTTGATGGAAAAGCATTGAATTTCATAACTTTAGCATCAAACTTGCATTGTTATCGTTGTGGCATGAAACCCCGACTTTGGAAGCTTTTTAATTAATTGAAATCAATATAAAAGTTTTTAGTTTTGTTTCTGATCATCCTCCTTTCTCATTCTATTTTCTTCGGATTCTTTTCCGATAAATTAGTTACGAAAACAGTTTCTGTGACAAGTGTCGAAATCGACTGTAAGGGTCGATATCGAGGTCTAACGTCGATATCGAGGTCTCTGCTCGACGTCGACTTTGCTGCTTTTGTCTTCTGCAGGAACTGCGCTAGGAATTCGACCAGAACTGGGGTCGATATCTACCAGATTACTCGATATCGAGTGTCTTCTGAGGTCGAAAGCTTTGATCGTGAGGACAACAAGGGAAGCGCTGACATACCTCCTCGTGGATTCGATCCTGAATTACCCTACTACTGCAAGGGAGGGGATTCTTGTATTATTTGTTTGGGACAGGGAGTTAGCCTAGTTGTGCATTATTTATTTGAATTATTTGAATCTCCTACACACCACCCCGTAAGTGAACAGTAACATTTGTGCTAAATGGGGAGGTGGATCTTTCTTTCAAGCACCGAGGCGAGCGATTTCAACTTTCATAGGAGGATTGTTGAAAAGCTCTAGTCATCACTGTTTCTCCATCTCCCAACTGGTGGATAGGGGTGAAAGAACTAGATCATTATGATACATGAGAGGCAGTAACAAGGAAACCTACAAGGATTGGGTATGGCTATAGAGACGACAACATCAGTCACCCACCATTGAGACTGTGTCTGAAAGACTTTCTTCGAGAATGAGGATACAACTAAGTTCTCCCTATCACAATGAGGATAACCATACTGCTTAATCCTGGAGGCCGAAATGTTCCCAAACTGGTTAGAATTATTTCTAGATGCCTGCACAGAGTCAACGTATGCGGATGAAGCGAAAATCATCAGTTTTGGAGGACTAATCACCCTGCTGGCTGACTAGATACAAGTGAATTGCGACGACCTCGTCCCCGCTGAGAGCAGAAGTTTCTTGTTATCCATGATCTATCTAAGAAAGTTTGATATCTTAGAAGGGCAAACAACATCGTTCATATGGAAGGCAGAGGCAGGTCATCGTCTGTACAAATCCACACCTGCCCCTCAAATGATGAAGTGTTACCCATTTTCTCCCCCTCATGATTTTATTTAATTTTTATTCTATTTTTCTTTTCTTTGTTGTCTCTCTATTCTTATTCATTGAGGACAATGAAACGTTTAAGTGTGGGGGAGGGGTTTAGGATTGCATTTGCATTTCTCATATTTAGTTTTAGTTGTCATATTTAATTTTTAAAATTTGCATATTTTAGTTTATTTTCACATGTTTATTTTCGCATATAAAAAGAAAACCAAGAAAAAAAATAAAAATTTTGAAAAAAAAGGCAAAAAAATCATTCATTTGCATAAAATATGTCATTATTTAAAAAATCACCAAGCCTAGTTGGTCCTCATATTCTTTTTGAAAACATAATCATATAAGTCTCATAGCATGTATGGATTGTTTAGGTGAGTTCGATAAAAATTTAATTTTTATATGAAACATTTTAGGTAGACATAATAAAGCATGTATGATCTAAGTTTCAAGGCATGACTGAAATCCAACAAATACTTTGACCTAGTGATCATTTTTAGCCTTATTGGAATCACATTTATCTTCCCTCTACTTTTACTTTATGATTTACTGGTCGTATGCAATTACCTCTTAGTATTAACATAGTTATCTATTTTCTAGGTCAACTATATACATGTTCATTGCTTATAAGTTTCAAGTGATAGAGACAAATATTTTTCTTAGCCCATTTTTATCCATATCTACCCTACATTGCACCTCTACTTAAGCAAAATTTGAGCCTTTAGCATTTCCTTTTGAAGCTCCACAAAATATATACTTCCCTAGCCGATAATAAGTGTGACCCATCCGGAATTTAGGAGTAGAGTTGGTTATGGTTGATTCGCTTTAAGTAAAGAATGAAAAGTTATGGTTTATCCATGAATATAGAAAACTTTAAGAAAGATGTAATGTTATGTACTTATTTTCCACACATTGTACTTCAATAGATGGCTCTAAAGAAAAAAAAAAAGAAAAAAAAAGATAAAAAAGATAAAAAAAAGAAAAAAAAAACGAAAAAAAGGGAAAAAAGTCAAAAGAAAAATAGAAAAAGAAAAGGAAAAAATAGTTTATGCATATTTAGTAACAAGCATAGCGAAAATAAGGTAACCTTTCTTGCCAATAAAGTGCTTTAGTTTCATTTCCTATATTTGATAATTGGATGAAATGAATGGTTAAGAGTTTGTGCTTATTTTCATATAAGCTTGATGTATCTTTTGATTTATTTTTGGTGAATGTTGGAATTTTAGAAATCTTAGTTCCCAAAATTGAAAGCACCACATGGAAAATATACTCTCTATCTTATGTTTCTACCAAGCCCTATTACAACCAAATAAAAAGACCTCATGATGATTCTTATTTGCTTTGACATATCTGGTGAAGAATTTGTCAATGCTTATGTAGTTTTTTGTATATCGAATTAGTGAAGAGTTGTTCTTATAAGCTTAAACACATGAGTGCAAGAGAAACACGTTTTCCCTTGTGAGGTTGGATGGATAAGCATGCGGGCTTCTTGATCACTCATATACATGTTAGGACGTTTGTCAACCTTATTCTTGTTTGCACTTACTTATGATATTGTACATGAAACATGTTTGCTTTTACATTTGATGAGGTTTACACATGAAAAATTATGTTTGTGGGATACATTGATTATTTGTCAAGTTCTATTTTGCTCGAGGACTAGCAAAAGGTAAGTGTGGGAGAGTTTGATAATACATATTTTGCATAGCCATTTTAGGTAGTTTTAGGGTAGTTCAGGTTGCATATTTACATGTTTTATGCATAAATCGCATTCATTGTCTTTGACTCACAAAGTTCAAAATCTACGCGCTTTATGTTTATCTATGCAGATTATCGAACTTAAGCTTATACGGAGAAGGGTATGCTACTCTAAAGCTATGGAAATCATAGATGGAGTCAATGATCAAGAGAAGAAGCAAAAAAGCGGAATCAAGAAGACTGGAAGTCAAAGAAGAAGAAAAAACCAAGTTCTGAACAACGGTGCCCACCGGTCCCCATAGACGCCCACCGATCTCAGCGGTCGCGTAGGATCTTCAGCATACGCTTGTGTTGGCGCCCGCCGATGACCTGGATTATGCTGGAATCGTCTGATCTTATCCGTAGCGATTTGGCCTATTCGTTGAAGATCTTTGGCACATTTTCTAGGGTATATCAACCATTTTGAGCCATATAAATAGCCTACGGATTCATGTTCGTAAGGGGAGGGGATCGCTAAAATAAAATATTCAAATATAAAAACTCAAACTAGACCGACTCCCTTGTCCAAGCAAATAAAATACAAGAATCCCTCCCGATGTAGTGGTAGGGTAATTCAGGATCGAATCCACGAGGAGGTATGTCAACGCTTCCTAAGCTTGCAATCATGATCAAGTTTCGACTCCAAAAGACCACTCGATATCGAGGTCTCTGGTCGATATCAACCTCAGTTCTGGTCGATTTCCAGCTAAGTTTCCTGCAGAAGATAGAAGCAACAAGTCGACGTCGAGTTGGGTACTCGATATCGATGTTAGCACTCGATATTGACCTCTGCAGTTGAAATCGAGTCTTCAATAGTAATCTAACCTATTTTTGTCGAAAAGATGTCCGAAGAACGTAGAATGATGAGGGAATTGTGGATAGAATAAAAACACAACTTTTTATATAATCGATAAACTAAAAGCTTCCAAGGTCGGGGATTCATGCCACAACGATAATAATGCAAGTATGATGCTAAAGTTATGAAATTTAATGTATTTCCGTCAAATAACTTTCGTTACCAACACTTAGGTGATTAGATGCTCTCGTATAAAAATCTAAGAGTTACTATCCAACTTCATGAGTAATCCAAATTCACAATATGATTGGCTTTCGCTTCAATAATGCAAATAATGAATCTCCTCAACTCTCGCAAAGGATCATGCATAGGATAGAAGACGGAATCGCATAAAAATCATACCTTTGATGCACAAACTTACATTGCTATAGTCGGACTCACCCCGACCCTAGAAGTGGGTTGACTACTCGCGCTTCATCATCATTGAACTCATCATTGTTGAAAAGAAACTACTTTGTATTAAACTTCGAAAGAAAGATTACACCGAACAAAGCCAAATCTCCGCTCTCGCTTCCCTCCAACCTCACTCGGCTCCCTCTCTCTCTCTCTCTCTCTCTCGCTATTCTCTACTGTAAAAACTGAATTATTCTTGCTGGAATTGAATTGTGGATGGATTGAAAACTGAATGCCTAACTCAGCCCTAATGGCCTCTAATTATAGATTTCAAGCCTCGCTATCCAAGGATTCGAAAACCTATCTTTATTCCTAAGGTAAAACTTAAATAAGTAAAATAACTAAAACCCTAGATAAACATCATAAAGGATGAAGTGTCTGGTGGTATTTGATAGAAGATCTCGACTTTAGGATAAACTTGAACACTTCAGATAGAATTCTATCAAAAATAACGTCGGATCTGTTCTGCAGCAGCAGTCGATATCGACCATGAACCTCGATATCGACCTCCTCTTTTCTCTATCTCGAGCAGTCTTACTCGACCTCGGATTGGCACTCGACGTCTATCTTTATGCTCAATCTCGGCCACTCGATATCGACCTTGTAACATCGATATCGACCTCTTCATGTCGACATGCTCTGTTCTCTGCTCTGCTCGATTTCTGGTGCTCTATTTCCACTTGATGTCGAGTCTTTAGGTCGATTTCGACTCTTCAATAGACTTCGAGTTCTTTTTCCGCTCTTCTTAACTTGTCCAAATTCGTCCATTTCTGTCTCGATTTCTGCGAAATAACATAAAAACTCGTGTAGACCTCTATATTTTGTAAATAATCATAAACTACACTAATTTCATGATTTCCCAACCAATATGCATGCAAATATCAACAAAATGGACATAAATGTGCATAGAAAATAGGGCAATTTGCGCGCACATCAATTCACACCTTTTACACACCACAATTCATACAACACTTCTTTCTAGTCCTTTCATTCGTTTTAGAGGTTTCGGTAAGCCATGCTTAGCTAAAAAAATTTATATAGTTTTGCTTATATTCAATGCATTGGTTTAGGACACGTGAGGGCTTTTTTACTATTTCATAGTTAGTATATGGTTTATGCATTTTGATTTAATCATTACTCTTTGTTTTGAGCATGCTTTTGTTGTTTATTCATCTTAATGACATCCACGATGGTGATTGTGATATTGATTTCAATTCTTATGTAGTATAGTTGCAATTGGATGGAGTTTGAGCGTTATTTGATAAGCCTAATGATGTTCGCATATTTGACCATGTTTTGCGCTTAATTTTACTTTAAATTTTGTCATTTATTTACGTTTTGGGTTGGGAATGCTAGAAATTTGTGTATAATATGATTATTTGCAAGATATGGAGGTCTACATAAGTTTTAGGTTGATTTCGTAGAATTTGGAGAAAAATGGAAGCAATTGTAAGAGCTATTGAACATGAATTGATAACCAAACCAATATCTTGACAAGTAGATGAGTGAAAGATTAGCCTATCATGGCTATCTTCATGAAAAACATAAAAGAAAAGAGAAAACCTTGGGTTTCCACTCCACGAGGGAGACGGAACCCTAAAAGAGAGAGAAGAGAATGAATGTGTAAAGTGTGTGTTGAATGGCTGAGAAGAGAGCCCTATTTATAGTGCTAAAATCCTAGGAGTCGGCAATCCTTAGTGTGGAAGCAAAGCCCATTGGATCGGAAGAATCCTTGAAAGATACACTGAGATTCGGTGATCGGCAGGCGCCGATCCAGCTGTATCCCGCGGGAGACCTCAGTGTGTTCCGGGAGTCGGCGGGTGCCGCTAAGCATCGACGAGCGTCGTTTTATCGGCATGCATCGCTGCCTCATCAGTGGGTGTTGATAATTCAGGCTTCATATTCTTGTAGCGCTTGTCGATATCTTACCAACGCATGGTCATAATAGTCGATCGGACATCTGAGGCCACGGGAAATTGTGTTTTAAGTTCAGCTCGCCGCACGGACAGCTTTCGCGGCTCGCCGTCGTTTTAGCTCTTAGACCTTGATTCTGTGCTCCATTGTTCCTCGGCTTGTCTTGGCTCTTTCATGGCTTGTCATAGCTCTCCTTAGATCCATTTGATCTGTAACGGCCCAGATTATAAAATCTGGGTTAGGTTTAGAGGGAAGAATTATCCCTCTGTCAGATCTTGCAATCCAAGTACGAGTTGCTTATTTATCATCTTCAAGTTATAACCCTGTTTATGTCTTAAGAATTAAATGATATAATTCAGAAAAATGGGATTTAATACCCTAAAAAGAGTCAAATAGTCCAATCATGTTTTGTGCTTCCACACGAGAACCTGTCCTATTACAACTAGCGAGACTCAAAGGAGATGACAACGAGTTTAAATCGAGATAAATATACATTGCTTCTAAATTTCCAACTAAACCAAAATATTTATAAAGCCAAGTTGTAAGATTTATGAAGTCTTCTTAACACTCTCGTCCCGTGAGAACACCCCCGCCATAGAAGCAATTCAGCAAGCAAAGGAAGCGGGTACCTGAAACTATACCACAAGTCAAGGTTGAGCCACTCATGCGTGACCGGAAGTCCTCACTGAAGCCATATAATACGCCTATACCTAGAATAAAGGATGTTCTAATGCAATACTGGAATTTAAATCACACAAGCATGCTGACAATTTATATAATGCAGAAAGCGATAAATTGGATCCACACAGAATGCCAAGTGGCATATCCCTCTCCTACCTCTGCACCCCTTCCCGTTAGTGCAGAGACTGGCCAGTTCGATGCTATAGCATATCATATCTCATCATAGATTATCATAACTCATCATATCTCATCATCATATCGCATATCATGCTCATGCCCGATGGTGCTGGGCTATCATCTCATCATGCTCATACCCGTTGGTGCTGGGCTATCATCTCATATAACGACACGACGGACTCAGGACAAACCCGATGGGACTGGGCTATCCTCTGACCCTAGCAAAGACTCTAGAACTCACATATAATGGCCGTTTTGTTTCAAACGCATAAAGAATAGGGATGCTCATTCATAAGTGCAAGTCCTAAGCATGATACTACATGGCATGCTTTTATGCATATGCAACACCTACATACTATATGACACATCAGGCATGAGGTCCAATCACTTGAGCAAGCCCCGGAGGACTTACCTGGAGTCTTCACATCCAATTAATCAGTAACCAAGCCACTTAGATAATCATCCATCGGGAAACAAGCCACTCAGGTAATCATCCAATCATACTAGCAAGTAATAAGCACGGAACAACTCATCAATACATATTTAATCAACACACAAGCAGGTTTCCAAGTCTTCACAAGAATAAATAATATTTTATTCACATAACCTCGCATTCTCATCATAACCATCATTCTCAATTAACATTGTTCTCATCAAGTATGAAACTTAGCTCATAGTCTTACCAATATCATCACTCAAAACATCTTACTTCATATCAAGTTCAGGTTTTCCTTAAACATTTTCTCAAGTAACCATCAATTATCAAATACTCGAATACTCAACAAAACCATAGGTTCCCAAAACCAAGGATCAACAAGTCTTATTTATCAAAACTCACATAATCAATCATGCTCAACGAGTAACCAAGGTAAGTTGATATTTCAAGAAATCTTTCATAATCTCAATCATAAGAACTACTCAGCAACAAGCACTAAAATCAAGTTTAAAAGCACACGATATAATAATTTATAAGGCATTTGTCATATAGTCTTACTAACAAAATTCATAACTCATATAAATACAACAACAACTTATGAGTATAACAAGTTCTCCATATGTCTTTCATATTTCATAAGTTTAACCAAGTCTTGCCTAACTCTTATAAGATCTTTTTAATCAAATTCAGTTTGTCGGGAAGGAGATTTTCAGAACTAAATATAAACCAAGGGAAGTCGACAAAAATCTCTTTTATTAAATCATGTCTCAAGTATGATAAATTTACTTATATTTAAGGAGTAAGCCCTTATTAGTTAACATTTCTAAAAATCCTTTATGAATTCAATTATTATTAAATCACTCAATCAATTATTACTAAGGCATCCAATGAAAACTTGAAAGCAAGGTTAAAGCATAACAAGTCCTCAAGACATCCTTATATAGTTACAAGAGTCGAAGTTAATCATAACTAGTTGACCAATTAACAAACCTAAAACATTCATAGTTAATCTCATTTTATCAAATTAAAAGGTAATACACTTGGATTCCTAAAAGAATAATTCCTATCATATTCTCATCTTATAATATTAACACAAGCTTGATAAGCAACTCCATTTTAGTAAGTTGACAAAATCATGAATCGACTTATCATTCACTATATCAAATTCAACCTAATCTATCAAGTAATTTGTTTTATTATCAATTTATAGTTTTATTACTTAGAAGCAAGATGATGTTCTCAATTTGGCAAACCCAACAACACAAAACAAAAATTCTCACAGCAAAATAGCCAACAAAATTAAGTTAAGTATTCCAAATTCAATCTCCCTAAATCCAAATTGTTCAAATTCAATCCAAGATCGATCATCTAATCAAGTCCAATTTCAATCGAAAACCAACCAAGTTCAAGATAGAAATCAAAGAGATTATACCCCGCCTCCCAAATCGATCGAATAAGGGGCTTGCTCGGGATTCAAATCCGGTGTTGGAGTTACGGAGACCGCATCTGCAGATGCTGAGGTTGCTCGGAAGTGACAGAAGATGGTGCCTTGGCACCCGTCAGTCATGCTCGTACAACCCAGGGAGAAAGGCTGTTGTTGCTGGCGGTTTCAGGGTTTCGGGCTCACTGTTCGACCGAGCTCAACACCAGGAGCGAGAGGGAGAGAGAATAGCTATCGGCATCAGGGCTTGCTCCGGTGTGAGAAGAATCGCCGGTGGGAGGACGGGCAGAGAAGGAGGTTGCTGTTGTCACCGGCGCTCAAGGTCGTCGAGGGTCGAGTGAGAAAGGGCGGAGCAAGATGAAGAGAGGGGAATAGAGGGAGGGAGAGCGAGAGAGTGAGAGTGAGGCGGTCGAGCTCGACGAAGTGCGAGAGGGCCAGGCAGAGCAGGAGCCATGGATGAAGGAGTCGAGTGCAGCAAGATGATGAACAAGGAGCGGCGGGAGCTCGAGTGCTCAGATCTGGAGGTTCACTAGGGGAAGGGAGCTTTGTGGAGATGAGAATAGGTGAGAGAGTGAATAGTGAGAGGGTCGAGTGAAGCGGAGGCAGCCGTGGAAGTAAGCTTGGGAACGGTCGATCTGAACACAGAGTGTGAAGAGAATAGTGACGGCGGCTAGGGCTAGGGTATAAGGTATTTATACTTCGTCAATTAGGGTTAGATAATATTACGAAAAATCACAAAATAAACCCGTTATTTCTGTTTTGTAAGGGTTATACCACAATAATTAACAATTTCAACCCCATAGATATTTATCTAATTAAAAAGAAAAAGTCATTTTGATCGAGGACGTAGATTTTCAAAGTTTTCGAAATCTGAGAATTTAATATTTAATTTAATCAAAAGTCATAAAATATTATTTTAAAATTTCGGGTCCTTACATCATCCACCTCTAAAAACAAGTCTCGTCCTCGAGACTAAAATCCTTTTTAAAAACAACAAAACATTTCGAACACTCAAGTGAGATGCTCCTATGTTAGTCAAACAGATTCTCAAGGAGTCGAGAAACGGTATATCCACCTCTAAGGGCTAGTCCCAGATTCCACTTCCTAAGTTCATTTCTCATGATCATTTTCACATCATACTCAAGTATCAACATATTCAAAACATCATCATATTAGATTTCAGCATTTCAAGCTCAAGGTGTCAACATGTCGGAACTCATCATACTATGAAATCCCATTATCAACAGATCACATCATCAGTAGAATATAAATCACAAAAATCTGCACCTTGCTATCAATCAGAAATTAACACAATCATCATTCACATACATCCATACCAACCAGAAAGAGCACAATAAAGCATCATGAAGAGCACGACATCGGCAAATGAAATGCCCCACTCTAATTAATCGAGACGATCCACTCCTTATCACACCATAGACAGATATACAAGGATGAAGCAAGGCTTAAGCTAAATTCAAGGAAAGAGACACTAAGGGACAATTCGACTAACTCTTGACATGAAGATAGACTCGTATAGTATCTGGGAAGACTGAACACGAGAATTTCACCGATGTCCATGAGAAACCCTTAAGGTTACGATCGTATCACTCAATTCATCATGGAACACATCTTGTCATAAAACACACAACGTGGTAATCTTGCACACTAATATGAACCTATCTCAGGAGAGCATTATCGATATACATACTATCATCAAGGCAAATCATCACTAACAAGGAATATCACATATATAATGACAAGGAAATGTTATTAAGGTGCCGCACTCATTTAAGGTAGATCTACAATCTGTCACCCGAATATACTAATTAGATTTCATACATGCCTGAGAGGATCTTGCATGCCACTAGGGGGAAAGGGAACTAAACAAAATAGGTAGAGAATAGTATCAACATGTCTTAAAAGCCACGAAAGAAACATCACATACAAGTGTAAGTGTATGTTTCATGCAAATTTGTCATCAGGGCATAAATCAACACATATTCCATATCACTATAACCTCAACATGGTAGTACAGTATCAATAATTTCTAATCAAAAGGTGGTGCATTAACATACAAATGCAATTTAAACTATAAGGGTAGACGTGTGAGCATACGAGGCTTAAAACTATTTATGCATAACGAGTATAGAACAACATCATATAACAGGTAGAAGTGAGCATATGCAATATTATGGCCTACGCATGGTACTATCCATGTAAAATAGAGTATGATGGTGTCGAAAGATAACACGATTTCTCTAATGATAATATTCCAAAATACATAAGCAGTGATAACTTCATAAAATCACATAACAAGGGCAAATATGCAAGATATGTATACTACCAAAACCCTATTACAAGAGCGATTATACAGATAATGTAAATAGTGCAACGAATCACATATCATATCGTTAATGCGAAATTTCTACACATTATCGATAACACATGATAAGGGGTAAGTACATGAAGATCTACCTTAACAACAAACAAGATGATACACAATAAGTCGAATCACCTATATCATAAGAGTAATCTTATAAATAATATAGAGTGCAATAAATCACATAATCATATTCTCAAATACTTAATTACCCAATAGTATTTAATAACATATGGCAATGTGTAAACATGCGGAGTTATGATCTAACCATTAACATGACGATTCACAACCAGTCAAACAACTATATAACCACACAATGTGAATATAGGTGAAGTATAATCGAGAGCGATGTAAATCTAAAACGATGATGGCCAAACATGGAGATATAGAGTGTAATGACATATATATATGCATACCAACTAAGATGCATATAGAAAAGGCACGGCCGAGCTACCATAAATCATGTAACAATAGTAATCTATCAATGTTATGATCAGAGCATAAACTAGATAATCATTTCTTCGAAAACATAGATCATGTAAGGGATATTGGTAGCACACAACATAATAGGAGTACATAGAAGTAGTATATGACAACATACATGACAACAACACATAATCAGCCAAAATAATCATGCGAAAGCCTAACATGGGCATGAAAGATGTGAAAAAGGGAATAATACAAACATGAGACCGTAGCGACTCTCTATAGTTACACAAGACATCGGGTATGCATATACACGTCAACGAAGGCATGAATATTACAAGTAACTAAGTGTAATGTCATATCAAGTAATGGATGCCCAAGTGTGGCAATCATTAAAATCAGATAATATTTTCCAGGTGTGGTACACTATAGGAGAATAACACGTCATATATGTCGAAAGGTCATCATATAGATTTATATAGCTATCGTGGTGGGTGGACATGCGATGTGTAAGGTCCTTAAAGCATGATAATCAGAGAGTTATCTCACATGTTAAGAAGAGACAACAATGAGAGGTACATAGTTAAATAAGATGTTAACCACATATGACATAGAGTCATAACATAGCCAAATCAATAGCATTTAGCAAGTATAAGCAGACAAAGGTCAAAGGATCTTATGACAATAACACACAAGAAGGATAACCGTTCTACTATGAACTAGTGATAGAAATAATAAAGACATGATGCGGATGGGGCATACAGGCACAACATTACTAATTCAATTATACATGGCATTCTTAAGCATCCAAAAGGGCAAGTGGTAATAAAAAGGAGGAATAAAGAGACTATCTTGAATCTATTATTAAGAGTAATAACCAATAATATAAATAGAGAACAAAATCTTGTAGCTCACAAGTTTCGGATCCTATATGACACTAGTAACACCAAATAAGCCACGAGTACATAAACATACGATATACATGTATAGGACTAACATGGCAATGCATCAGAAGTCAAACCAATCATGTAACAAGGCGAGAGGAACACAAAAGGAGTACTATATAAGGTACTACGATCCTAAGATAATGTGGATAAGACATGGATGAATCAAGTTTCATAGGATAGATATACATATCAATGTAGATCCAAATAGAACAAGTATATAACACAATAATACATCAAAATATGGAACACAAACGAGACTACCATCATAACCTAATAGAAGTTTCTCAGGGCAACATCGACTCATCTCCACTGACTCCATAACCCATTATGAAAGGAAGCCTAGTTGTTTCTTTGGGAGACAATATACTCTTGGGTGAACATCAACCATAAGGAAGACCTTCAAATGAATTTCCCGAATGAACAAGGACTTCAAAAGATCTCCCAATACAAAAGATGACATCCAACAGATTTCTAATAATCACTTATCAAGACCCCCTTTTTGGTATTGTACTCTCTCAAGACAATCAGCACTCTAACTTATATACCAGTTCGCAACAAGTTAGAGTCATAAGGTTTGGAATATAGGTGACCAACATGGAAGAAATTTAGAAGAAACCAGAGCGGCAAGGCAAGAGAAGAGTGTTGAAGAGAGACAAGGAGTTATCATGGCAATTTATCGAGGTTCTCAAAGATCGCAAATAAAACTTCACCAAGAATTCAAAGAAGTCAATCAATAGGTCAACTTGCTATCTTAACGAATCTCACCATTAACAAGTTAGCTTGAATATAGAGTCTCTTCCCTTAGAGAGGAGGAAACCCTTTAATCAAGATTTAAAGTCTACGTTTTAGAGATCATTCTTGTCTTCATTACTAAGCGAGTTACATCTATTCATTATTTCAGCCTATAATGGCCAAGTTGTACAAGTCTCTTTCCCTCACCAAGTAAACAAGCAAGAATTCATCTTATGGGAATAAGAGACATGTAAGGTATCAGTAATACAAGTCATACAATTATAGGATATCGAGTAGTCACGTAAGCAAAATATCATGAATAAATATCATCGTACATACGAACAAGATAGAGGTGCATGACATAACTTCACAAAATCTCGTAAAGTCACAACATATGAACAATAACACGTCAGGTGTAGAAGGCACAACGCCATATCAATCACATAGGTTCTATTTTATGAATAAGCAATTCATGTCTATTCATTGATTCACATGAATTTTAGTCGAGGTGTACACACATGATCCTCTTTTGAACAAATTTCGCATAAGAGAGCAATATCATTAGAATTCATCATCTAAGGTATCACTAAATAGATCATAGAACAATATCATGCCAAAACATCTCAAGTAAGCACATAAGCGACGCATTTTGTGATACCTACAAGTATTCCATAGGCGTCCCCATGAAATACTTGTACAAGTATCACAAAATCGTCACAATGTTCTCACTAGATTCGACCAAGTACTTTACAAGCGTCCTTGTAAAATACTTGTGTCGACTTTGTGAAAACATTATCGCTAAGCAAGAATCAACAATTTATATCAAGAATCTGAATTTCATAAGTATTTCATATCAAGTCACTATGAACTCTTATAGTCAAATATCATGGCTCTCAAATCAACAAACATAACTTCTCAATTCTCAAACCATGAGTTTTCCCATCAACTAGAGTAAGATTCTCAAGCTTGAGCTCATAAGCTTCCACTAACCAATACGAAACATCAGTCATAACATTGTAAATCCTCATAATCTCATCTCATGTCCTCATCAAACCAAGGCCAAAAGGCACCAACAATTTCCATCATAAGTGATATACGTAGCAAACAAATATGTATAAGTCAAATGCATCAAGAATGACAACAATTGTCCAATCCAAGTCGTCAAGTACCATACATTATATGCGCATAACAAGATCAAAGCATGTTATAAGAAGTACGTCAGATGTCATAACAAGGGAAACTCATATAAACAAATATCATACCAAGTCATCAAGAATAACACACATGAGTCACCAAACTTCTCCCCCAAATTTACTTATCTCTAAAATCAAATTTACGAACTACCCAGACAAGATTCTAAATATGTCTTCCATGCCCATCCATAAAGTATAAAGCTAATGTTCTCTACCAATCCCAATCTATATCCGTAAGGGATAGCTATCGCCACGACTACCCGATCAAGTCTCGATTCTCACTTCTCAAGGTGGTTATCTTACTTATCCATATTAAATTCATTTTGCCCTTTCAAAACATTCAAATACTCGTGAAAACCTTTAGGCCATTTTAATTCCAAAACTCAAAATCACCAATTGTTTTACAATTCATTTGTACTCGGATTGCACAACCTGGCTCTGATACCAACTTTGTAACGGCCCAGATTATAAAATCCGGGTTACGTTTAGAGGGAAGAATTATCCCTCTACCAGATCTTGCAATCCAAGTACGAGCTGCTTATTTATCATCTTCAAGTTATAACCTTGTTTAAGTCTTAAGAATTAAATGATATAATTCAGAAAAATGGGATTTCATACCCTAAAAAGAGTCAAATAGTCCAAATCATGTTTTGTGCTTCCGCACGAGAACCTGTCCTATTACAACTAATCAGACTCAAAGGAGATGACAACGAGTTTAAATCAAGATAAATATACACTGCTTCTAAATTTCCAACTAAACCAAAATATTTATAAAGCCAAGTTGTAAGATTTACGAAGTCTTCTTAACACTCTCGTCCCGTGAGAACACCCCCGCCATAGAAGCAATTCAGCAAGCAAAGGAAGCGGGTACCTGAAACTATACCACAAGTCAAGGTCGAGCCACTCATGCGGGACCGGAAGTCCTCGCTGAAGCCATATAATACGCCTATACCTAGAATAAAGGAGGTTCTAATGCAATACTGAAATTTAAATCACACAAGCATGCTGACAGTTTATATAATGCAGAAAGCGGTAAATTGGATCCACACAGAATGCCAAGTGGCATATCCCTCTCCTACCTCTGCACCCATTCCAGTTAGTGCAGAGACTGGCCAGTTCGATGCTATAGCATATCATATCTCATCATAGCATATCATATCTCATCATATCTCATCATCATATCGCATATCATGCTCATGCCCGATGGTGCTGGGCTATCATCTCATCATGCTCATGCCCGTTGGTGCTGGGCTATCATCTCATATAATGACACGACTGACTCAGGACAAACCCGATGGGACTGGGCTATCCTATGACCCTAGCAAGGACTCTAGAACTCACAGATAATGGCCGTTCTGTTTCAAACGCATAAGGGATGCTCATTCATAAGTGCAAGTCCTAAGCATGATACTACATGGCATGCTTTTATGCATATGCAACACCTACATACTATATGACACATCAGGCATGAGGTCCAATCACTTGAACAAGCCCCAAAGGACTTACCTGGAGTCTTCACATCCAAATAATCAGCAACCAAGCCACTTAGATAATCATCCATCGGGAAACAAGCCACTCAGGTAATCATCCAATCACACTAGCAAGTAATAAGCACGGAACAACTCATAAATACATATTTAATCAACACACAAGTAGGTTTCCAATTCTTCACAAGAATAAATAATATTTTATTCACATAACCTCGCATTCTCATCATAACCATCATTCTCAATTAACATTGTTCTCATCAAGTGTGAAACTTAGCTCATAGTCTTACTAATATCATCACTCAAAACATCTTACTTCATATCAAGTTCAGGTTTTCCTTAAACATTTTCTCAAGTAACCATCAATTATCAAATACTCGAATACTCAACAAAACCATAGGTTCCCAAAACCAAGGATCAACAAGTCTTATTTATCAAAACTCACATAATCAATCATGCTCAACGAGTAACCAAGGTAAGTTGATATTTCAAGAAATCTTTCATAATCTCAATCATAAGAACTACTCAGCAACAAGCACTACAATCAAGTTTAAAAGCACACGATATAATAATTTTTAAGGCATCTGTCATATAGTCTTACTAACCAAATTCATAACTCATATAAACACAACAACAACGTATGAGTATAACAAGTTCTCCAGATGTCTTTCATATTTCATAAGTTTAACCAAGTCTTGCCTAACTCTTATAAGATCTTTTTAATCAAATTCAGTTTGTCAGGAATGAGATTTTCAGAAGTAAATATAAACCAAGGGCAGTCGACAAAAATCTCTTTTATTAATCATTTCTCAAGTATGATAAATTCACTCATATTTAAGGAGTAAGCCCTTATTAGTTAACATTTCTAAAAATCCTTTATGAATTCAATTATTATTAAATCACTCAATCAATTATTACTAAGGCATCCAATGAAAACTTGAAAGCAAGGTTAAAGCATAACAAGTGCTCAAGACATCCTTATATAGTTACAAGAGTCGAAGTTAATCATAACTAGTTTGACCAATTAACAAACCTAAAACATTCATAGTTAATCCCATTTTATCAAATTAAAAGGTAATACACTTGGATTCCTAAAAGAATAATTCCTATCATATTCTCATCTTATAATATTAACACAAGCTTGCTAAGCAACTCCATTTTAGTAAGTTGACAAAATCATGAATCGATTTATCACTCACTATATCAAATTCAACCTAATCTATCAAGTAATAAGTTTTATTATCAATTTATAGTTTTATTACTTAGAAGCAAGATGATGTTCTCAATTTGGCTAACCCAACAACACAAAACACAAATCCTCACAGCGAAATAGCCAACCAAATTAAGTTAAGTATTCCAAATTCAATCTCCCTAAATCCAAATTGTTCAAATTCAATCCAAGATCGATCATCTAATCAAGTCCAATTTCAATCGAAAACCAACCAAGTTCAAGACAGAAATCAAAGAGATTATACACCGCCTCCCAAATCGATCGAATAAGGGGCTTGCTCGGGATTCAAATCCGGTGTCGGAGTTACGAAGCCTGCATCTGCAGCTGCTGAGGTTGCTCGAAAGTGACAGAAGTTGGTGCATGGGCACCCGTCACTCATGCTCGCACAACCCAGGGAGAAAGGATGTTGTTGCTGGCGGTTTCAGGGCTTCGGGCTCACTGTTCGACCGAGCTCAGCACCAGGAGCGAGAGGGAGAGAGAATAGCTATCGGCATCAGGGCAGATGAAGCGAGGGGAACAGAGGGAGGGAGAGCGAGGGAGTGAGAGTGAGGCGGTCGAGCTCGACGAAGTGCGAGAGGGCCAGGGAGAGCAGGAGCCATTGATGGAGGAGTCGAGTGCAGCAAGATGATGAACAGGGAGCGGTGGGAGCTCGAGTGCTCAGATCTGGAGGTTCACTAGGGGAAGGGAGCTTTGTGGAGATGAGAAGAGGTGAGAGAGTGAATAGCGAGAGGGTCGAGTGAAGCGGAGGCAGCCGTGGAAGTAAGCTTGGGAACGGTCGATCTGAACACAGAGTGTGAAGAGAATAGTGACGGCGGCTAGGGTTAGGGTATAAGGTATTTATACTTCGTCAATTAGAGTTAGATAATATTATGAAAAATCACAAAATAAACCCGTTATTTCTGTTTTGTAAGGGTTATACCACAATAATTAACAATTTCAACCATAAGATATTTATCTAATTAAAAAGAAAAAGTCATTTTGATCGAGGACGTAGATTTTCAAAGTTTTCGAAACCTGAGAATTTAATATTTAATTTAATCAAAAGTCATAAAATATTATTTTAAAATTTCGGGTTCTTACATGATCCATGATTCCTCCACTATTCAAAGCTCGGATCTATTACCTGCAATTAAACACTAAAACCGCGTAGATTCCGACTTCTTCCACTTAAGAGACAATGAATGCATTTTATACTAAAAACATGTATAAATGCAATCTAAATGACTTAAGAATGACTCTAAATGCATATACAAATTGTGCCTTATCAAAACCTTAATTATTAAGAGATAGAAACAAATAGGATTTTATATGAGAGCATTGTTTATTTGTTTGTTGATGCGAAAGCTTCTCCTTTGATGATAAAATCATGACCTTTCTATGATTCTCATGTTTGCGTGCATGGTTGTTGTCGTGGTAAACCCTAGCATCGGAAGCCCTTTTATTATATTGTTTACAACTTTTCTTTGAGCCTTTTGTTATGTTTGAAAACCCGATAAAAACCCTTTGCTATTTCTGATCATTGCATCCTTCTGCATCATTTTATTCTTCGACCATCGTTGTCGACAACTTTCTGTTCTCCCTATTTCTATGCTCGACATCGACTCCCCTAGGCAACGTCGACTGCATCTGCCACTTCTTTCAACTTGGTCGATAGTCTTCTGTGTTGACCTAGATGTTGTAGTGACTCAACATCGACTACTCTAGTTGACGTCAACTGCTTTTTGTTTGCTGTTGTTGTGTTTTGCATGTTGTACTAGATGTTGAGGTCTTTTGATCGACATCGAGGGCTTCTGTTGCTTGCTGCTGAGATCGAGATCGACTGTTCCCATCGACATCGATTGCTTCTTGGTCGACGTCGGGCACTTCTAGTCGACGACAGAGAATGATTTGAAGACTACTTAGGAATCGCTGACACATTTTCTCGTGGATCGATCCTGATTCCTCTATATTACAGTGGGGGAGTCTTATAATTTAATTTTGCTTGATCAAGTGGTTTGCTTTGTGTGTGCTTATTACATCTTTATCTACATAGAAAAACTCCTTTAACACCTAAAACACTTGAGTGAGAGAGTGAAAACATTTTATTCCTAGTGAGGTTGGACTGAGATGTACCTATTGCTTTGCATCACTCGTATACAGGTAATGATGTTGATTGGTGTTTCATGGATCCTACATATGTTTAGATGTTGTTTTTGATGAGGTGAAAATATGAAGAATGTGTATGTGGGATAGTTGATTAGGTGTGATTTCGTTTTGCTTGAGTAGAAGCAAAGGTTAAGTGTGAGAGAGTTTGATAATGCATATTTTAGATAGGCAATATAGGTAATATTTAAGTTTATTTCAATGTAAATATTGCATGTTTAGTTTGTAGTTTGCATACCTTGTCATTTGGTGTTCGAGGTCGAAATCTACACACTTTTGGGGTTATTTTGCAAGATTGTAGATTTGGGCTTAGAAGGTGGAGCAAGATTTGAATGCTGGAGACAATGAGAAGTTTAACACAAGCTAGGAGAGAGGCTAAAGAAGTGTTCATGAAGCAACCAAGACAAGCTAATAGGGAGTTAAGATGAGGAAATCAAGCTTTTGTAATCATGGAACCCGTCGCTGGAAGCACAACACCCCCCACTGGAAGCACGACGCCCGTCGTTGGAAGAACGGTGTTCGCTGCCGCAACGCCCTCCATGAGCGATAAGGCAAAATACGAAGTAAATCTCTCAGAAAGTCTATCTTTGTGTTTAATCTTTATCCTATTATCACGTTTATTCTAGGGTTTTGGCCAGCATTTTGATTTACTTATAGACACCTTTAGTTTCAGTTTTAAGGAATCGAGCATTGAGGATTGCAATTTAGAGTTTTCGGTAAGTATGAGCAACTTATAAACTCGATTAGTTTTGCCTATGATTCAAGACTTGGTTGGTTGAATCGTGAGATTTGAATTATAGTTATTTCTATGGATTATTTGATCTTCTTTATGATGAATTCTTATATTTTTTATTTTATCTTGACTGATCACCTTGGTAAAATCGCATCGTGCTAGGGTTTTGATTTGTCCTTTAGACAATCTAAACCATCGTAGAAAACATATTCTTGTCAGACCATTTAGACGAGATTTGAATGTGTAACGAATTGACATATTGACTAAATATTATTTCTTTAGGTAGATTGATGTTGCGTATATGCTAAGAATATTAGGGCCATGTACGCTATTTCTATATTAAATCTTTCAATTGCTTATTTACGTTGCATATAGGTGTAAGGATTGTTAGACCCTTTAGGAATAACAATCTATTCAAACCAATATCAGAATGATCGATAGGGAAAAAATACCTAGAAGGAGTTCAATGATCAAGTAAACCAACAATGTTGTGAATTCGTAGGTAGAATCGCTTATATTATTTGTCATTAACTTGTTTATAGTTTATTTCTTACTTTCTCATAAAGAAACGTCTTTTTCCCCTAATTGATAAATACACATTACATGAAATACTTATTTTTCTGTGGAATCGACCTCTTACTTACCTATTATACGTGTTTGTGAGTTTCATTTTTTTACTTTGACAAAAAAAAAACGACGACTTTTTCTTCCATTAACATCCTTACCCAAAAACCTTTTGTGATCGACACTCTTATCACGAATCACTTTTGAGTTATCTTAGTTACATCTCATTACTAGTGAGCCATACTGACCACTTATATCTTCTCTCCCTGGGGGTTAAGTACTTATTTATTTGAAGTTTAGATTGAGAGTGTTAAACAGGAGGAGAGATTTGTTGCTTGATTTTATCTAATTGAGGTTTATAGTTCAAATTAGAATTTTGTAGTTTAGTTTATTTAGCAGTATTTGCTTCCATAGCACATCAGTTGATTAACCATCTTATCGAGCCAATAATCTAATTGATTGGATGGGTACGTTTAGACATGGCCACGGGTTACGGGTCGGGCGGGTCGACCCGTGACCCGTCGGGTCGGTGATCCGTCGGGTTGGTGACCCACCGGGTCCGGGTCCAAGGGTCGAAGGGTTGGGTCGGGTTGAGGGTCAGGGTTAGGGTCGAGGGAAATGGAACCCGTGACCCGGCGGGTTGACCCGGCGGGTCGACCCGCCGGGTCACACGGGTTGTGCATTTAAAAAACTAGCCGTTAGGTGGGTCCCACGTGAACGTTTATTTTTTTAAAAAAAAAACTAGCCGTTGCTCGGGTTGAACACCATTAAACACCATTAAACACGAAACCTTATTTCACAAATTCACAAAACATCACGAAAACGTCAAAAAAATAACCCGACCCGGCCTTGACCCGGCGGGTCAACCCGCCGGGTCAACCCTTCAACGCCACGTGGCCGACCCGGGACTCCGACCCGCCAACCCGCCGACCCGGCGGGTGACCCGAACCCGTCGACCCGTGGGAATCCCGGGTCAGGGTTAGGGTCGTACCCCCCGGGTTGCCGACCCGTCGGGTCCGACCCGTCGACCCGGCGGGTCGGACCCGTGGCCATGTCTAGGTACGTTGGTGGAATCGAGTTTAAGTAATACTCATTCGTGTTCGGACAATGTCGAGTATATTATGTGTTTTAGTCGAGTTGGCATATGTCAGGTCGGGTAAGTTCGAATCAAAACTAGATTTTTGATTGAACTGAGTCAGGTCAAATTAGGTCACATTTAATTTTATTATAAAACTGTTATTTTTTTTTTGTTATCTTAATTGTTAACTATTAAACTTCATTTATTTAGTTATATTAGTTTCCATTATATGTAATTCATATTATTAGTGTGTTTAAAAATGATGAAATTTATAGTCATTATAAAAATAAGTCCGATCTTGTTCGGATCGGGTCAATGACGAGACCGATTTGACTCTATTTGGGTCAATATTATTCAAATTGCAAATGATGCTAGATTCTCCAATCGAATCGAGTCAGATATAAGTTCGAATGGGTCGGATCCGGTTTCCCATATCAGATCCGGTATTGCCAGCTGTAACTCCGTATAACATAAAAACCAAAAGCGAAAAAAAAAAAGAATGGAAGCAACCACACATTTGTGAGAAAAAGATATGGAAGAACGTTAACGATGGATTCACCACAAAATTGATTACATTTGTACGTGAGGTTGAGGGAACACCTGTACCCCAATATCTATTTCTGTCTTTACAAAAAGGGAAATATCCCATTTGTACGCGAGATACATTCACTAACCCTTTTATATTCCTAAATCTGTTAATAAAGAATAAAATATTTGTAGCCACCTCAATTCTTTCATGTTTGATGATATATATGCATACGTATGTATGTAATGCTAGCAAGCCTAGCTACACATTCTTCGCAAGTATATTCACGAAGTGTATATATAGAGAGAGCTATAGCATGTGTTATCTTACTAATCTAGAACCATCTTATTTTGTGTATATCGATCCATCAAAATTAAGTTGTGAATTCTATGATATGGAGGATGAAAACCATCCATTGGTCGTGGGGCGGATAATAGGAGATCTCGTGGATCCTTTTATCACGACGCTTACTATGAGAGTATCCTACAATAACATCAGAGTTATCAATGGCTTTGATCTTCGACCTTCTCAAGTTGTTAGCCCCCCTAATGTTGAAATCGGAGGAAATGACTTCAGAAACTTTTATACCTTGGTAATACATACCTATCTTTTCAAACATATTTATCTTAATTATTTAAGTATATACGGTGATATAAAAATATTTGTGTATGGTAAACATGTTTATATATATATATATATATATATATATATATATATATATATATATATATATATATATATATATATATATATATATGTTACAAATCGATAAATCAGCACATTATTCATTTTCACATCATTATTATAAATCAGCACATTATATATTTATAATCTTGTTGTATGATATAAACACGTACAAAAACATGATATATGTGATGCAGATAATGGTGGATCTTGATGCTCCTAGTCCAAGCAACCCTCGTATGAAGGAGTATTTGCATTGGTACGTTAATATTGTGTTTATGTTTTTGGTGCAAATTCAGCCAATACATTATATTTAGGCTTGCTTGTTTGAATAGAAGGGAAATGGATTAAATTTTATATGTAAAATTTGTATGATTATCGCTTTTTTGTGAGTTTAAAGAAGGGAAGAGAGAAATAGTTAAAGTATCTTAGAGAATATGGTTACCTATACTCAAATTAGGTAATCAAATAAGGAAAATAAAATTTTGTAATGGAAAATGAGAGAAAGAGAGTAATGGTTAGAATATTGATTTATGGATCGTAACTAAAAATGATCTAAATTTGAAAGGTTAACCATTACCTTTACTTACCTAAAAACAAACGACGGATTAGTTCATCTATAAATAAAAAATACGGGTTTTCTATCCTATACCCAAAGGGCATAGGATACATAATAACCTCAATCGGGAAAGATTCTCCAAATTTCAATTAGTTTAGCTTTTTTTAATATTACTTTCTTAAGATCGCTTCTTTGTTTGGTAAATTGGTAGGGAATGTTTTTCAATTAAGATTCTTATCCTATGTAGATAGGATAAGAAAGACCGATAAAAATAATAAAAATAATATGTTAGGTCATCTATAAATAATAAAAATATGTTAGTTCCCTTTTAGAGGTTGAGTTGGGGTAAGGTTGCCCCTCAACACTCATAAGCATAAGCATACATAGTTTGGTTTTGATATAATATTTATATTAAGTTGACACTTGAATAAAAAAAATATAAATATTTGAAAATTTGACAAATTAATCGTTTCACATATCTTTCAATGAATTGAAATATTATATTTTAACTTAATATTATCATAGATAATATAATTTTCGGTTTCTCTATCATATGCCCTTAAAACATATAATAAGATTCTCGTTTTAGAAAAAATATCTCCTTAGTTAAAATGCTTTAGTCAAATTTAAATTAGACTCTTAGGTTTCACTTGTTTTTAATAGGAAATTTTCTCAAATCGGTTATTATTCTATGCCCTAAGACATAGAATAGAAAGACGGTATAATTTTAACGATTTTTCTATCCTATGCCCCAAGGGCATAGGATAAGACCCTAAATTGGGAAATATTTTTTAAATTTTAATTGATTTAGCTTTTCTTTTAATTAGATTCCTAGGGTCGCTTGCCTTTTTGGTAGGGAATCGTTCCCAATTTAGGGTCTTATCATATGCCCTTAGGACATAGGATAGAAAAACCGTAATTTTAATTTGGATATTATCATAGATAATATTATATTACTCATTTCTATAATTAGATTAAAAACAATATATTTTAATCTGAAAAAAAGTCCTCATTTTGATGATTAAGAAATCATGAGATCAATATCCTTATCCATATCAATTCCGGAAATTTTGTAATATAATTAATATTTAATTTGATTGTTGGTTGCAGGATGGTAACTGATATTCCAGCAACAACTCGGGCTACTTTTGGTATGTTCTAATTCATTTTTTGAATGTTCTAATCTGTTGAGTTGACTCATCGGATCAATGGGTCAATCTACTCTCAATCCTAATTCAAACCCGTAATTCTACTCACTCATTGACCCTTGAATCTGCAACCCATCGGATCACCGATCCATCCCAACCTGTTAAGTCCTTGGTTACCCACGATTTATGACCATGCCTATTATATATGGGATAGTTCACTTGATTCAAGTAAAATCAATGACCACAATAAATACGAGGGTTCTCCATAATTTCTCCATTTTTTTATTATTTATTTATTTTTTGATAAGGAAATATTTCGACGTGATAAATTCTAACCGATGGCATCCTCTCGGATGAGCTAGGTCTAGGAGATCAATTTCTCAATTTAATAGTTCTACATAGAGCTGGCAATTCGGGTCATCCGGTCGGGTTCGGGTCGATCACATTCGGGTCGGGTCACTGATGAGTCGGGTCAACTCGGTCAAAATTTCTGTGTCTGGCTTGGTCGTGTCGGGTCGGGTCGGATTCGGTCAAAATGAAATTCAAATTGGTCGGGTTTCGGTCAGAATCGAGTTGGATCCATTCGGGTTTTCGGTTAGAATCGGGTCGGTCTAATTCAGGTTTCGGGTCGTTACTCGGGTCGGTCTCATTCAGGTTTCAAGTGGAAGCGGGTCTACGTTTGTTTCAAACTTTTAATTGTTTGGGTTGAATTTGTTGAATTATGTTCGTTCGGGACTTTCGGGTAATCAATTTTATTAAATTGAATATGTAATTCATGTTATTTATGATTCAATATATAATCTACTCATTGGCTTGTAATGCTCATTCTATTCATCATTAATTTCATTGAAATTTGACAATATATTGTTATCAAAATCATACTTGATTCCCTATATAAAAGATAATTCACGTTATTTGTGTGATAGTTATTTGTGTCTTTCAAAAAGTACTTTTCAAAAGAAATTTCACTATGTATATGATTCAAGTTATAATATCCTCATTGTACTCATCTTTTATTAGTAAGAAATGAGAATTTTGAATTCAAATCGATCATTCGGCATTAAATGAGTAAACGAGTAATGATTTACATCAACCTATATGAATATACTATGAGTTGATGTTTTTTTGTAGTTTTGAGTAATCTAGTAAACCGACTCCTTTGTGAGTTAATCTTAAATACTGATTAAGTAAACAAATTACTAGCTATATGAAAATAACTAAACAATATTACCTTAATCTTCATATATAAATTCATCTCCGATTATTCGATGAATTAGAATATTCGATGGATTCGAATATTCGATGCATTTAAAGTATTCCCTTTATCCCTCATCAAATTTTGAAAAATAAGGTAATATAAAAGTACGAATACAACTTATAAAACTATCATATATTCATAATTCATAATTTCATATATTCATATATTCATATTCTCGTAATCTTTTTTTTAATCCATATTCAATTATTTATGTTTGATTATTAATTATTTAAGTAGATGATATAAATTTCGTTATAAACAAATTATTACCTTTCATTTCTAAATAAAGTTATGATTTCATATTTTATTAATTTCAAGTGATTTGATCGATCATTTTATTTTTGGTAATTTTACTTATGTGAGATAATAAAATATTCTAAATACAAGTATTAAAATTAAGTATACAACTTATAAAACTATCATATATTCATATTCCGTAATCTTGTTTGTTTAAACTATATTCAATTATTTATGTTAGATTATCAAGTATTTAAGTAGATGATATAAATTCGTTATAAATAACTTTTAAGTCTAAATAAAGTTATGATTTTATATTTTATTCATTACAAATGATTTGATTGATCACTTTATTTTTGTTAAATAGATTATTACATAAGTAAAATTTTATTTTTGTCTCCTCGAATTTTATTTTTGTTAAGTAGATTATTCTTTACAAAAGAAATTTCATAAACTATGAGGAAATGAAAATAAGAGGGGATGAAAATTTATTAGGAGAGAATGAAATTTGAGGAGGGAAGAGAGAAAAATATAGGATGGAAATGTAAAAGTAAAAAGTAAAATGGTAAAAATATACGAGGGAAATTTATTGTCTCGTCGAATTTTTTTGGTTTTGTAGTATAAATGTATTATATATATATATATATATATATATATATATATATATATATATATATATATATATATATTCAAGGATATTCGGGTCAGGTTGGGAGTTGGGTTGGTTGGGAGTTGGGTCTGGTTGGGAATCGAGTCGGGTTGAGAATCGGGTCGGGTCTGGTTTGAGTCGGATCCGGGTTGAGTCGGGTTTGTCTGTATTCGGGTCACTTTGGGTTTCGAGTCAACATCAGTCGGGCCTGGTTTCGGGTTCGGGTTATGCATAGCGCTAAATTTTTTGGTTCGGTCGGATTTCGGTTCGGGTGAGTCGGTCGGGTTTCTCGGGTCAGATCAGATCTTCCCAGCTCTAGTTCTACAATTCCTTCTATAAAATACTCCGCATTCCCATTTTTTACAAAAATGATACTCCCTCCGTCTCGAAATTTAGGTCATTTGACTTTTTGGCACGCTTTTTAATGTGTTCAAAACTTTATGAAATATTATTTTTTTTCAAAAATTTTAAAATAATTACTAACTTATAAATAATAAGTTTGAAATTATTTTAAAAAATTTGAAAAAAAATTTAATATTTCTTAGAGTTTTCAACACATTAAAAAGTGCGCCAAAAAGTCAAACGACTTAAATTTTGAGACGGAGGGAGTATGGTTTTTCTTTTACCGCATTCCCATTTTTTTATAAAAATTTTATAAAATCGGTTGAAGCATAACACCCAAAATCAACAATGGACAGATTTGGATTCTCTGAAAGATTCATTGGTTGGATTAAGGAATGTATAACTACAGTTACCTACTCGGTTTTAGTAAATAATGAACCAACCGATCTATTTACTCTACGGCGAGGTCTAAGACAAGGTGACCCTCTATCGCCGTATCTATTCCTTATTTTATCAGAAATCCTTGCTCGTGGGCTGTATGAAGAATCTGCAAAGCCCCGTAGTCATCTAGGGGTATCAATCACATGAAGTGGAACCAAAATCCCCTTTTTAGCCTTTGCTGATGATATTGTTATCTTTGCTTCGGCCACAAAAACTGCTTGCGACCAAATCAACAAGGTACTTAGAGAATTCTCCTCGCTACCAGGACAGAAAGTAAATAGACATAAATCACATTTCCAAACAACACCAAACGTAATAACGAATCTGAAAAACACAATACACAATGAACTCGAGATTCCCTACTCAAACAATCTGGGGCCTTACCTCGGTTGCCCTATCATTTGTGGCCGCACAACCAAGGACACCTTTCAAGATTTATTAACCACAACTAAATCACAGCTTCACAAATGGAAAGCTAATTGCTTGTCTCAAGCATGACGTTGTACCCTGATTAAAACAACACTCTCGGCAAAACCGTTACACCTGATGCAATGCTTCCTATTACCGAAAGCAGTACATGTAGAACTGGATAAGATAAACCGAAACTTCTTGTGGAACAAGGGCCCTAACCACAAACCACTTGTTAGCTGGTTCGAGGTCTGCAAAGCCAAATCATATGGGGGTCTAGGCCTGCAAAATTCTGAAGACATGAACAAAGCACTACAACTAAAACTAATTTGGAAAATCATGGCAGAACCACATAACCCATGGGTCTCCATAGTCACGAAAAAATACCTCAAAACCCAGGATATATTACATTATCATAAAAAGGGAGATTCATCTTGGCAATGGAGTCAGCTTACCAAACTAATACCCCTGTTTAAGAAAGGCTTACTATGGTCAATAGGAAATGGTAAAAGCATAAACTTCTAGAACGATCACTGGGTGGGAGATGCGCCACTTATTACAATGCTCCCTAATGACCAGCACATTGATACCCAAGTCACGGTTCAACATTACATAACAAAAGATAAGGTTTGGGACTTGCAGAAACTAAACACAACCTATCGACATATACTACCAAAGCAGATAATAAATTTAATAAAAACCACCCAAATCCCCAAAAACATCCATATAGATAGACTTTACTGGAAATGGAGTAAAAATGGTTGGTTCTCTACCAGCTCTGCGATAAATATGATTAACAATTTTAAGCAGCACCGAAAATCTGATATGAGATGGATTTGGAACATAGACGTGCCATCAAAGGTAAAAACTCTACTTTGGAAAATCACAAAAAAACGGCGTTCCTACATCGGTTAAACTTTCCTCTCACGGCGTTGGGATACCGACTACATGCAAGCATTGTGACTCCAATCATGAAGACCTAGCCCATCTGCTATGGGACTGCCCCATTACGCGTGCGACAATAACATCCATAGACCCAACATTAATAATGGATTTAAACAACTGTTTTACGCAAGGAGAAACACTAAATGAGACCATCCGAGAAATAAAGGACACCATAGGCATAACACGATTCTCAAAACTAGCCCTCACTTGGTGGAGCATCTAGTACTTCCGGAACAAAACTTTATTTGGCAACACCATACCAGATGTGAGAGGAATAGTATCTTTTATAAAAGATCAAGCATATCTATGGAATGTTTCAAAGCATATTGATGATGCTTGGGAGGATCAAGTACACCATCAAAAACACACACACGACCAAAACGCTACCACAAAAAGAAGAAAGAAAGCTAAATGGTGCCCCCCCCAAACAAGGGACCTATAAACTAAACTTTGACGGAGCTCTTTCTTCCACTAACAAGGGCTCCTTCGGATACGTAATCAGAAACCATGAAGGAACTCCAGTTTCCTTTGGTGCAGGGCCTTCCTCCATCCCCTCTATTACTGGATCGGAGGGGCTTGGATTATGGAATGGCATCAATGCTGCACGAGAACTAAACATAACTAAACTTGTAATTGAAGGTGATAAACTCACCATTATCAACATCCTTAAAGGTTGTGGTTTCCCTCCGGGAGATTCTGAAATGATTGTCTATGCCAGTCTAGTCTCCCTTGGCGCTTTACATACTATTGAGATTCGTCATGTCTATTGAGAAGCAAATCGAGTTGCGGACCGCCCTCGCATCTTGACCTTGTGTTCTCCGGCCCATCTGCACCTAACGACTCAGTGCTTTGCAATTTCATCCGCTTGGATGCTCTTGGCATATAAGGTTTTTCCTTATTGAAAAATTATTTCCGGTTTAAAAAAATGACAGAGAATGGCAGTGAAATTTTATATAGTTAAATTGTTCAGTTACTCTCCAATTAATTTTAGTTTAGTCTCTCCAATAAGTTTTTTTATTTTTAGTTTAGTGAATTAAAATTATAATATTTTAATTTAAATGGCGATATTTTAGTTCAAAATATGGTTTTTTAGTTCTAAACGACATTTTTATTCAAAATAATAATGTTTTAGTTCGAAACGACAATATTTTAATTAGTCAAAATGACACTGTTTCAATTCAAAACAACAATGTTTTAATTCAAAATTGTGTGTGGAAGATGTGAAATGATACATCCTACATTTATAATATAAAGAATACAAGCTTTGCATATAAGTCGGTGAGTTATTCCTCATAATGTCAATTGATTTTAGGATGAAACTCCATCTGTTTTGTATGCTCGACTTGGTTAGTGCATGGTGCACTTGGACATGTGATCCTCCGACGTCATTTGATCCACCGGAATTTAATATTGTGCCATCAGTTGTTGTACATTTTTTCTCTTTAAATGATCAAAATGATGTTGTTATATATTTTCTCTCTTTAAACGAATAAAACGATGTCATTTTAGTCTATAACGTACAATACTGTTTTTATTTAAAAAGACACCATTTGAAACCAAAACGATATTAACGGCCCAAATATAAATATTCGGGTTACGTTTCGAAGGGTTGGATACCTTCGTTTGGATCTTGCAATCCGAGTACGAGTTGAGTTTTAAAACAAAGTTTTTAGTGCTCAAAGAAGGGATTTCGCACCCTAAATTCACGATAGGGCCATTGGGTACCCCAAACCTGTCCTACTGGTCTAAGTTGCTCAAAACGTTTTAAGTTCGAAAAGCATAAAGAAGGAAATCTCTTCATTCATATTGCCACAGGATGTCCGGGTCAAAACCAAATATGAGAAAATATAAAGTAACCAAAGTGTGGAGTCCATAGTCAGATTCTCCCTCCAATTGCACCATAAGATACCCTCGTCATAACAGCACGGAATCAAGCAAGGGAACAGGTACCTGAAACTATACCACGAGTCAAGGTCGAGCCACTCATGCGGGCCCTGAAGACCTCACTGAGGACATATAATACGCTCTAAGCCTAGATGAAAATGATCTAATGCATTACTGAAATATTAAACACGCAAGCATGCTGACAATTCATATATAATGATAGAAATGCAGTAAATGGAAATGCAGTAAATGGGCCCACACAGAATGCCAAGTGGCATGTCCCAATCTCTCAAAATCCATGCCTCAGTCGGGGCGGGTATCTCTCTCATGTCCGTACCTCAGCCGGGGTTGGATGTCCGCCTCAATCGGGGCCAGACGACTCGGTCGGTGCCACAGTATATCTCATGTCTCGGTCCATACCTCAGCCGGGTTTGGACACTCGGTCACCGCCGCAGTCATATATATAACTCAGGAAATCATACTCTCAGATGACTCTATCAGGACAACCCGATAGAGCTGGATTGTCCTATGACCCTAGCAACGACTCTAGACTCACGACTTACGGCCGTTTCTACCAATCGCATTCAGAATACACATGCTCGCATGTTAGTGCAGAACCTAAGAATGCTACTACTTGACATGATATTATAATGCCTACATACTATATGACACATTAGGCATGAGGTTCTAACTTGAATAAGCCCCGGAGGACTTACCTGGAGAAGCGCGGAATCCAAAAGCAAGAACAGCAGTATAAGCGAGCAGATCCAATAGGTCACATATCACCTAATAACCAATACATATTATGCATAAGTCTAAGTCTGCGCATATAATAGCCATTCAAATAAATAGCATAAGTCAAAGATCTCTTTCCATAACTTAGGCATATTCTCATCATCATCAACATCATCTCAACTAAACATCTTATCTCATCTCATCACGTCTCATGTCTTTCCACATTATCTCAAACTGTCATATCTCATCATAGCTCATCTTATATATCATTCCACATGTATCGTCATGCAGTATCTCATATAACATCTCGTCATGCTTCAACTCAAATTCATATCATAATTCACATAATTCAAAAAGTCAAGTTAAGCCCAAACAATGCAATTCAAAGCTTCTCAAAATCCCGTAATTTCTCAAGAAGTAAATTTAATAGTCAAGCAATTCTTTCAAATTCATACTTAGCAAATTTCATTTGTAATACATTAAGCCTTTAACTAACTTGCAAAATCATACTAGAATAATTCCGACATATTTCTTATTTCATAAACATTATTTAATAAATTCCAATATTTTAGAAATATGTCAAACACTATAAGTTTCAAATTTAACGACCTAAAATGTCAACACCTAAACAATTCGAGTATTTACATAAATATCTCTCAATAATTCATATCAAATAATTAAATAAATAGACCATATAATTTAATAATAATTAAATAATGAAATAAATAAATAAATAAATAAATAACTAATAAACTCGGCTAAACTAATAAAATGAATCTATATTATACTTTAAATGAGAAGCAATTTTGCCACATGTCATCATTTTATGCCAAGTTATTTTAGGTAAGTGTATTTCCATAATAATCTAATTAATTAGGGTAAATCAATTAACCTATTTATTATTTATCCATACATCTCAATCTTTCCATATATATCTATAATTTATTTATAGGTTATTCTATTTAATTTTAGACAATATTCTTAAGGAATAATTGGATATATATTCATATACCCATTAAATTTTATTAATTTATCTATATACACATAAAAAAATTCAAATTTTGGTTTATATACATCAAAATATAAAGATCTTATGAAATTATCCAAAGTATGATTTTGGTTTAACGATTATAGATTAAAATCTTCATTTAACATATCATTTTAAGAAAATACATGAATTTTATTTCATTACCTTCCTTTCTTTATCTACCCAACTTCTAACCTATTTAGTTTATGAGAAAATAAAATAAAAATTAACATGTTAAATAAAATAATAGAAGTTGTGTCTTTTGTTTTAAATTAATAAAATTTATTCATTTCTACAAATTGAATTTTCTATATATATAACCCATAATCCTACTACCACATGTCGCCTCCTTATGCAAAAATATTTTTTTGTCATTTTTTTTCAATTCATTATATACTTCAATTTCTCACCAGTGTTCCAATGCAAAACATTGAATTAATATTAATGTTAATGTTAATATATAATTTTAATGAAAAGTAAGTTTGAAGAGGTGACATCATCACATTAATTATAGTTTTTTCCTTAATATATTCTATATTTTCTAACCAAGGGGTTTAGTTCAAAATATTGACTTAATAAATAATCAATACCTATATGTAATTCTTTATATACTATATTAAATTAAAAGCACGAGAACATATCTTATAAATTCTCTCTTTCATCTAAGAGATTTTCAATGATGTATTCTCTCTTTTGCTTTCTAATAAGATTGCTTTAAAATATCTATATCTATACCTTTCTTTAAGTGAGAATAATTTTTAATGATGTGTTATCATTACATTTAATTGTAGTTTTATTGAATTTACATGGGTATTCGAGGCTACTAGAACCCGACTGATCTCATGGGCCCTGAAGTTAACAACTAGGTAAACCCTCTAGTGCCACCCGGAGCGGGATTCGTACCGGGGACCTTTGGGTAATTCTCGCATCTCCTTTTCAGCTGAACCAACCCGAAATGGTTTACATTAATTGTAGATTTTTCAACCAATAAAATTATACATTTTTAATTTTATACTAGCTTTTATAAAATTTTACAATATTAATTTGTCCTATTATTATGATTTAAAAAATAAACCGCGCAATGGCGCGGAAAATGTACTAACGGCCTCTGGTGCGATCTCGCGTCCATGGAATTTGGATTAAAACGGGATTATTTTTGCATACATGTCATATTCTGGATTAAAATGGTATTATCTTTTTGGGCACATCAATTAATAAATGAATATAGTTAGGTAAAAACTTATCTTTTTAGATCAAATAATCTATCCATTTTATTTGTTTTCAATAAATAATAATCAAATTGAATTTATTTGTTTTTTATATACTGTAATTTGTACTTTGCAATATATCTTTTTAATTTTATATGAAATACCATAATTAATCTTGGATACATTATTGGAATACTATTTTATATGATATTTTTCTATTTATTGCTTTTGAATAAAAATTCAAAAGTTGAAATTTCATAACAATATTTTTTATCCTTTCCCAATGGTTGTCATTTTATACAGTAAATACTAAATAACATCTTCTATCTTTTATCCATCCATATACAAATACAGGGGAAATAAGAGATAAATAAGTATTTTAAATAATTCATTTTGAAATATAACTGATATATAGATCAAAGACGTATCAAAGAGAAAACCTAAATATTTTATCGTGACACCTCTAATATATAGGGAGGTCAAGTCTTTTTTTAAAAAAAAATTATAACTCTTTAGATATAATTTGTTTGGATTAGTTTTGGCAAAATTTGATCTAAATAAATTTTAATAATAAGAAAACAATTATTATTATTGAAAAGACATATTTTTCACGTCTTTTACATAGATAGAATTAACTATATTTTTCATGTCATTTGCATTGTCAAACAATCTATCTATATCTATATCTATATCTACATCTACGTTGCCGATTTTGTAGATATTAATATTTTACTTTATCCATTTAAAATAAATTTAAGGTTTAACCAACTTATAAAAAGATCATATAGATAATTTTTTTAAAGTAACGTATAAACCTATAAATCTGTTTGGATAATTTTTTTTAGATATCAATATTCAATCTTATATTTTAATTAGTTAGAAAACTTATCTTTTTAGATCAAATAATCTATCTAATATTTGGTCAATTATTCTATGTTTTAGATCAAATTGAGTATAATAATATCAATTTGCGTTTTAAATTCCAACAACCGTTTATCAAATTATATGATTAATCCAGATTCAAACATGTTTAAATTCTAAAAAACATAACACAATTGAAAACTATATATTTAATTTATATGGAGTAGTAATTTATATTAATTCACATATGTTTTATATAATAAAATTTATTAAAAAATCGCACAACGGACGATTAATAAAACTAGTTAATTAAAATTTCAAAACCGTCCTAGAACGCTTAAAGAAGGAAATAAACAAGAAAGAAGAAAAAGGCCCAAAAACAACCCAATCTAACCCGGACCCATCAAATATTCAGAAGAAAGAAATAAACAAGAAAGAAGAAAACGGCCCAAAGAAATCCGGATTAAATAGGAATAAGCCCAACAACAAAATAAAGGCCCACTCCTATTCTATCTTTCAGATTTGGGAGTTAGAGGGAAGAAAAAAAATGGGCTGGGACCCACGACTGACGTGGACACGGGGTGGGCCCCATGGTCACCTTCTCCTACCTCAGAATTCCGGCTCCCCCTCGCTCGCGGTTTGCCCAGCTCCGATTCCGTTTGCTTGGCTTTCTACCAACCCATGGCTCAACCCTCACAGCTCCCACACCCTCTCGCTCGCTCGCACCCACCCGGCCTCGCTCACAGCCCTCGCACACCCGGCCTTCACGCTCGACCTTGCCGCTCTCGAGCTCGCCCATACTTCCCGCACTCTGCTGTCACTCTCTCTTTCCGACCTTTCTTTTTTTGAAACGAGGAAAATAGAAATTCAAAAATCAAGGAAAGGAGAAGGGGTTCGGGTGCTCACCTAGGGAAAGCGCTCTCGATGTTCGGGGAGGTTCGTCGAAGCTCGTCGGGGCTCCTTTGGGCTGCTCAGCAGGGCTTCGTCGGACGTCGGCCTTTGCGAGGAGAGGATGAGGTGGTGCTGGTTGCTTCAAGGAAGAGGATGAAGTAGAGTGGAGGCTCGGTTTTGGGCTCGGAAACAGGGGAGTGATGATTGGGAGGAGCTTGGCTTGCTCTCGGTTTCACACGAGGAAGATGGAGGAGGATGGGAGGTGGTGTGTGTGGATTTGAAACAAGGGAGGGGCTGCTGTTTGGAGTGAAGGAGGTGGGTTGCTCAAAAATAAAAGGGGATGGAGGTGAAGGCTTGGGGGTGCAAAGAGGCGCAGAGGAAGGGTGCTGCACTGGTGTAGGCTCATAAAGGTGAAAGTGAGGGATGGAGGTGAGGGGCTGCTGTACAGAGGAGGTGTTGTCGGATGGATAGGTGAAGTGCAGGCTGTTGGTTTGGATGAAGGGGGTCTAATGGCTGATGGGTGTGGTCATAGGTGGCTAGGAAGGGGGATATTAATTGGGGTGAAAATTAACTATTATATCCGAAAATAAATTTCGGAACCCGCTTTTTAAACTTAATCCGACACGATTAAATAATAATAATAATAATTAATCGAATCCGAATTAAATAACGAAAGCCCCCGAAAATATTTTTAAGCCCTGGAAAAAAATAAAGCAGAATTATTTCATTTTCAAATTGAGTAACAAGTTTATATCGGAATTGTTTGAAAGAATTTAAATCAGTCGTTGGTTCGAGAACGGAAATCTTCGAAATTTTTCGGAGTCTCAAAAATTGAATAAATTTTAACCGTACTGAAATTTATAATTATAAAAATATTATTTAAAAATCTCGATCTTTATAGATATGAATATGTAAATTGTTATTATCTTATTATGCAATAACGTGTAAATTAATATAACCTCTTATTTTAAAGCTATTGGACTGAATTATATCATCAAAATATCAAGTTAACGTAAATATAATATTATTGTTGCTTATTCAAAGACATTTTAAATAATTAATTCATATTTAATTTTCAAACAGTCGTAATTTTTTAGCTGACTATGAATAAGTAGAATAACTATTAGTAACTAGTATGATTCCCGCGCCATGGCGCATTTTTTTTAAACTAAAATATTATATATAAAAATATTAATAAATGTTAAGATAAAAATCATAAAAAAAACTTTACAACAAATGTATCTTACAATTATCTCAGAAAATTATTTTTTAAAAATCTTATGTAAACTATAATACATAAATATAGATATTTTAAATTACTCAGGAATAATAATATCAATATTATTATAACATTATTTAAATGTGATGTGTCATAATCAATAGTTATATTCAATGTTTTGAATTAAGCTCAACAGTTAGTAAATAAATTTGAATTAAGTCCAATGGTTATATTAGATTGAATTCAATGTTTTAAATTAAGCCGAATAGTATTAAAATTAAAGAAAAAAAGAGAATTAAAGGAATAAAGAAGAAAAAAAAGAGAATTAAAGAAAATCAAAGAAAAATGGCAAAAAATATGATTGGTTAAAACTCCTAAAATGCCTCTAAGATTGACATATCATCCTAAACTCTTCTAAATTAAGAGTTTATATAGATTCCTTGGATGAAAAAAGGGTCGATTGTCCCCCCAACTCTGCGTATATCCAAAATTCTTTCCAAGTTATAAAATTTAACATTTTAGAGAAAATATTGAAGATAATATATTAATTACTCCAAGCTATAAAATTTAACAGTTTAGGGAAGATAATCAACAAATCACTTTAAATTTCTCACAGATGATAATCTACCAATTACTCTAGAAAACCGTATCCCTAAACCGTAATGACTTTTCTCATTTTTGGGATTTTAAAATAACCCAATTTTTTATAAGAGTGTTAAAACAATATCTCCTTCCTTTCAACCATCTTGACTAATTTTTCCGGCCATAAATTGGGTCAAAACAATGGTATAAACTTGCTCAAATTGTATCATTCTCATTAAAACAATTTAATATCATCCGAAATTCATTAAAATCTTAATTTCAACAATTATATATCATCGCTTTTTCCCGGATTTATGGTCCAAAAAAAAAAGAATCGGAATACTTTGTTACCACCTCCCCCAAAGTTTAGGTTATTTTTCTTAACATTGAAAGGCGAGGATATTTTTTTAACATTTTCCAAATATTGGATTGTTTTTAATTAGGTTTGCCTTTTTTCAGAGAAATTTGAGATTTTTATTGTATAACATATTTTCCATCTCATTATTCAAAATAGGAAAACCTCAGTTAAAAAAATAGTGGGGTTTTCAAATCTATGACATTCCCCAAAATTAAATATTTTTTAAAATATTTCAAATGGAAAATTTGTTAGAATTGGAGAAAAACTAGTACGATTCATGCGCCATGATGCGATTTTTGAAAATCTTAATAAACTAAAACAAATTAATATTATAAAGTATAAATAAAAGTTAAGATAAAAATCATAAAAATCTTTACCATAAATGTATCTTATAAATCTTTCAGATTTTTTAAAATCCCATTTAAAATAGCATGCATAAATATAGATATTTTAAATCACTCTATAATAATAATAATAATATCATTGTGACTTTGGTTAAATGCAAAGTGACATAATCAATATCTAAAATGATATTAATATCATCAAGACTTATATATTAAGTAGTATATATAGATTATATATTTATAATATATAAATTAAGTAGTATATATAAATTAGATATTTATAATATATAAATATTTACAGGTAGATTAATAGTAAGCATTAGATTATATTAAATTCAATGTTTTGAAGTAAGCGTAATAGTTAGTAAATATGTTAAAAATAAAAGAAAAAATGTGATTGGTTTAAAGGGATAAAGGAAAGAAGAAGAAAAATTAAAGGAAAAAAATAGATTGATTTAAATAGGTAAAAAAAAGGTAGGGATGTCATGTAGCCTATAACTCTTCTATTTTAAGAATATAATTAGTTAGTAAAGGTGTTAAAAAATTGTGATTAGTTAGTATGTATGTATGTATGTATGTATGTACGTATGTATGTATGTATGTACGTATGTATGTATATGTATATATAATTGAATTCAATTATTTGAATTAAACCCAATAGTTAGTAAATATATTAAAAAGAAAAGAAAAAAATTTGATTGATTTAAAGATATAAAGGGAGGAATAAAAAATTAAAGGAAATAAATAATCAAATAAGGGCAAAAAAACTTGATTGGTGGAAAGAAGAGGATTAAGAAGAGACCGATATGTAGGTAGAATGTATTCTGTTTTAAGAATATATATAGATATAGATATAGATAAATAGATATAGATATAGATACTTTAGAGAATATATATGCCTTTTGTTTTCCAGTTTTTGACCTTTTTTTTAGAGAAACTGTTTTTTTTTTAAACAAAGAAAAGATTAGAGCCGAACTAACATACCCTATTGTAGCTCCGTCTTAGAGCGTCCTTTCGAACGAGAACCCGAATTCGTTTATCTTTCTCCTAATCTTCGTCGGCAGGAATATTGTAGGCCAACACTAAAATAAGTAAGAAATAGTTTAGTTTTTCTAAAAATACGATGAATAGAAGAAGAATTAAAATAAGTAAGAAATAGTTTAGTATCCATTTGTAAGAGGTCAATACTCCAAGGGTATTCCCAATCACCTAACAACGCTTTTATAACGGACATGTTATCTCCTCTTATAAGCATATTGTCAATTCCTAGATCATTCAGACGCATAACTCCATTATAGAGTCCTAATGGCAAATTCGTACGATGCCATACCCGAGTTCCCCTACCCATACTAACAATATCTCCATCCAGGTCCCGAATGACAAATTCGTAGAATGCCATACCAGAGTTTAGTTTTGAATGGTCAAAATTTAATTTAGAGTAATTCAAAGGGGGCTTATCCCCGTGTCACTTTTTTTTATATAAAAACTAGTCTTATTACTCACGTCGTATGCGGTTTTTCATAACTTTTATTTATATAAAATAAATTTTTATTGATTTAAATAAATTAATAAGAAAAATATAAAATTTTAACCCGTGTTTCCTTTGGTGAATAAATTTCTATATCTTCCACTATGTTACTTTTTTGGTAATTTATTTATGCTAACAAATAAGTTCTCATTTAAAATGATTCATGGAAAATATGTTATGGACATTTAATTATCTACTTATTGTATTTTTATTATTCCTTTATTTCATTGTGAATATCTGAATTCAAATTAAGTTATATAAATATGGATTAACAGTAAGCCCATACTAAGAAGAAAAGGATTATTTGTTTAATTTGATTTATTTTATAATATATTATTGACATGGGCTAGTTAGGAAATGTGTAAATAAAAACTTTGAAACTACTCACAATGAAATATAGAAATCACTTATTTGTTTATTTATTTTTCTTTTCATTATTACTAACAAACCATAATTAAATAAAAAAATCAATGATTTTGTAAATATTTGTCTTGAGCCGATTATATCTCTAAACCAATAAAGAAATCGGTAATCTATCAACCTTTTGTGTTTTTTTTTCATTATTAAATCCTAAAACATCAACGTAGATATTGGGTAAGATTTTTATTATATTGATAAGATTTTTGTAATATATTCATTTTGTAAAATTCAATCCACAAGTTGATGTTGTTATTGTTGTTGTTGTTGTTGTTGTTGTTGTTGTTGTTGTTGTTGTTGTTGTTGTTGTTGTTGTTGTTGTTGTTGTTGTTGTTGTTGTTGTTGTTGTTGTTGTTGTTGTTGTTGTTGTTGTTGTTGTTGTTGTTGTTGTTGTTGTTGTTGTTGTTGTTGTTGTTGTTGTTGTTGTTGTTGTTGTTGTTGTTGTTGTTGTTGTTGTTGTTGTTGTTGTTGTTGTTGTTGTTGTTGTTGTTGTTGTTGTTGTTGTTGTTGTTGTTGTTGTTGTTGTTGTTGTTGTTGTTGTTGTTGTTGTTGTTGTTGTTGTTGTTGTTGTTGTTGTTGTTGTTGTTGTTGTTGTTGTTGTTGTTGTTGTTGTTGTTGTTGTTGTTGTTGTTGTTGTTGTTGTTGTTGTTGTTGTTGTTGTTGTTGTTGTTGTTGTTGTTGTTGTTGTTGTTGTTGTTGTTGTTGTTGTTGTTGTTGTTGTTGTTGTTGTTGTTGTTGTTGTTGTTGTTGTTGTTGTTGTTGTTGTTGTTGTTGTTGTTGTTGTTGTTGTTGTTGTTGTTGTTGTTGTTGTTGTTGTTGTTGTTGTTGTTGTTGTTGTTGTTGTTGTTGTTGTTGTTGTTGTTGTTGTTGTTGTTGTTGTTGTTGTTGTTGTTGTTGTTGTTGTTGTTGTTGTTGTTGTTGTTGTTGTTGTTGTTGTTGTTGTTGTTGTTGTTGTTGTTGTTGTTGTTGTTGTTGTTGTTGTTGTTGTTGTTGTTGTTGTTGTTGTTGTTGTTGTTGTTGTTGTTGTTGTTGTTGTTGTTGTTGTTGTTGTTGTTGTTGTTGTTGTTGTTGTTGTTGTTGTTGTTGTTGTTGTTGTTGTTGTTGTTGTTGTTGTTGTTGTTGTTGTTGTTGTTGTTGTTGTTGTTGTTGTTGTTGTTGTTGTTGTTGTTGTTGTTGTTGTTGTTGTTGTTGTTGTTGTTGTTGTTGTTGTTGTTGTTGTTGTTGTTGTTGTTGTTGTTGTTGTTGTTGTTGTTGTTGTTGTTGTTGTTGTTGTTGTTGTTGTTGTTGTTGTTGTTGTTGTTGTTGTTGTTGTTGTTGTTGTTGTTGTTGTTGTTGTTGTTGTTGTTGTTGTTGTTGTTGTTGTTGTTGTTGTTGTTGTTGTTGTTGTTGTTGTTGTTGTTGTTGTTGTTGTTGTTGTTGTTGTTGTTGTTCTTATTATTATAAGATTTGCAAAGTAACTCAAGGTAAAATACTCTTAATTAAATGATAAGTTTTGCAACTAATTAAGATATGATGTTAAATATTTATATTAAAATTAATAATTTATTAAAATTGACATTAGTATTTATGGTCAAATGACAAGTTAAATAACTCAAATGATAAAAATTAATTAGTCATCAATTAAGATAAACACATGGGATGACACGTAGATAAATAGATTAGGTCGTTGTATGATATGACTTAAATTTATTGGATATTCATTAATTGACGTGTCAAAAAATCTGGGCTAGATTGCACCATAGTACGCACCATAGTACGACATGTAAGCGAATTCAACCAGAACTCGCCATATAGGATTTTCACGTCTCTGTTTTATTATTATATATTGAACTGAATATGAATATTGATATTGATATATTGATTATTAGAAATGATCTTACAAGAAATTGAGCACTTTTTGAGTACGTTACAATTCATGACTTTTTATTTTTCCTTTTTTTTGTCTTTAAAAAAAAACATTCATTTCATCAATGTATCATTCTGATATTTCATAACAATCAGTTTGTATACATGTAAAATTTGGACGAAAATGCAGGAAACGAGGTGGTGAGGTATGAAAGCCCAAGGCCAACAATGGGCATCCATCGTATCGCATTAGCATTGTTCTGGCAACAAAGAAGAAGGGGGAGCATTGTGGTGCCTGAAGGGCGCCGCCATAACTTCAATACTCGTGAGTTTGCCAATGCCTTCAACCTCGATTTGCCTGTTGCCGCCATCTACTTCAACTGCCAGAGGGAAAGGGGCCACGGTGGAAGAAGGTAATGTACGTTGTAAGGGTTCGAACCAATCCCGGGCCTAAAAGTAGATGTACGAATCATAAGGCCTCTACGATGGAGAAACTCCTATGTAGTAAACATCACTAAATAAGGTTGTATTTTTCTATTTTATGATCGATCAGATTCAGCAAAATAACACCCGAGTACGCATACTCGAAAAAGAGGGGCCCAAGATTCAGGAGAAACGGGCTGGACTGGGCTGGGCTTTGACTAAATGGGCCTAGTTGAAACGGATGGGCCAGGTGTCGTCCCAAACGGATGAGATTCACTTTCCAACAATGTGTAACATGATTATAAAAATCATGTATGTTTTGTTCTATATTGAAATTCAACTTTGTTTGATCCTAATTTGTGGCTTTAACGGGATGTTGGTTGCTCCCTACGTTGCTTTTCAATAAATTTTACTGCGACCAATCACAAGTTGGTGTAATGGTTGTGGGGCTACATTCTATGTCAAGGGGATCGAAGTTCAATGTAAAGACCGAAGAATTTGAAAATATTATTTTATTAAGAAAATTGATTTATGAACGATTCAGTTATAAGGTTTTGAAAATTTTGATAATTTCTGTTCTCGAGCGAGTTATTTTATTCAAAACCTTTCAAGTGAATTCTGACATCATTTTAAATTAAATTCTTAGACGAAATTTCATTCCGCTTTTAGATTCCGAGATTTGAAAATATAAATGGGATTCATTATTTATTTCGGATTGAGATTTTGACGGATGTGATTTCCGCTCCCGAGTTTGAAAATTTGAAATCCGATTCGATCGTTCTAAATATGATTTGAAAATTAGATTTGAGATTTCGATAAAGCGGGATTAGTTCGAGAGAGCGGGTTTCAGAATTTTTTTTCGGGTATTGTTTATTTTGGGGACCACTTTCTTTAATTCCTCCTCCCTCACAGTTCTTGTCTATTTTTTTCCCCTTTCCAATTCTGAGCAAAAGCTCTACTACAGAGATTCCCCTCCATTGTGGGCAAACAACACCACCTTTTCTCTCCCTCCATCACCCTCATGATCCTCCAATTTTGGCAAAGAGCCAAAAGAAAGACTCCGCCCCAGCTTGGCCTGCACCCCACGCCTGCAAATCTCCAACCCTCCCTTACCCTCTGAATTAAAACAAACCCATCAGACCTCTCTTCTCCCAATTTGAGTTCAAACCCCAAACACAAGTCCCATAGCAACCCATCCCATCTCTTCTCCTCTTATCTCTTTCAAACAGCCCCATTTCACCCGTGGTTTCACCACTTTTCACCTCGTCGCCGAGCCAACCACCACAGCACCACCCCTGTTTCCAGAAATCGAGCCGAGCAAGTCGATGCCGAGCTCCGAGCCTCCACTTCGCCTCCATCTCTTCTGTGGAGCAGCAGTAGCTACACACCCGTCTTCCTCTGCCCGTCGAGCATCCAGCAGCCGCCCCAACACCTCGAAGCAGCCCGACCCGCCGCCGGCGCCACCTCCTCCCCGTTTGCCCTGTTTCGCTCCAACCAAGCGGTAAGCTCCTTCAGCCTTTCTCTGACCGATAATCCTAAGCAAGTCCTTTCCTTTCTCACCCCCACCTTCAATATAGGCCGAGAGCTCCCTGGATTCCAACTCTGGCGAGCCCCAAAACAGCCCGAGCACCTCCGATGTGCACAAATCAAATCCTCTCGGTGAGCACTCGATCTCCTTTCCTTCCTCCGTGGGCTCGTTTTAATTCCTTTTCATGTTCTTGTTTGTCGGTAAGAGAGAGGGAGAGAGAGCGAAAGAAACGAGAGCGAGAGAGAGAGAAAAAGAAACGAGAGCGAGGGAGAGAGACCAGCGAGAGGGCGTGAGTAGAGGGGGGGGGGGGCGTGAGGAAGACGATAAACAGTTCCCATGGGTCCGGTTTTCTGTTTTAAAAGCTTGGTCCGGTTCAGGCATTAAAAAAAAGGGGAGGGCCGGTTCATTCACTCAAAATCTGGGTATGGGTATTCGGGTTGGGCTGTCGGATCCGGACCTTGGTTTTGAGCTGAGATCTTGGATTTGGGTTGGGCTTTTCAGATTGGGTGATGTTATTTTGTGTTATTGAGGTTAGTTATTAGTATAAATTGTGATGAGATTTTATTATAACTATTATTATTATTATTATATATTATTCTGATTTTGATATACTTAATATTTTCTGTAAATTATATATATATATACATACATTATAAATTGTTTTAAAATAGATGTAATTGGAATATAATATGATGTATAATATTAATGTTAATATTTAAAATGGGTTTTAAAGAATTGTATATTGATATAAATGGTAAGATATTTGGGGGTTATAATGTTTTGTGAATATTATGTCTTAAGACAAAAATTAGATAAAGGTGATATTTTAAAATATTGTTACTAAGATTTAAAGATATAATATTACTATGGTGATTTAAAATACAATATTTTGAGATTTGGATTTTTTAAAGGAAAAGAATTTGGAAAAAGGGGTTTTAAAGGTTAGAACTTGATTTGGCAAAAGGAATTGGATTTAGTGAGATTTAAAATGGGAATTTCTAGAAATGAACTAACCTTGTCGGATTTATTTTGATAAAATAATTATAATAAGTTGATTTAAAAGGCAGTGCTTTGTAAAGGGGTTTTGGGTCGAGTATGATTTGAGAAAATGGTTTAAAGAATGATTTAGTCTAACTTGAGATTTAAAAGCTTCGGGAATTTTGGGAAATTGACTTGCTTGTATGACTTGTAAATTATGATATGTTGATATTTCTATGATATGTTACGATATGGATTTATGTGAAGTAAAGCATGATTTGACCTGTTAGAATCTTGAATTGAATTATGAAAGCATGATGTTATAGTATATGGTTAACAAGCATGATAAGTTCTTAAATGTTGAAGTATGATATGTTATATGACGATTGGAGTATGAATATACCTTAGATTGTGAATATGACTTATATTTATAATAATGGTGCATGATTCTAAATGATGAGTTGAAATGATCAAATGTTGAGATTATGGGATGTTAGATATTGAGTTGAGATGAGATGTGAGATGGTATGCGATGCATGAAGAGATGATTTGAGATGATAATGATGAATTAATGTTAAGATGCGATATTCTATGATTTCGTGAACTTATATGTGATAGTTAGGGGCACCTTGTGTGACTGAGATATGCTTAGTGTAAATTAGAAGTAGACTCATATACATTACTTATATATGATAGGTTATCATCTGTGATGTATGACTTGTTGTATACATGGATTCTGCCTTTTGCTGTTCTGCCTATCTAGGTAAGTTCCTTTATGGGCTTACTCAGATTCGAAAGAGAATACCTACTTGTGAATATATGACATACTGGGTGTTGCATAAGCATTAAAGCATGCCATGTAGTATCATACTAGGATTGCACTTATGAATGAGCATTTGGTTACTTCGTGTGTTTGAATACAGAACGGTCGTTATCTGTGATAGTCCTAGAGTCTTTGTTAGGGTCATAGGGTAGCCCAACCCCATCGGGTGCCCTGAGTCTATCGAGTCGATATGAGCATGATATGATAGCCCATCACCATCGGGCAAGAGATGAGATGAGATGATATGATATGATATGATGATGCCGTGGTTAGTGCACCACCACGAGGATATTGCTATGCTATAGCACCGAAATGGCCAGTCTCTGCACTAACAGGAAGGGGTGCAGAGGTAGGAGAGGGATATGCCACTTGGAATTCTTTGGGCACCTTTACAGTTCTTTTTCGCATATTGTAAATTAGGATCATGTTAGTGTTATTTAATTTCCGCATTTGCATCATCTTTATATTAGCGGATGTGTATGTTTGCTTGCGGGACAGGGTGTGTTGGGGGTCTCGGTCTGATCCCGCTTGCACCACTTGTTTTTAGGTATGATTGTTCCCTGTCTCTATGGCGTGGGAAAATCCCCCGGGCGATTGCAAAAAATCTGTCTAACCCCGCTAATTTGGCTAAATGACTTTAGAATATATGTTTTGGTTTTGACCCGGCTCTGCCGTGGCTCTTGTATCTAAACCTTGCTTCCGCCTTACTTTCATTTGAATTGGGTTTTTTGTGACTTTGATTGCTTGGGGTTTGAAATCCCCGATTTGAATACTGCTTGATCTCTAGAGGTTTGAAACCTCGACCCGTACCTAAATTGCAACATCCGAACGAAGGTATCCAACCTTCAAAACGTATCTCGGATATTTATATCCGGGCCGTTACATTCAACCCCCTTTAGAATATGGAGTCGCATGTGAGTGGAAGGGTCAACCCCTTAAATAGGTCACACCGTACCCGATCTAGATGTAGAGCGATTGAGTCGATCGACTGGACTAAGAGAAAAACAAAAAATTTACTACGAATACGTGTTTGTGTCTCAGTCTTCAATGCAATCTAAGTTGATGAGAGTCTTAATTAGCGCGAAACTCTTGCTTAAAATTTGGTCATAAGTTATGATTGAATGTCACGTTTCAACATTATGCTCAAAGATGAAATGGTCGAGGTTTGTTATATAATAGCGAGTGCTAGTACTATTAGAGTCGTATATTACCAAAGGTCCGTAGATTTTCTTAGTAGTAATAAAAAGATCCAAACTTAATAGTGGTTCATTAAATTGATATTTAATATTAAAAGATTAAGTGGTTCATTAAATTGAAATTTAATATTGTTTGGTCCTATTTTTTTGAAAATTTCACCGGGTACTCCTATGTTATTGCTTATTTCACGTGGTGTACAAACGATTCGATAAATTCACATGATACCATGAGTTTTATACAAATTTCATGTTGTGCCCCTGGCGAGTTAAATCTAACAGCCTCCGTTAGTTTCTTTCTCTCATACGTTGTCTTCTAGAAAACGAAGAAGGGAGCCCGAGGCCACTGGAGGATTGATAGAAGAAGGGAGAGGCCGACTGACTAGGCACGAACCGCATGCGAAGGGAGCGTGAGACCATCGGAGGAGAACGAGAGCCGGACCTGGAGGAGCTCTGGCAGAAGAGGGTACGACAACACCAAACGAACCGGCCCTTGGAGAATAGCTTTGACGCTCGATCTCTCAGAGAAAGGGAAGGAAGATGCACCGCTCGACTCGCTAGAGGTGGTGGTGGTGAAGCCGACGCTAGCCAGGTAAGTCGATTTAGGGTTTGCAAATAGGGGTTTTGATTTGCAGTTGTAATTTAGGGCTTTGATTTGGGATTAGTTTGAATTAGGGTTGACAATTTGAGATTGAGGAATTGTTGAAGTTGTAAATTCATACCAAACTTTGATTAGGTATTGTTGAAATTCATACTAATCTTTGATTAGGTATTGTTGAAATTCATACTAAACTCTACAGATTATGGATTGTGTTTGTAATTGAAATTCGAGTGTGTGAGGACAACAATTGAAATAAGATTGTATCCACTGCTGATCTTGTAAATTTGTGGAAGAATAGTTTCAGCAATTGAAATAGCATTTGTCTCTACAATTGTTGTTACAATTTGAGGGGTAAGGTTGAGCATTCATTTGTGCTCTGATTATTCTATGTAGGATGAGAGATAAGATAGCTATACAAATGCGTTATATTCATCGAGAATATGTTGAATTTGAGGTGGATGATCCCGACAAGTGTAGTGTGTTAGATATCTTTGTTGAATTGCTAGAGGGGGTTAAAAAAATGGTATGTATCTTCCTGAGAACTCAACTTTATTGTAAAGGCTCGGGTTTTTCAAAATTTAATTTCGGATAAAAATAATTTAAAACTGATTTAAATAGGATATTTTAAGGAAAACTCGTCTCCAATTTAATAAATCGAACTCGAAACCCTTGAAACGAATTCCAGCCCAATCTTGAACTTTTGAAGAAGGATTCCGTCCCTTCACCTCGGACAGCGATATGTTTTTCGGTTTTAAAAATCTAAATGACCGAGAGAGTGGGATTCGGGAAAACCAATCATCGAAAATTCAAATTTCCGACATCGGGACCATAATTTCCGTCCTCTTTCACCCATTCTTATCCAAATCTCTACAATTGGTCCCCATATTTGACCAATTTCAAATTCCACCTCACCTCTTCCTAGTTGGGCAAATCCCATCCCCTACCTTCTTTGATTCCCTTTCCTTTGGAAAACAAAAAACACCTAGCTGAGCATATCCCATTCTCTCTTAAAAAATCAGAACCTATAGCCCTATCCTCACCACATTTCACTTTCAACCCCAAAGACTAAACACACCCTTCTCTCCATTTGGGTTTTACTGTGAGCAGCAGCTCCAAAACTTCTCCACTGTTCAGCCCCATCACCACCACCCTTCCACAACCTCACCCCGCCACACCGCCTCCTCCTCCCCAGCCTTCGTCGCCGGCCACCCCGCAGCCGCAGCTCCACCTCGCACTCCTCTGTTCGCCGAGCATGAAACCGCACCACTCCACTCCTCCTCCTTCCTTCTTCCTTTGCAATCCACCTCCCAGGAGCTTTTTCCACACCTCCTCGACATTTTCGAGCACCCAGAGCTGCCAGAAGAGCGCCCAGAGCCAACAACGCAGCCCTTGTCACTCCCTCATCTATTTTCATGTTAAGGCTCGGTAGGCCCTCTTTTCTCAATTCCTTTCACTAAAAAACTCCATAAAGCTCCGCTTTTAAGCTATTAACTTCTGTCCGAGGCCGAGCTTGCTCGATATCGAACTCCGACACCGCCAAATCGCACTCCGGCGAAGCCCGACGACCACAAACGAACCCACCTCGGTGAAGAATCCCTTTCTCTCCTTTTCCTTGATGATTCAGTGTCCTTGGCGTCGGGAGATGACCGAAGCTCAGCCCTCACCAACGAAGCCCTTTCGTCCCCCTTCCTTCGTTGTGGTGAAGATGATGAATAGTAAACAAAATGGGTTCGATTCTTGTTTTATTAAAAAAAGGGGGGACGCGTCCGGTTTGGGGGTTTTTAAAATAGAATCGGTTCACTTGGAAAAAATTTAGGGAGGTCGAACCCTTTTGTGGGGAATGGGTTATTGGGCCTAATTCTTGGGCCAGATTTAGGGAGTTTTAAAATCAAATGTTTGGGCCTATTTTTTTGGTGATCCGGTTTTGGGTTTAGAACAAGGGGCTGATTTTTAGAGCCCTATAAAATAGGGGAGGTTTTTCGTAATTAAAATAAAAGGCCAGTTTTTATGAAATAAAAATGATTGGTATCCTAACTTTGATAAAATATTTATTAAGAGTATTTAAATATATATATATATATTATGGCCTTGTAAAATATGGAGATTTAAAATGTATTATTGGACTATAAAATATTGTAAGACATTACTGTTGAGGCTTAAAGATATAATATTATGATGGTGATTTAAAATGTAATATTATGAGATTTGAATTTTTTTTAAAGAAAAGAAAAGAATTTGGGGAAAAGGTATTGAAGATTGGAATTTAATTTGAGAAATGGAACTGGATTTAATAAGATTTAAAAAGGAATTTTTTGGAAATACCCTAACACTTATCGGATTTGTTTTGAACTAATAAAATAAGTTGATTTAAAGAGTAATGTTTTATAAAGGGATTTTTGGGTCAAGTATGATTTAGGGAAAATGTTTGAAATAAAGGTTTGCCTAACTTGATGAATAAATTTGATAACTTGTGTGAGTGTAAAATATGATAAGCCGATATTGCTATAATATGATGTCGATATAATTGTGGAATGTGAATTGTGAGATGAAATATTGATATATGTCCGTAATATGATATTATGATGTCCTGATATATATGAATGCATGATGTTATATTATATGGTTGAAAAGCATGATTATGGATATGTTAGATGGTGCCTTAGAGTATGAATATGACTTAGATATGAAATGATGATACATGACTTCTAAATGATTACTATATGATATGATGATGAAAGGTTGAGATGAGATATTGATATGATGAGTTGATATGATACAATTAGATGATGAGTTATGTTGAGATATGAGATGAGATGAAAATATGACGATGAGACTTATGATACATGAAATTATATGAAATCGTGTGTGATTATGTTTTAATAGACAGACTTATACTTCCATTATGACTACTAGGGGACTTTGAACTATATGATTGCTACAATGTTGTTCTGCACCTCCAAGTAAGTTCCCTCGGAGCTTACTCAGATTGATCAGACCTATCCTTGCTTATATGTGCATGATGTACTAGGTGTTGCATTTCATAATAGCATGCCATGTAGTATTACTCTAGGTTGCATTAACATACAAGCATACTTATTCTTTATGCGTTTGTAAACAGAACGATCATTATCTGTGAAGTTAACTAGAGTCGTTGCTAGGGTCATAGGACAACCCAGTCCCATCGGGTCTTGTCCTGAGTCATACGAGTCATGAGCAACACCTTATTACTATTACGAGCATGAAGATAATGTGGAAATATCATTTTCACACATTTAAAAAACCCACAATTCGCTTCATTATCCTGAAATCCAATACATAATATGATAAACTAACTGATTCTAAAGCCACCAAAAATCAAACAAATCAACAAAATATTGTTTCAGTCGATGGATACCTACCAACATATATAAAATTGTTTTCCATAAGTGCTCTTCTGTGGGTTGGTCACCCTTAGAATTACAGTCGGCAACCGGTGATGGAAAGCAACTTCACACAGTTTCTATCACACATTCCCCTACTTGTCGATGAGTGAGCACTCATATTTAATCTGTTAGGAAATATATTACTTAGTTCTTTGCGAGGATTATCATAAAAATCAGCAGAGGATTATCATAAAAATCAGCAGTGAACACTCTCAATGAATATTTCATCCTCACACTTGATTCACAACCCTAGCAATCAAACAGTAATAACAATTCATCAAGAAGGAAGCCAAAGTTTAGTATCAATAGCTAATTTGTAGAGTATTCACAACCCTAGCAGTCACACATGATTTCTCCCTAATTCAAATTTCAATTGCAAACACAATCCCTAATCTGTAGAGTATTCACAACCCTAGCAGTCACACGTGATTTCTCCCTAATTCAAATTTCAATTGCAAACACAATCCCTAATCTTTAGACTTTAGTATGAATTTCAACAATTCCTAATCAAAGTTTAGTATGAATATTTAAAACTTCAACAATTCCTCAATCTCAAATTGTCAACCCTAATTCAAAATAATCCCAAATCGAAGCTGTTTGCAGGAGGATGTTATGTCGAGTAATTACAAATAATAAAGATGTAATAAACGTAAACCAACTCCTAGCCTATGCAAATAATTAAAAGACTTCCTCCCGTTGTAGTGGAAGGGTAGTCAGGATCGATCCACGAGGAGGCGTGTCAGCGGGATCCTAGTAGCTTAGGAAATCTCAAGTCTGCGTCGACCAGAAGCCTCGATTTTGACCTTGGGCCTCGATGTCGACCTCGGCTGTCGATGTTCTCTGCAACAGAAGACCTGCAGAGACAAAAACAAGTGGTTGATATCGACAGGAAAGGTCAATATCGATGTCAATCACGAAATCGACTGGCTCAGAAGACTGCCAGTCGACACAGTAGGGTCGATATCGATGTCTGGTGTCGATATCGATGTTCAGCAAACTCCGCAGTGATGATCACAATCGACTCAGAAAACTGTCGATGAACTCAGTGGTCGATATCCACGTCTGGGGTCGATATCGATGTCTTCCTGCAGTGGTTTAGTTCTTCGTCGGCAAAGAAGGGCCGAAGATTTAAGAATGGATGAGAAGGGATGAACAAAAATAACAGTGGTTTATGTGAATTAAACTATGTAAAAGAAACAACTCCTAGGATTAGGGTTTACCACAACGTTAACCAATGCATGCGATAAGATAAATAAGACGGACAATTGCGCTATTTCACCAGAGGGACAAGCTTTCGCCGTACACCAACTCTTAGGGTTACTCTTGCAAATAAACCTAATTATCTCTACCAATTTTATGTTTATAACTCAAGTTGTTAGCATGAATCACTTTTCTTTCGATTAGGAATAAACATAGAATCGTAGGAGGAGAGATAGACATAACAATATCGACATCAAATACTTACCTCATGCGCGCATGGCTAACGTCGGGCTCACCTCGACCCTAAGAGCTTTAGGGAACTACTCGCTTCTCATCATGGAACTCATCATTGATTGAAAGAAAGAAACTTGCATTAAAATAAACTCCGAAGCTTTACAACTCAACGTCAACTTTCGCAAACGTCAAACCCTAAAACTTCTCTCTAACTCTATTGAATGTAATTGAACTCTAAAATTGGATGTTTTTTTCTTGGATGAAAAGATGATTGAATGCCAGCCCCCTAGGGCTTTATTTATAGGCTACTAATCCTTGCTATCCAAGGATTGTAACTTCTATCTAAACTATGAACTCTAGCCGAACAATTAGGATAGGTCTTTTATTTTGATAAAACTTAAATAACTTAAAGGTAAAAGATAACTAAGTCTTCAGCTGCCATCTATCTTAAAAGTGTAAGATAATTCCGTGCCTCCTTGAAGATATAGTTCCCAATCCGCATCTCGAACTCGAATCTATCTTTTGTCGAGATAAGGGGTCGATATCGACACTGAAGGTCGATATCGAGGTCTCTGTTTCTGCTCGACTTTTCCAGCTCCACTCGATGTCTATGTTGAAGTCGATATGAGGGTCGATATCGACACCAGAGGTCGATATCTATGTTAAAGGTTGATATCTACCTCTACTCAGCTTCACTTGGCTTCTCCGTTTTGACTCTGATTTCATCGAATTCCTGCATGGTTAGCTCTAAACTTGTGCAGACCCTATTTCTTGCATTTTAGCCCATTCTTACACAAGTTTTCACCCTTTTGGACCTTTTCTTTGGAAATCGAATGAAATAAGAAGTCAAAAGATGCAATAAAAAGAGGTACAAATATGTACATCAAAACACCCCATACTTAGACTTGCTTGTCCTCAGGCAATAACCAAGCAATAACCAACACCTACAACACACCCTTCACGTCCTTGCCCTTGTCAAAAGCAACATCATAAGCGGTAGCAAAGCAAAGCAAGTGAATTTAACGTCATAGCACATATTTAGGCGATCCATAGGCATATGCAATTTTGATCCAACCTCACAGGGATAATGTGTTTGCACTCAACTCTCATGTGTTTAGACTATGAAGATCAACTCTCAACTCAATTCCATATACAATCTCATAAACATTGCAATTTATAACAATCCACTTCGCAACCAATTATGAAAATGCAATAAGAACCATCAGGAGGACTTTCGCTCAATGAAAGACTTCAAAGAAGACTCCATTTGGCGGGGTTGTAATGGGGCTTGGTATGAAATACAAGGGTATGTAATTATTTGGCTATGTGGTGCTTATATAATTTGGGAATCAAGACTCCTAAATTTCAACACTTGCAATATCCAAACCATAACTCTTCAATGTTGCACTTTCCAAGCTCAATCTCCCATAATGCTCTTTCTCAACTCATATTTCCACAATATGCTCTAAAGATGCACTAAAAAGATGTAAACCATTCTATCAACGCTTCTTTTGAACTCTAATATACCTCTAAAAAATTTAACACTTGTATGAATAAAAGACTTAAGGATTTTGGCTCATGCACTATATATATACACCTCTAATTTTTTCGGATTTTTTTGACGAAAATAATAAATAAATATTAAAAATATGTGCATTTATATGGTGAGCCAAAAAATCCTTTTACAAAATATGACAAAATGTAAATATGCACCAACCCATAATTTCCTTGCTCAAAACTGGACATTATGTTCTTTTCTTTCCACAAGGCATTAATCTAACCATTCTAAGTCTCAATTCCCAAATGGGGGCCAGGCTCAATTCGGCTAGGGATAATTTTGTGGAGTTTGCAATTTCAGGCTCAGGCTAATGTTCTGGCTTCAAGCAGGGATAATGCAGGGTAGGTAAAGAGAGGATAAAAATGGCTTAAAAGACGCCTCCATCATTTAATTCTCGTAAACATAAACATATATATGCATTGGCTTTGAATAACTATCACAACATTTAGAGATGCATAGGGAGAGTAAATTCACTCAAGAAAGCGGAGGGATTTTTGATGTTCTCCCTATAGGCCAAAATTCTCACTAGGACAATTTTTTGTTGGATTTGCTTTTTAGCCTAGGATCATATGTGCTCAATTTCATCACAAGTTCACAATCTACATAAAAATTTGAAGGACTTAGGCTAAACCATCCAAATATGCCATAGGATTTACATAATCAAGTCAGCTATTGAGTTTTCATCATAGTACATCTAAGTAAGGTTTAAAAACAAACTTAAAAATAAACATGCATTTTTTTTTTGCATTTTGACATTTTTCTATTTTTTTGGATTTTTTGACATTTTATAAAAGTAAAACTAAGAACAAAAAATTTAAAACATGAATGCAATGCGAAGAAGAAAACCAAGTTATGACCATAAGACATGTTTTTCCCCCACCCATACTTAAAATATACAGTGTCCTCACTGTATTAAAAAGAAGAACAAGGGTAGAGAGAAACTCATAGCGCAACCTGCGGATTCAGGTTGATTTCAGGTTAGGTCGATGTCGACTGCATCTGTCGAAGTCGAGGAAGAAAATGAAGACAAGGGCTGCCAGGTTGGGGTCGATATCGAGTATAATGGTCGATATCGACCTCTCTTTTTTGCTCCTGAGTCATCGATGTCGACTCCAGGAGATGGCTTGACCCTGGGGGGGGGGGGATCGATTTCGACTGGCCTGGTCGATTTCGACTGTCTCTGCAGAAGCTTCTTTTCTTCTTCGTCGTCCCTTTTGCTTAGAAACCTGAAATCTTGTGTTAGAAATATAGATAAAGCCACGAATTATCTCAGTTTCAAAAGTTAAAAAAAAAAACCAAAAGTCCAATCCTAAAAACCATCTATGAAAAAATAATTAAGTTTTATGTACAAGCTCTAGAGTTTTGAGTCGCTAGGTCGACTTCTACGTCAATTCTTCACGAGCCTTTTATGTAGGGACCCTTCAAGCTTGAGCCTTCTCCTGGATCATCTAGGTCCTTTTGGTAGTATCTAAGTTCGGCGACCAAGGCTTCTTTGTTGTTAGGTTCTTCTTTGGGCGCTTTCCTTCTCTTTCTTGACCTAACTTTAGCAATATAGGCAAACCATAGAGCTTTGACCCTCTCTTTAGTAGAATTATCAATAATTGGCTTGATTGATTTATCAATAAGGGACAGAGGAGGGTTAGGAGTGATACCTGGGCTTACCTGTTTGGGCCCGAAACAGAAATCTTCGGGCTGAGGGGTGGTCGATTTCGACCGAGGGGGGTCGATTTCGAGTGAGTTTGTCGATGTTGACATGTGCGGGTCGATATCGACCTCGTTGACCCCATACTTAAGCTCCTGGTAGCGATCTGGCATACTCAATTTCGACCAAGGGGGTCGATTTTGATGTTTTTAGTCGATATCGACCCTGCTTGCTGTTTCCGTCCTCGCCAACAAAAATTTTCTAAGCTTTTCCTTAGCCGGCAAGAGGACTACTTGCTCCAGGTGCTTTGTTTCACTCATCGTCGGGTTGAAAGAGAATTCTATTACTTCGTTCCCTATAGTAAATGTTAGTAATCCTCGACGTACATTGATATTGGCATCAGCAGTAGCTAAGGAAGGCCTACCAAGGATAATAGGCACTATATGATCTTCAGGCATCTCTAATACAATGAAATCAGTAGGCACAAAGAACTTACCTACCTTTACAGGGACATCATCAACTATACCTGTGGGCTTGACGAATGAGTTGTCAGTCATATAGAGTTTCATGTCCACAGGTTCAAGCGCGCCAATGTTTACCTTTTGCCAAATAGAAAGAGGCATGAGACTTACACTTGCCCCTAGGTCACATAGGGCTTTATAACGATGTTGGCCAAGTCCCACGGTGATTGCAAACTTCCCTGGATCACTCTTCTTCTCAGGGAAGTCCATCTTTGAGCACTCCTCTGCGATTTCTGCCATGGATCTCTTCTTGCTAAGGATGTCTTTTAGGAATCGCACATAGGCGGACATCTCACTTAGGGCTTCAGTAAGAGGGATGGTAACATTAACACCTTGAAGAATTTTTACAAAGCGCCTAAACTTACCGTTGGTGGGATCCTCAAATGCTTTAGATGAGAATGACAATGTTTTCTTTGGCGGAGGGGCCAAAACGGAGGTCGGAGGGGCCTGCTGGACATCGATATCGACTGGGATGGTCGATGTCGACCTCTGTTGTGGCTCTGATAGCTCTGCAGTGGCCTCGATATCGACCCGGGGGTCGATATCGACCCCATCCTCGACATCGACTGGTCTGTCGATGTCGACTGGATCTGCTGCTTTCTCCGATTCCGTTCGTGGCTTTTGTATTTTGTTGCCACTCCTTAATTGCATGGCTGCGACATGGACCGTCCCGGATTGCCCCTTAGGATTGGTGGTTGGTTGCCCTGGGAGTGTTCCGGAGGGTCTATGGATTTGTGCCGCCAATTGACCCACTTGGGTCTCTACGTTCCTTTTCCATATATCCATCTCCCCAATCCTTGTGGTAAGGTGATTGAGTTGGGAATGGATAGCATTGTTGGATTGATCATTCTTAGCTTGGTTCTGCCTTATCTCATCCAGTACAAGTTGAAGATCATCCTTCTTTTGGTCTCTCTCCGGGTGCCCAGGAGCTCTATAAGGCGGGGGGTCCCTAGGGTTAACCTGGTTCCTTTGTGGTTAATGGAACCTTTGGTCTCCCCAATATTGGTGATTGTGGCCCCTCATGTAGCGCGCCTCTTGGTGAGTCTCTGCTAGGTGTACTTGTTCAGCATGGGGGCACTCGATGGTGGTTTGCCGCTGTGATCCGCATTCAATGCAATCTTGGTTCGCTGAAAGGAACCTCACTTGCTTTTGGAGCTTTCGAAGTTGATCTCTATGTAATTGCTCCTTCACGTCCGGATCAATTTCATTGGAGGGTTCATATAAGGGCATAGATGGGGCAGGCCTGGACGATGATGATGTGTCGAAAGCCTCAGGAGTCCCATATGTGTTGTCAAACTCCACCAACCTCTCTATGGTTTCCCAAGCCTCTTGTGGAGCGAGTTCAAGGTAGCCATAGGCGGTGTAGGTGTTGATCCTCTCCTTGGTTGCAGCGTCAAGAGCGTTGTATATGATCTCCTGAATTACATACGGTGGTTGGCCATGCGTCGGGCATGATCGTAGTAGGTCCTTAAACCTTTCCCAAACAGTCGCCAGAGCCTCACCAGGGTTTTGTTTAAAAGCCGTGATTTTCTGTCGGATCAACGCCGTCTTAGAAGGAGGAAAGAACTTGTTGAGGAACGCGTCCTTGACTTCATTCCAGGTGCGGAGCGATCTTGGGGCTAAGCTTTCCAACCACTGCAATGCTTTCCCTGTAAGAGACCATCGAAAGGCTTTTAGTTGGACATATTCAAGACTTCGTCCATCAGCAATATTATCACAAAGGTCTAAGACGGTTGAAATATGTGCCATAGGGCATTCGTTAGGTTTTCCTTCATATTGGTGCCTTCTAATCTCAGTAAAGAAGTTAGGTTTAATTTCAAAATTAGAGGCAGGGATAAGAATCGCCGATTCAGGCACTGTGAGAGCGGGGTGCATATATTGCTTGACATTCCTAGGGAGGGCATTGATTTGGGCTTCTATTTGCCTCCGGCCTTCCTTCTCCCTATCCGCACGCTCCTTAAGTGCCGCCTCTCTAGTCGTTAGGTCCTCAACCTGCTTCCTTAGTTGCTCAATAAGTTCAGCCTGGTTCGCGTTGTCCGCCATGATTCTTTGAGCTTGGGCCCTTAGATGGAAATAACACTCAAGGTCGTCTACTCCTTCAAATTCAGGTGGGCGATCAGCACGTCGCATACACCTGCAAAACCAAACTAGGTAGAGACGTGAGATAGACTACTAGGGCGCGATTGATTGCCTCCCCGGCAACGACGCCAATTTGTTGTTTGCAGGAGGATGATATGTCGAGTAATTACAAATAATAAAGATGTAATAAAAGTAAACCAACTCCTAGCCTATGCAAATAATTACAAGACTTCCTCCCGTTGTAGTGGAAGGGTAGTCAGGATCGATCCACGAGGAGGCGTGTCAGCGGGATCCTAGTAGCTTAGGAAATCTCAAGTTTGCGTCGACCAGAAGCCTTGATTTCGACATTGGGCCTCGATGTCGACCTCGGCTGTCGATGTTCTCTGCAACAGAAGACCTGCAGAGACAAAAACAAGTGGTCGATATTGACAGGAAAGGTCGATATCGATGTTAGTCACGAAATCGACTGGCTCAGAAGACTACCAGTCGACACAGTATGGTCGATATCGATGTCTGGTGTCGATATCGATGTTCAGCAAACTCCGCAGTGATGATCGTAGTCGACTCAGAAAACTGTCGACGAACTCAGTGGTCGATATCGACGTCTGGGGTCGATATCGATGTCTTCCTGTAGTGGGTTAGTTCTTCGTCGGCAAAGAAGGGCCGAAGATTTAAGAATCGATGAGAAGGGATGAACAGAAATAACAGTGGTTTATGTGAATTAAACTATGTAAAAGAAACAACTCCTAGGATTAGGGTTTACCACAACGTTAACCAATGCATGCGATAAGATAAATAAGACGGACAATTGCGCTATTTCACCCGAGGGACAAGCTTTCGCCGTACACCAACTCTTAGGCTTACTCTTGCAAATAAACCTAATTGTCTCTACCAATTTTATGTTTATAACTCAAGTTGTTAGCATGAATCCCTTTTCTTTCGATTAGGACTAAACATAGAATCGTAGGAGGAGAGATAGACACAACAATATCGACATCAAATACTTACCTCATGCGCGCATGGCTAACGTCGGGCTCACCTCGACCCTAAGAGCTTTGGGGAACTACTCGCTTCTCATCATGGAACTCATCATTGATTGAAAGAAAGAAACTTGCATTAAAATAAACTCCGAAGCTTTACAACTCAACGTCAACTTTCGCAAACGTCAAACCCTAAAACTTCTCTCTAACTCTATTGAATGTAATTGAACTCTAAAATTGGATGTTTTTTTCTTGGATGAAAAGATGATTGAATGCCAGCCCCCTAGGGCTTTATTTATAGGCTACTAATCCTTGCTATCCAAGGATTGTAACTTCTATCTAAACTATGAACTCTAGCCGAACAATTAGGATAGGTCTTTTATTTTGATAAAACTTAAATAACTTAAAGGTAAAAGATAACTAAGTCTTCAGCTGCCATCTATCTTAAAAGTGTAAGATAATTCCGTGCCTCCTTGAAGATATAGTTCCCAATCCGCATCTCGAACTCGAATCTATCTTTTGTCGAGATAAGGGGTCGATATCGACACTGAAGGTCGATATCGAGGTCTCTGTTTCTGCTCGACTTGTCCAGCTCCACTCGATGTCTATGTTAAAGTCGATATGAGGGTTGATATCGACACCAGAGGTCGATATCTATGTTGAAGGTCGATATCTACCTCTGCTCAGCTTCACTTGGCTTCTCCGTTTTGACTCCGATTTCATCGAATTCCTGCATGGTTAGCTCTAAACTTGTGCAGACCCTATTTCTTGCATTTTATCCCATTCTTACACAAGTTTTCACCCTTTTGGACCTTTTCTTTGGAAATCGATTGAAATAAGAAGTCAAAAGATGCAGCAAAAAGAGGTACAAATATGTACATCAAAAGCCCTAAATTGCAACCCCAAATCGAAACCCCTATTCGCAAACCCTAACTCGAATTTCCTGGTTAGATTTCGACTTCACCACCACCACCTTTGGTGAGTCAAGCGGCACCTCTTCCTTCCCCTTCTCCGACAAGTCGAGCATCAAAATTCTTCTCCAAGGGCCGGTTCGTGTAAAATGCGTAAATTTGTGTTTAAGCTACTCAATGTGAGGAAGTGAGTGATGTGTACGTGTGATATATATTTTGTTAACATAGTGAGAACAATGTTTTATAGTGATGACGAATAGTTCAAGCTATATCATATTCCATTCGTATTCGAAGTATGGTTCCTACGAGTGCTTGTCGCTCACATCTTTTCTTATTCAATCCTTCGGGATTATCCGTATCACATGAGTCGTGTCTTACAATGTTAAGCCTACATAAAATATTCTCAATAATCACATTTGGGTTCAGATTCATACCTTATTATGGTCACTGAGTTTGAGTCCGAAGTAGTCCCCGTTTCGAGCCTTTACTTACTAGTTCTCATGAACTAACCATCTCTTATTTGGATGGTTGGTGTCCTTCATCATATCCGGACACCAGACCAGTTTTCGCAGGTTAGGTGCTACACGGTCGAAGGTTGGGATCAAAGTCGGAATCATCGTTAAAGTGTTTTAAGTACATTCTCGAGGTCTTAGATAAAGGTTTTGTAAAGTTTACTTTTAAATGGTTACTTATGTACGTATGTTATGTTTGTTATATGTTATTCATTCACTCATTATTTATTTATTTATTTACTTACTCTTAAGCCTTTCTATTTGAATAACTCATTATCATCTTGTTTGTGAGAGCATAGTTGCATGTCCCTATAAGCCTAAGATGGTTATGAAGACATTAAAGTCCGAGTAACCACTGGCGCTGTAACTCTCCCTTGGGATTTAAAAGGGGGTGTTACAGTCTTAAGGCCGAATATGAAAATATGGAAACTGTTGCAAAATGTGGGGTGTCGGCTTTCAGGTTGCCTAGGTAGCTTCCAAGTTTTTCCATTTTATCAACCATTCCATCAAGGGATCCTCGTTTGGCTTATAGGTGACCCTAGTGTCATTGATTGACTCTAGTTGCACTTCAATGTTGCGTTCTTCATTCATACTAGGATGAATTGGAGATGCTGAATGACCCTCTCCCACCTTCAACTTCATTTGTGGCACATTAAAAACTAGATGAATGAGGGATGAAGAAGGTAGTTATAGTCTGTATGCCATTGACCCCACTCTTTATAGGACCTTGAATGGCACATAAAACTTTGAGTTGAGCTTGAGATTCCTTCATAATGCCACGGAGGATTGTCTGTAAGGATAATAAACCATATCATTCACTTGCAATTCCCTTTCTAATATGTGTTTGTCAATGAAGAATTTCATCCTCGCCTAGGCTTGCTGTAATTGGTACTTGATTTGCATGATCATGTGTTGTCTCTTATGTAACCATTCTTTAGCCATACAATTGCTTGTATAAGTTGGAGCTACCCCTAACTACGAAGGGGAAGTACCATATAGTGCCAAGAAAGGAGACATTTTGATGGATGTATGAAAGTTGGTATTATAGCAAAAGTCTGCTAAGAATAACCCTTTGTAACACTGCTTAGGATGGTCAGAAGTCATGCACCTTAAAAATGTCTTAAGGCATTTGTTAACTCTCTCCGTTTGACCATTTGTTTGTGGGTGGTAAGTTGTGCTCATATGCAACTTAGTCCCTAAGTTCCTGAAGAGGTGTTGCCAAAATTTGCTTAAGAGCACTTTGTCCCTGTCCGAAACAATACACTCTGGAAGCCCATGTAGTTTACAGACATTGTCCATAAACATAGAAGCGACCTTCTCAGCAGTGAAGGGATGGCTAAGTGCAATAAAATGGGTGTACTTGGTGAGACGGTCCACCACTACCATGATTTTATCCTTCCCCTCTGATTTGGGAAAACCTTCTAAAAAGTCCGTACTCACATGGCTCTAGGCAGTAGTGGGTATTGAAAGAGGTTGCAATAATCCTGGTGTGACAGTGTTCTCATTCTTTCTCCTTTGGCAAACATCGCACTCCATCATAAACTTAGTTACCTCAGTCTTCATTGCACGCCAATAGAACAATTGTTCAAGCCGCTAGTATGTCCTATGAATCCCAGAGTGCCTCTCATGGCCTCCTCACATACCGCAACTAATAGCTTGGCTCTCAGTTGCTCATTATTGCCAATATACAAGCGTCCACTATACCTCAGTAATCCCTTTGTTATTAAAAACATTCCTGGGGCATTTTGGGTTGCTGCCACCATCAATTGTTGTACTATATGATCTTCTGTATAGCTATCAATCACCTTTTTTATCCACTTAGGTTGTACCGCCAACATGGCATGACACTCACCCTACTTGACTATCTCAAGTCTTGACAAAGCATTAGCAACCCTATTCTCTGAGTTTTTCCTGTAAGCAATGGTGTTGCTCAAGCCCAGTAGTTTTCTAGTAGCCTTCTTTTGTAACTAAGTGGTCAACAACTGTTGTAACAAATACTTTAAGGGTTTTTGGTCTTTTCTAATAATGAATTCTCTAGCCTCCAAGTAGTGTCTCCACTTCTACACTACTAAAAGAATGGCTAATAATTGCTTCTTGTATGTGGATAATAACAAATTTTTTCCATGTAAAGCTTGTCTCAAGAATGCTTGTGGTCTTCCTTCTTACATCAATACAACTCCTATCCCTTTTTCATAAGCATTAATCTTCACTGCAAATGGTTTTGAAAACTAATGTAATCACATTACAAGAGGAGAAGTGAGTAGCAGCTTAAGTTTCATGAATGTCGCTCCTGCAGCTTTAGACCATACAAACACATTCTTCTTTAACAGATTAGTTAATGGCTTTGCTATGATTCCACATCCTTTCATGAATATCCTATAGTAGCTAGACAAACCAAGAAGCCCACGTAGTGCTTTCAAATTTGTAGGCACTGGCCACTATAGCACTGCCTCTATTTTTTTTCGATTTGTGGACACCCCATTTTTTGAAATGAAATGACCCAAATACTCCACCTGAGGCTGAGCAAACTCACATTTGTACCTCTTAACAACAATTTGTGTTGTCTCTAAGTGCTCAAGACAATTCTTTTTTTTAAGGGTAAAAATTGTATTAATAATAGTATTTTACATAGGTAGCAACTAAAAGGAAAGAAAGAGGCAACAATAGTTGAGTTCGAAAATTTAACTAGGGACCCCAACGATAAGTCCTACTCGAGGGATATGCTCCCCAAAGAAAGGACAAACTGCAATAAACTGAGGCATGCAAGTCCCTATACAACCATAATCCAAAACATAAACTCATCCTAAGAAAGACATCCATGATCAGAACCTAATACATCAGCTAAGGATCTAAATAAAACCATAACCAAAATGAGCCTTGAAAGCAACAAAGGCCATAGGGCTGCAGGTAGACCATTAGCCGTCCATGTCGATGTGCTTGGACTATTCAAGAGCCGAGAGATGCAGCACACGCCCGACATTTAGAGGTGCGGTCACGGCCACAATCTGGGAGCCTGGAGAGAAGAAAACAGGTTCTATGTGGGGGGGGGGGGAGGGGGAGATGTATGATAAAAAACCCAAGCCAGTTGATGGACTAGGGGACCAGGAGACTTGTCCAAATTGACGTCTATGCCATCAAGAGGACATCAAAGAAATGCAAGAGCTGGTGAAGCACAAGGCAACTCAGCGTGGGAAGAAGGGACCCACCGACGTCACAAATCCATCATCGAAAATGTTGACCGGGTTGAACTTTGTAAGGTTGTAGATATAAAATAAATATGGCAAGCGTGAGTCGGCAAGCATGAGCTGGAAGAAGAGAACATGAGTCAGTACTCAGCATGTTTGACCACCCAAAGTTGTTGACCAGGTCCTAGAGTTTGAAAAGAGTAGTCACGTGCTAGTTGAAAGTGGGGCCCATAACGTGCCACGAAGGCAGTAAGTAGACCAAAGACCAGGGCCGACAGCGCTAGGCTTCACCAGAGGAGAGAGGACGGAGGTGTATAAGAAAACAAGCTGGTCGGAGGTTTTGAAGGGTACCGCCGCCAAGGAAGGAAAACCGATAAGGAAACTCAAGAAATTGAGGAAAGAAACAAAAACAGATGAAACATTAACCAAACGAAATAAAACCCAGAAATATGAGGAGAAAAATGAAGAACGGAGGAAAAGAGGACGAATTTAGGGAGAAAAGAGTAACAACGAAAGAGCCGCTATGAAGGAGACGATGAAAAGTAAGCCACATACAGATCTATTAAGGTGGAAGGCAGATCTTACCAGGGAACTTATGGATCAGAGAGGAACAACCGAACAACCATGAAACCAATCATGAGGATGATGAACAGAAAAGACTTGCTCCAAATAGTGACGTCAACAGGATGTAAAGTTAGATCTGAGCATGTCGGATAGCAGGTTGGCGAAAAACACAATAGATCAAAAGGTTCCGGTGTTGAAGAAGACGGAGGAAGCGGAGACGCCACCGTGGAAAAACCATCATCGTCAAATCTGAGCAAAAACTAGTGGGACATGAGTCTTTTTCACTTTTTTTTTGTGGGTCGAGAAATCCAACTGAAAGTATGATGCCGAAAAGGAAGGTTTGTGGAGGTGGTGGCTGAGATGGATGAGAAGGAGCAGTGGGCAACCAACAGGCCCTTAGCCTCGCCGTAGAAGTAAGGGCATTGTACAGAGGGCAGATATGGTTTTAAACGGCTCGAACAAAACAGATTCGGACCAGAGGGTGGTAGATCTGGCTCAAGACCATTCGGATTTGGGCAGAGGAGGATGTGTTACCGACGACCCTTAGCCACATCGGAGACGGGGATAGATGAACAGTAAGCGACTTCAAAAAAACAACGAATTAGATCTAGCCTTAGGAGCGACCGGATCTGACCCATCATCTTGTGGAACTTGAAGCCTATGTGGAGGGGGTTCTAGTAGGTGTAGAGGTGCCGGCGCTCAAGCCCCGAAGGGCGGTGGATCTGAGCTAGGGGAGGGTGATAAACAGTGGAGGACGACAAAATCTTTTTTGGTTTTTTTAAAATATGAAAAAAACTGGATGGGTAAGAGTGGATTTGTTGGTGTGTGGGAAGATAAGGAAGGATTTCGGGCAGCCCTTGGCTTCTCCCAAGTGGGATAGCGGTTTGGTGACAGCCCTTGGCTTGTCACAAGATGACGGTGGATGTGTAGGTAGTAGTGGGAGATGGAGGTGATATGTGATACAATGGTCCTCAGCCACCAATAATGGCGGTGCAACAGTGGTTTTCCAAATATTTATATGGTGGAGCTCTTGGGGAAGAGAGGAGGTAAGGAGGAAAATTTCCTTCCTTTGAGAGTTTCTTTCTCTAACCACTCTCTCCCCCTTCTAAAAATACCAAAAAAACATCCTCAACATCTCAGCAAACACATCATTCATCAGTGCTTTGAATGTCGCAGGTGCACAGGGGAGGCTGAAAGGCATTACTCTAAAATCATAATGTCCATGATGCATTCTAAAAGTTGTATTCTCTATATCAGACTTAATAATCCTCACTTGATGGTCTAATCGTAAGTCTAGCTTGGAAAATATAGCAGCACTTTTCAACTCATCCAACAAATCCTCAATGTCTGGGATGGGGAATTTGCCCTTCAAGGTAGCCTCATTTAGCTTCCATTAATCCACACACATCCTCTAACTACCATATTTCTTTTTCACTAATAGGACTAGTGAAGCAAATGGGCTATGTCATGTCTTCACCACTCCCCTGTTTAACATCTCAGATACTTGTCTCTCGATTTCTATTTTCTGAAAGTGTGGGTATCTGTATGGTCTAGATGCTAATGGTGGGGTGCCTTTCTTTAAGAAGATGGCATGTGAAATACCCCAAAGTATTTTTTGGTATTTCAGTTTTAATAAAAATAAATTAACTCTCTTTATACTAAATTAGGTGAAAATAAGTCGAAGATAACTTGTATTATTACACATAAAATATATGATGTAAAGTTTTAGAATAATTATATTATTCGAAGTAAAATAAAAACAATTTATTTAAATAAATTAAATGTTCAAAAATAATATTCCTATTCATATATACATATATATGTATGTATGTATGTATGTATGTATGTATGTATGTATGTATGTATGTATGTATGCATGCATGCATGCATGCATGTATGCATGTATGGATGCATGTATGTATGCATGTATGTATGTATGTATGTATGTATGTATGTATGTATTTATGTATGTATGTATGTATGTTATTTGAATCGATAGCTCATACTATAAGACGTATCTGATCTTTTCATTTATTAGTATATCGTAACGTATTAGAATTTTTTTCTCGAGCAAAGCATTCAGATTGAGTTTTTATGTGTTGTGAACTCAATTCCATTTGTGAAAAAGATAGAATGCGGGTGCTCTGGGACGGAAGGATTCGATCCCCTTCACCAAAAAATGCATAATCAAAATATTCATCATTCACTTCATCAGAAATGATCGGCTTGCCCCGAAATGACCTGGCCCAATAGGGAAATACATATGTATGTATGTATGTATGTATTTATAGGCTTATATATATATACCTACACTAGTTTAGTACCTGCACCTTGTGCGGTTCTTTTTAAATATTTATATATTTGACATTAAAATTGTATAAAAACTATTTATAATTGAAACTTATTTTATAACTACTACTATACATTATTAAATAATATTGAAATAAATAGATCATAAAGAAGATATTATGATCGAACAGAAACATTGAATACAAAGCAATAGATCAAAATACAAATGAAAACACTAAATATGTGTGAATCAAATTATAGTTTAAAATAAGAAAGAAAGAAAAAATCGCAAATATTAATTTGAACTGAGAAGTTATAAAGCGAAATTGTGTTTTATCCTCACGTTATGAAAGTGAGAATATATATCAAAATGAAATAGGGTTGTATAAATTTTGTATAGGTGTTATCGATATTATTGATTTAGATTGTTCTAGAAGATTCATGGTTTGGAGGAGATGAGTTAGTTACTTAAATATCTATTGGTTCGAATTTGAAACATAAAAGAATATTTGTTTGAAATACATATAAAGATTTGATTGGGTTAGTTATGATTTAGGAGATCTTTTACTATTGAAAGAAAATTTAAAAAATTAGATTAGTTAATATCTAATTAAATTGTCATATGAAATAATTGATTAAAAATACATTTGAAAACTAAAAATATATTATCATCTAAATAAAAACCACTCAAAAACTAATATTTTTTTTTTTAAATCCCCATTTTATAGTTCATACAATTGAAATCTAATTAAAGATATTTTTTCAATTCTCGTTTATTGAATTCGGTTACATTAAGGATATCCGAGAGAAGTTCTCTCGGAGACAAATGTTTATTGAATTCCATTACATTAAGGATATCCGAGAGAAGTTCTCTCGGAGACAAATCCATACAAAGTTGTTAAAATGAATTTAAAAAATTTCAATTGATTACTTTTTCTATTCAATTAAACAAACATAATTAGTTGGAGAAAAATGAGAAGGAAAAAAAATTTGTTACAATCTAAACATTTAAAAACTTTTTTTTTTTTTATGAATAACCAATTTAAAATGCCTATGTTAAAGAAGAAAGCACTACACGGATAACCAACTTAAAATGCCGATATTTGGGTCAATTATGAATTTATAATCTTTTCATGCAGATTTGTACTTATAATTTATTTTTAGCAGGTGGAGATTTGTTCAATACTAACTACATGGGTATATTACCTATTCATCCTTAATCTTTAATATATTTTCTAAACCGCTTATTGTTTCTTTTTCTTAAAAGTTTTCATAAAAAATAATTGTTCTATTTTATTTTGTTGTATTCAATCTAAGGCTTTTAGTTATTAGGATATATGCAGATCATCGTTTAGTTGTTATTTAGATTTAGATATCACTACAAAAAAATAATAATTTAGCTTCGGCAAAAGGCCGTGGCTAAAGGCATTCTAGGCGTGACAAAAGGACCTTAGCTTCGGCATAGTTACGGCGGGGTGGCGAATTTTGGGGTCGCAAAATTTGGTAGCTTCGGCAAATAGCCGTAGCAATAATATTTTCTTCGGCAAATAGCCGTAGCAAAATTATTTGCTACGGCTTTGCTACGACAAGCAATCCCTGATGAAAAACAACCAATTTGCTACGGTATTTAGCCGTCGCTAGTAAAGTGAAGGCGCCAATTTTCTGGCGCCAAATTTTTTGCTCAAGTTCCCCTTGGTTGCCTGCCACTGCCGTAGCTATGATATTTGTGCCAAATTTTGGGCGGGTGAAATTTTAGAGGGAATTAATCCCGTTGGCGACGGTCATTTACCATAGCTACACTAATAACCTTTTTTTCTAAAAGTTTTGTAATAGTTGCCATGGCTAAAAGCCGTTGCTACAGTGAACGCTATTATAAATGGTCCTATTCTATATAATTGCACTACCATGTGTATATTATATATTAAAAGTGCATGCAAGTGCATTCATCAGAGGTGCATTCATCAAAAGGTCGACCTTGCATACACATTTGACGTCCAACGTCTACTTCAAGCCAACAAAAGCATTTGACGTCCGAAGTTTACTTCAAGCCAACAAAAGACTTAAACCTACATATTGCCTAATGACATCTACTGTCCATAGTCAAAAGTGCAAGAAAATTAAAACATACTTAGAGCAACCTCTGATTTGTCTGATCCTCAGCGACTCTTCTCCAAGTGTGCTAGACTACGTCTTCTTCTCCAAGTGACTGGTCCTCAGCGGCTCCTTTATTCAATCCATGGGCAAATTGTTGAGTTGATGTGTTAAGAGGTTGCTTGTTGGTGGATACAACAAGAGCTCCTTCTCCAATCGACTCCCTCTGATTAGTCTGATGAACACTTGTCTGCAATATAGAAGAGCACAAATGAGATATCAGCTGCACACTCGATTGACTATGCGAGGACTTCATTCAAGATTTCATAGCTACCCCCTCGCTTCTTTTGGAACCGGATAAAGAGTTGAAGCAACTAGCATTTCAACAAAGAAGCAAACCGTAGCATTGGCACACAAACAAAGTACTGATTTTTAATGTATGCAAGGACTTCATTCAAGAAGTAAAACTTAACTATGCAAGTTACTGATTTTTAATATAAGAAACAAAGTACTGATTTTTAATATACGAAGCAAGGACTTCATTCAAGAATGCAGAATAAAGGAATTGCGCTTTTTACCCAAAATAAAGGAATTGGTAATATCCAAAGATCTTGCCTCAAATAGTAGAATGCAGAATATGAGACTTTAGTGTAGCTTCTTAGTTCTTACTTTTCCTCTCAACTGACAACTATGCTAAACTGTGGGATCTACTCATCTCATGGTACTAGCTTCTTAGTGCAATTACCTAAAAGATTATAATATTTGTTGTAATTTACCCAAAATTAATAATAAATTAGTTAATCCCATTTTTGGTTTTCCCTGGCGAATTAAGAACTTGAGCAAACTCTATATAAACCGCTAATGTGTGAGCACCAATGGAAGCTCTCTTTTGTGCTTCAATAGCAAATACACACAATCACTAAAGAAAACCATAAAAAACAATGAACAAACAACAAAAAGTAAACGAGCAAAATCAAACACAAGAGGAAACCTTAGCACTCAAGTAAAACAAGTCATCACTAACCTGTCCTTGTGAAGGTGAGCCTCCCCCGTCATTGCGCCGGAAAGTCATCATAAATTCATTTTAAAAGTGCTCAAATGTTTTATCTATGTGGTTCTCTAAGTGGGTTTTGAGATCCCCTACAAGCTCTTTGGCAATCTCACGCATCTGTTGAACAGCGAGATGGGGAGTTCTTGATGAAGAGTTATACACCAAATGCGGAGGGGCACTGGCACCATATGTCCAATAGTACCCGTGACCATCTTCTCCAATAAATCGATGGAATATCCTATCCTTCACTTCGGCTTGAGCTCGCTGATCCTCAGGTTCCAACAGCAAGAGGGCGTTGAAGTCCTTCTACATTAGTAAAACAGGTCAACATATGAAGATCAACAATGGCAGAAAATTAAAAGGTTCCAAATAAACTTACAATGGTCTCAATAACATCAGAATCATCTACATTTCGAGATGAAAGCCACATGCTCATCCTGCCAGTAGGGTGCCCAGCTTTGCGCCGCTAGTTAAATGGCACAAATCACTCAAATTAAATACAAATGACATAGAGTTGATCCACACACAAGTAGTCAAAAGTGCAAGAACTAAAAACAACTAAAAACTAAACAAGATGCACAAAATCAGACAACGTACACATACGAACCTCATGTCTTACTTTAGCGAATGACTTTCGCTCGGTGACATGCACCGGTCCATGCTTATCTCGATTTCTTGAGTTTTGGCGCGATTGTTTCTGGACACACAAAGACGTTACAATAGGCTGCACCAGTTATAAAAGAAAGACCATCTAAGATAAGGGGGAAATAAAGAATACCTGGGCAACCTCACTTCTCCAATATGTAATGAGTGTAATCCAATCAGGTGGGAGGACAGTCGGAGGACAATTCTTTTCCAAATTAGGGTCATCTTGGACCTTTGTAAAATATCTTACCTTTGTTTTGGACTTATAGTCCTTCCACATGATGTTGCACATTCTCAAGCAAACCTCTTTGAACTCATCGGGAGGATCCAACAAATTTCTCTATAAGTTATAGACGAAACACAAAATAAAGGCAATAAGATAAAAAATAACCAAATGGCCAGGTGAAAGTTTTTACATGCTGGAAAAGAAAGTATAATGGAGAAAGAACATCATCCATATTATAAAATATAGACAAAAACAGTACATCGTCCATATTATAAAAGTGACAAAGTAGAAAGGAGAAAGAAAATACCTGAACTTCTTCCCATATACCATCCATCACATCTTGACCGAAAGAGGTGCAATCCAGCATAGTAAGAGGAAGTCGTTGGCCGTCACACACTAGTATCCCTAGTTGCGACTTGAGATGTTTGGCGTTACCCCCAACTGGTTGGAACTTCTCATTGAATTCGACTGCAAACTTGGCTCCGGTGTTCCCGACACACCGTTACTATGACCTCTAGGGACTGGACGATCATCTTCATCTTGAAACACCAAATATCTGATTATTTATTCACACAATTAAAATGTAGAAACCTCTTCTTCAAAACATGTGTTTTCTGATTGCTTAAAAAGGATTGAGGAAGATCTAAGGGTTAGGTGTATATTAATGACTAACAAGATGAATCGACGCCCATGTCTACATCATTAGGATCATTTGCATCATCTGGTGCAGCCGAATGTTGTAACGGCCCGGATATAAATATCCGAGATACGTTTCGAAGGTTGGATACCTTCGTTCGGATGTTGCAATTCAGGTACGGGTCGAGGTTTCAAACCTCTAATGATCAATCAGTTTTCAAAGCGGGGATTTCGAACCCCAGTCAATCGAAGTTACAAAAATTCAATTTAAATGAAAGTAAAGCGGAAGTAAGGTTTAGATACAAGAGCCACAGCAGAGCCGGGTCAAAATCAAAACATATATTCTAAAGTTGTATAGCCAAGTTAGCGGGGTTAGACAAATTCTTTGCAATCGCTTGGGGGATTTTCCCATGCCATAGAGACAGGGAGCAATCATACCTAAAAACAAGTGGTGCGAGCGGGATCAGACCGAGACCCCAACACACCCTGTCCCGCAAGCAAATATACACATACGCTAATATAAAGATGACGCGAATGCGGAAATTAAATCACACTAACATGATCCTAATTTACAATATGCGGAAAAGAACTGTAAAGGGCCCAAGACAATGCCAAGTGGCATATCCCTCCCCTACCTCTGCACCCCTTCCCGTTAGTGCAGAGACTGGCCAGTTCGGTGCTATAGCATAGCAATTTCCTCGTGGTGGTGCACTCACCACGGCATCATCATATCATATCATATCATCTCATCTCTTGCCCGGTGGTGCTGGGATAATCATATTATGCTCATATCGACTCAATAGACTCAGGGCACCCGATGGGGCTGGGCTACCCTATGACCCTAGCAAAGCCTCTAGGACTATCACAGATAACAGCCGTTCTGTTTACATACGCATATAGAAATATAATACTCAATCACAAGTGCAATCCTAGCATGATACTACATGGCATGCTTTAATGCTTATGCAACACCTAGTATGTCATATATTCACAAGCAGGTAATCTCATTCGAATCTGAGTAAGCCCATAAAGGAACTTACCTGAATAAGCCGAACATTAGAGAAACAAGGCAGAAGCATAGTCCAAGTAATGAATCATCCAATAGTAAGCAATGTCCAACATATCATAATCACCTAATAACATACAAATGCATAAGTCTATCTAATTCACACAAGGCGCCCCTAACTATCATACATATCTTCACATTTCTCGTTTCAGATTATTCCATCTTATCTCATCATAATTCAAATATCATTCCATGTTCATCTCATCTCATCATCTCATTTCCAAAACAATCTCTCAAAGAACTCAACTTAGAAAATCAAACAATTCTTTTAAAATCGCTTATCCAAATCCCGAAATTAAACATTTAAGCCTTAAAATCAATTTCCCAAAATCATATTATAGAAAAAATTCCAGCATTTTAAATTTCAATTATCCATCTTCTCAACCAAAACATTAGCTCTTCAATCAACTTGCAAAAGTATGCCACTTAAAATAATTCCGGCTTTTTAATCCAAAACCTTATCAAAACCAATAAATCATTTTTTTGAACAATTTATAAAATATACATAATATCATACTAATAAAATTTACCAAAATCAATCCATTTTAACAACCCAAATTTAAGTCAATAGATAATCACCTTATAACACATCATATAATAATCCATCTCAAATAATATTACCTTTAAAACCATGTAAAATAATATATTAATATTTTCAGAATATATATTTATCTCACAAAATCTCATAATATAATAATAATAATAATAACTAATAATAATTTAACGATTATAATAACCATAAAATGAAACACAACATAACAAAATAAATACCCAAACCAATTATAACCCAGCCCAGCCGAAATTAAACCCAGCCCATGACCCGGAGAATAAACCTAAACCCAAGCCCAAGAGAAGGACCCAAGACCCGGATCCATATCCAAAAGCCCGACCCGTTGAGTTTAAATGAACCGGTCAATTAATTGGCTGAACCGGCATAAGAAAAAGAAAAAAAAAAGAGACCAGACCGGCCAAGCAGACCCGTCTCCCTCCCAATACAGGAGCTCTGTTCACGTTCGGAAAACGCAAGGGAGAAGGAGAGAGGTCGAAGGCCTGTCGGCGGCCTTCCGGCCTGAGACTCACCCAGACTGAACTACATGATTCCCCGACCACATCCCACACAAAATGAACAAAACGCGCAAAAGGAAGAGGGAGGAAGAGAGAGATTACCGAGGTTTTAAAAGCTTCACCGGAAAACGTTTGATTGGGCTCGATTCGACTTCGATGAGGGTGGGTTCGAGTTGTTCTTGGCCTGGGACGTGAGATAAGTGAGTAAAGTTCCACCTTTATATGGTTTCTAAGTCGGAAAATCAATCAAGGGTGAAAACCGATCTTGGAGTCGAGAAACAGGAGGAGGAGACGCGACATGGCGGCTTCGGGGATCTCCTAGGTGGCTTGATGTGCGCGCAAATTGCCATATTTTCTATGCACATATGAATCCATTTTATTGTCTTTTGCATGCATATTAATTGGAAAACATGGGATTAGTGTAGTTTATACTTAAATGTCAAATATATGGGTTTGCACGAGTTTCCATGTGATTTCTCAGAAAATAGGATGAAAATGGATGAATTCGGAAGAGCGGAAAAAGAACTCGAAGTCTTCTGAAGAGGTTGAAATCGACTGCAGACCTCGACATCGAGTACATCAGAGACATAGGAATCGAGCAGAAAAGGAAACAGAGCATGTCGACACAGAAGGGGTCGATATCGATGTCTGGGGGTCGATATCGACGCTGCCTGATCGACCAAATTGATAGAAGTCGAGTGCCAGTTCGAGTAGGAGAAGGAGAAGCTCGAGATAAAGTTTTGAAGGGGTCGATATCAATGTCTAAGGGTCGATATCGACCATGCCAACAGAGGAATCCGACTCCGATTTTGATAGAATTATATCCAAAGCTTGCAATGTCGAGATTTCCTATCATCAACACCAGATCTATCATGAGGAGGCTGATTTCACCATGAAGTTTTCGCTTTTACTTTGTTTTAGTTTATCTTAGAGAATAAAGATAAGGTTTCGAGTCCTTATCGACATCTATAAATAGAGGTCAATAGGGCTGAGTTTAGGTATCCAATTTCGCAGAGAATTTCAGTTATATAGAGAGTAGTGACAAATAGAGAGAGAGAGGGAAGCCGAGTGGAGTTGTAAAGCGAGAGCGGAGTGGCTTGTTCGGTTGTACTTTCTTTCGGAGTTTTAATTCAAAGTAGCTTTCTTTCAATAACAATGATGATGATGTGCATGATGAGGAGCGAGTAGTCAACCCACTTCTAGGGTCGGGGTGAGCCCGACGATAGCAATGTGAGGTAAGTGCATCAAAGGTATGACTTTTATGCGATTCCATGTTCTACCCCATGCATGATCCTTTGTGAAAGTTAGGGAGATTCATTATTTGCATTATTGAAGCGAAAGCCACTCATATTTTGAACTTTAATTGCTCATGAATTGGATGGTAACTCTTAGGAATTATGCGAGAGCCTCTAATCACCTAAGTGTTGATAACGAAAGGTATTTGACGGAAAGACATTAAAGTTCATATCTTTAGCATGAAACTTGCATTGTTATCGTTGTGGCATGAAACCCCGACTTTGGAAGCCTTTTAATTAATTGAATTCTTCATAAAAGTCTTAGTTTTGTTTCTGCTCATCTTCCTTCTCCATTCTATTTTCTTCGGACTCTTTTCCGACAAATTGGTTACAAAAACAGTTTCTGTGACAAGCATCGAAATCAACCATAAGGGTCGATATCGAGGTCTAACATCGATATCGAGGTCTCTACTCGACGTCGACTTGCTGTTTTATCTTCTGCAGGAACTGCGCTAGGAAATCGACCAGAACTGAGGTCGATATCGACCTGTATACTCGATATCGAGTGTCTGCTGAGGTCGAAAGCCTTGATCGTGAGCACAACAAAGGAAGCGCTGACATACCTCCTCGTGGATTCGATCCTGAATTACCCTACTACTACAAGGGAGGGGATTCTTGTATTATTTGTTTGGGACAGGGAGATAGTCTAGTTGTGCTTTGTTTTATTTTAAATATTTAAATCTCCTACTTACCACCCCCGTTGCGAACAAATTGGCGCCGTTGCCGGGGAGGCAATCAATCGCCACCTAAGTTAATCACGATCTTTTTCTAAGCTTATTCTGCAGGTTTATGCGACGTTCTGATCGCGGACCTATCCAGGAACCAATTAACGAGCCTGAACGTTTCTACCATCTTCGCAACAAAGCAATTCGCATCATGGCTGACAACGAGACGCAGGCTGAGATGATAGAGCGGTTGAGGAAGGAGATCGAGGACCACAATGCTACAATCGCTGCTGAAAGGGCCGCTGCTGCTGCTGAGCGAGCCCGTGCTGATAGGGAGGAGGATGCGCACAGACAAGTCCAAGAGCGGCTAAATCAGTATCCACAGACGGCGATGCAATACATGCATCCGCCGCTTCATGTTCCTGAATCTTCCATTATAATTCCTCACTCCAACTATGAATTGAAAATTAACTTCCTATCTGAGATTAAAAGAAATACTTTTGAAGGAAGACATAATGAATGCCCCCTGCAACACATCTCTACTTTTATGGACTTATGTGAAACAGTTGCTGATGGAGTAAACTTAGAGTATGTGCGACTAAAATCTTTTCGATGGTCTTTGGCAGGAAAGGCATTACAATGGCTTGAAAGTTTGGCTGCACAATCGCTAAGGACATGGGCGGAGGTGAAAGATGCATTCTTGAACAAATTCTTCCCACCTTCTAAAACGGCGATTCTACGACAAAGGATCACAGCTTTCAAACAAAAGCCAGGTGAAACCCTAGCACAGGCGTGGGAGCGCTTTAAGGACTTGTTGAGATCATGCCCGACGCATGGGCAACTTCCATATGTCATCCAAGAGATCTTTTATAATGCCCTTGATGCGCCGAATAAGGAGAGGATCAATTCATATACCTTCTATCGGTACATTGAGCTTACACCAACGGAGGCATGGGAGACCATTGAGAGGCTTGTGAACTTTGACAACACCTATGGGGCTGCTGCAGCCTATGATGCAAGGCCTGCCCCATCTATGCCACTATATGAGCCTCCAAGGGAGATAGATCCTGAAGTGCGACAACAATTCCATGACGATCAAACACGCCGCCTTCAAAAGCAAGTAAGGTTCCGGAGCAACAATCAACCTTGTCTGGAGTGTGGTTCAATAAGGCATAACACCGGTGCCTGTCCACATACTGAGCAAGTATCCATTGCGGAACAACATGAGGAGGTCAAATGGACGAGAGGCCCCTATGGGGGGGCAATCAACAAAATTGGGGTGATCAAAGGTTCTATCAAAGGGATCCCCCAACATATAGGGCACCAGGGCACCCTGAGCAGGAGACTAAGAAAGATGACCTGCAAATCATCCTTGATGAGATGCGGAGGAACCACGCTGAGTTCAAACAAGCCAATAACTCCGTCCATACTCAGCTGCAGGACTTAGGGAGATCGACGTTTGGAAGCGCAACATGGAGACTCAAATGAGTCAATTGGCGGAAGCAATGCCCAAAGCGTCCAGATCACTACCTGGATCCCCTGTGCCAAACCAAAAGGGCAAAACCATTGGTCATATTGTGGCAGTAAACCTAAGGAGTGGGCATCAATTACAAACGCCCGAGCAAAAAGCGGAGGAGAAGGAGCCAGAACAGGCGTCGATATCGACCCCCTCTGTCGATATCGACCAAGGTGACATCGATGTCGACCCTCCTGTCGATGTCGACCCTAATTCTGCGTCACCATAGAAATCGACTCCTCCAGTCGATATCGACCCTACTGATGTCGATATCGACCTCACTGCAGCCGCGGGAAAGAAGAAGGTGTTGCCATTCCCAACTAGAAAGGTGACTAAGGACCCAGCGGAAAAGAAGTTCCAACGGTTCGTGAAGATGCTCCAAGGGCTTAATGTCTCTATACCATTCACAGAGGCACTTCACGAGATGCCATCTTATGTAAGGTTCATTAAGGACATCTTGGGTAAGAAGCGATCGCTCTCTGAGATCGCAGAGGAGTGCAACCGGTTGGAGCTACCACAAAAGCGGGCGGACCCAGGTAAGTTTTCTATCGCTATAGGTCTAGGTCAATTCAAATTTAATGCTTTAGTTGACTTGGGCTCTAGCGTTAGCATGATGCCACTAACTATTTGGCACAAGGTAAAGATAGGTCCTGTAGAGCCCGTGGATGCAAGATTGTACATGGCTAACAATACGGTAGTGATTCCAACTGGGATAGTGACGGATGTGCCAGTACAAGTAGGTAAATTCTTTGTCCCTGCTGATTTCCTAGTTGTTGACATAGCGGAGGACCCTTCTTGTCCAATTATTTTAGGTAGGCCATTCCTAGCAACCGTCGATGCCAACATTAGCGTGAAGAAATGATTGCTCTCACTCACAATTAGTGATGAAGTAATAGATTATTCTTTCAACAAGACGGTGCAAAGTCAAGGGCCAATGAAGATAAAATTCATCAATGAAGCCCAAGTAGAGGAAGTTGAAGCAATCTTGGACGAAGGAGCTCAACAGAACATCGAAATCGACCCAGGTAAGTCGATATCGACCACTAATGTTCAAGATTCTGTGACAGGTCATAAGTATGGGGTCGACGGAGGAAAAGAGGAAACATCGAAATCGGGGTCAAGGGTCGATATCGACCATGCCCTATCGAAATCGACCATCATCAGCACTGAGAAGGGAGGCAAGGAGACCTCGATATCGACCATGCCCTATCGAAATCGACCTGATCATATCGAGTCAAAACTCTCCAAATCGACTGATCCTCTAGGTGTACAACAGGGGTCGATATCGACCTCCGAACATCGACATCGACCTGAGCCACAGACTGAGAAGAAGGTAAGTCAAGGTACGAATTCCTCTTGTTCAATTACAATTAAGGACTTATCATTATTTGGAAGAGGTGTGCCTTGGCATGTGCGCTTATGTAGGGTATCTGATGATGATTCAAGCCAATATGAGATAGGAGACAAGGTCTATGTTGCTAAGTCTAAGGACCATTGGTTCCCTACAAGATTCAAGGATAAGAACTTAGGTCCATTCACGGTAAATCAAATCAATCCCGGCGGAATGCAGCTGCGGGACAAGAAAGGAGTGATATTTGAGGCCCAAGCCACATGGGCTCTGCAGATGCCACCTTGAGAAGCGCAATGGAAGAAGTCGGCCTAGCGACTTAAAAATCTAGAGCTTGTAACTAAGACTTAGTTTTGATTTTAGACGGCTTTTTGTTTTGGTTTTAGACACTTTATTGTTTTGCATATTTTGTGTTTAGTTTTCAAATTGCAGGAGAGAGAAAAGCACACAGAAAGGCATCGAAATCGATGTCAGACATCGAAATCGACCTTAAGGTCGACATGGATAGGGTTTGTGATCGAGGCCAAATCACCCTGAAGCCTGAGCAAAAATCAAGAGAGACATTGATATCGATATAAAGGGTCGATATCGACCTTCCCTGTTGTCTTCTTCGACTCTTGAAATTTGTGACTGTTTAGTAAGTTTTCTTCTTAACCCTAGTTCTAATACAGTGAGGACATTGTAAATTTTAAGTATGGGGTGGGGGAAAGGCTTACTTGCATATTCATACTTAGTTTAGAGTTGCATATTTACTTTAATTGCGAAAAAAAAGAGAAAAATGACCCCCATCAAAAATTTTAAAAAAGAAAGAGTCATGGAAGTATAAAAAAGAGCTCTATGATGCAAAATTGGATTCATTAGAGATATAACATGAGATTGCCTAGTTAAGGGAAGTCCCAATGAAGTGCAAGAAGAGAAAAAACATAAAGGAGATGAAAATTTGAAGTTGCTTTTGACATGTGCATGATAAGATGATGGAGGACTTTTTATAAAAATTCCATACAAGCAAAGTTCATATCCTAGCCTTACCTATGCATCATTGCAAAAGCCACAAAGCCATATATGAGACTTATCATGATCATTATTGCTCCATATATACACATATTGCCCATTTTTTACCTTATACCCTATCCGGGGACAAAGTTTTTTTGAATGGATGTCATCTTTGGAGTTATATGGAGTTGTGCATATATGAAGTTGTTAGCAGGAATGATACAATTATGAAATATGGAAAATTAAATGAGCGATAAAAAAATCCGATCACCTCAGGAGATAAAGGTGGGTCGACCCTGCTTGCGTTGAGATAATAGTTCCGCAGGATGGGACACAAGGTGAGGAGTCCGAAGTACTAAGTATCCGGGGCCATTCATGAAACCCATGTTTGCGACTCGCGAGAAGGCAGTGCTAAGGTTAGAGAGGTAAAAGCATTATATTGAAAAAAGCATTGAGCGATGAGTGAAAGGTGAGACATTATGAAGAAGGAATGTGGAATGTTTTGGAAAGAAAGTATGTTTCCCCGGATTTAACACCACATGGCCAAATATTAGCCCACCTTTAGCCTTTTACCAATCCACTTCTCACATGCTTGCAAAAGTCCTCTTGATTATTAATGCTATGTCGCTAAAATTGTTTTTGCATATTACCTCCTTTATGAGTATGAAATTGCTTTTTATGCACAGGCATGGACTTGGTTAACATAAGTACCGTCTCGAGGATGGCAATTGATTGTAGGGACATATGAAAAATGAATCTATGATGTTGAGGGTTTACTTTCTTCCCCTGAATGACCATTAAAGGTATTGCTTGGGGACAAGCAAGCTTAAGTATGAGGTGTTTGATGTGCGCGCAAATTGCCATATTTTCTATGCACATATGAATCCATTTTATTGTCTTTTGCATGCATATTAATTGGAAAACATGAGATTAGTGTAGTTTATACTTAAATGTCAAATATATGGGTTTGCACGAGTTTCCATGTGATTTCGCAGAAAACAGGATGAAAATGGATGAATTCGGAAGAGCGGAAAAAGAACTCGAAGTCTTCTGAAGAGGTCGAAATCGCCTGGAGACCTCGACATCGAGTACATCAGAGACATAGGAGTCGAGCAGAAAAGGAAACAGAGCATGTCGACATAGAAGGGGTCGATATCGACGTCTGGGGATCCATATCGACGCTGCCAGATCGACCAAATTGATAGAAGTCGAGTGCTAGTTCGAGTAGGAGAAGGAGAAGCTCGAGATGAAGTTTTGAAGGGGTCGATATCGATGTCTAAGGGTCGATATCGACCATGCCAGCAGAGGAATCCGACTCCAATTTTGATAGAATTATATCCAAAGCTTGCAATATCTATCCAAAGGTTGAGATTTCCTATCATCAACACCAGATCTATCATGAGGAGGCTGATTTCACCATGAAGTTTTAGCTTTTACTTTGTTTTAGTTTATCTTAGAGAATAAAGATAAGGTTTCGAATCCTTATCGACAACTATAAATAGAGGTCAATAGGGCTGAGTTTAGGTATCCAATTTCGCAGAGAATTTCAGTTATATAGAGAGTAGTGACAAATAGAGAGAGAGAGGGAAGCCGAGTGGAGTTGTAAAGCGAGAGCAGAGTGGCTTGTTCGGTTGTACTTTCTTTCGGAGTTTTAATTCAAAGTAGCTTTCTTTCAATAACATTGACGATGATGTGCATGATGAGGAGCGAGTAGTCAACCCACTTCTAGGGTCGGGGTGAGCCCGACGATAGCAATGTGAGGTAAGTGCATCAAAGGTATGACTTTTATGTGATTTCGTCTTCTACCCCATGCATGATCCTTTGTGAAAGTTAGGGAGATTCATTATTTGCATTATTGAAGCGAAAGCCACTCATATTGTGAACTTGAATTGCTCATGAATTGGATAGTAACTCTTAGGAATTATGCGAGAGCCTCTAATCACCTAAGTGTTGATAACGAAAGTTATTTGACGGAAAGACATTAAAGTTCATATCTTTAGCATGAAACTTGCATTCTTATCATTGTGGCATGAAACCCCGACTTTGGAAGCCTTTTAATTAATTGAATTCTTCATAAAAGTCTTAGTTTTGTTTCTGCTCATCTTCCTTCTCCATTCTATTTTCTTCGGACTCTTTTCCGACAAATTGGTTACAAAAACAGTTTCTGTGACAAGCATCGAAATCGACCATAAGGGTCGATATCGAGGTCTAACATCGATATCGAGGTCTAACATCGATATCGAGGTCTCTACTCGACGTCGACTTGTTGTTTTGTCTTATGCAGGAACTGCGCTAGGAAATCGACCAGAACTGAGGTCGATATCGACCAGTATACTCGATATCAAGTGTCTGCTGAGGTCGAAAGCCTTTATCGTGAGCACAACAAAGGAAGCGCTGACATACCTCCTCGTGGATTCGATCCTGAATTACCCTATTACTACAAGGGAGGGGATTCTTGTATTATTTGTTTGGGACAGGGAGATATTCTAGTTGTGCTTTGTTTTATTTTAAATATTTGAATCTCCTACTTGCCACCCCCATTGCGAACATGGCTCTGGGATCCCGTGGACGTTAGAGGAGGTGAGGATGACACCGGTGCTGCTACTCGTCGAGGCAAGAAGAAGGTGGAGGCTGGTGGAGCTCGCGGCTTCTCAAGCTTCGAAAACAGGGAAGGAATAAAGTGACTGTGGTGGTGGTGCTTACTGGCGGTGGAAAAGAGGGGAGTGCTCTGGTGTTGGTGGCCGAAATCAGAGGAAGAGGAGGTGCCCTGGTGGGGCTTGGTTGCTGCTGCTGCTACTCGGAGGCACAAGGAAGAAGAGGGTAAGGATGGGTTTGTGAGTGTGTGGGAATTGGGTGAGGGAGGAAACCAATAAAGAGGATGTTTGTGGCTTTGGATTGGAATGAAAGTGAAGGAGAAATGGGGGTTGTTTGTGTTGGGTTTGAGGGCATTCTGAATTGTGAGCTATAGAGGGAGGATGAGGGAGCAGGGTGGAAGAGGAAGAAGACAAAGGGGGACCAGTACACCTAACAGAGAACCGAGAGGAAGGGAGAGAGAGAGAGAATAAAGAAAAAAAAGAAAAAGAAAAGAAAGTAGGAATAAAGGAGGTCCCTATATATCAATTTGAATTCCCGACATTCGAACCCAAATCTGCTCACTAAAACAAAACCCGACACTTGACAATTTGAATCAAAATTTAAATCATCTCGGAACTTAAATTAATTTTAATAATACTCGGAACTCGAAAGCGAAAATCAAATCCCGTCAAAATTCAAAATTTAAATGATGTCGGAAGGAGTTTAAAATTGAACTCGTGCTCGAGGACGACTTTTTCTCCGCTTTTACAAATTGCAATGAATAATAACATATTTAATTAAAATAATAAGATATAATATATATAAATTATATTCCGCCTTTACAAATGTGGAGCTACATCTGGCTGCATAGTCAGTATAGCAGTGAGTTGAGTGTTTGGTGGTGGAGTCATGAGAGGAAGTGTTCCAGCTGCTGATGCCAACATTAAGCACACACTCGGGGAGGATTTTTTGCCAGTAGGAAGTAGAAAGTCCGATATGGTTCGCGGTCTACCAGGTCGAACCTTGCACTTTTTAATGGTTGAAACACGAATAAACTATGGTTACACACTCATTAATGATATGGAAGTCTTATGACTTGATTGAATGTGCAAGTATCAAAGAACTATCAAAGCTACTGAATTTAACATCTACTAAACAGAATAAACAAAAAAGACAAATGTGTCACCAACGTACCTTTTCTTCTGGTGGAGCTGCAGTCGATGGCGGAGTTGTGGGAGGAAGTGTTCTAGCTGCTGATGCAGACAATGAGGAGCCACTCTGAGAGCCATGTGAGTCAATACACACTAGGAACTCAGCCATGGTTCGCGGTTTGCTGGATCCACCCTTTCATTTCTTCATGATTTCCTATAAGTGAAATGGATGATTTCCTATAAGTGAAATGGTTTATCTACTTGTAAGAAAAACTCCAACACTCTAACATTTACCGCAATTAACCTCCTAAACCAAATATTATAAAATTTTTAGTTACATCTTCAATAACCCTAAGGCACTGGAATCGGCACCCTTCACAAGAACTGCCTATTACAAAAAATATAACCGGAGGGTAACAACTTCCAGAAACTACTTCCCCGACATTTACATTTTTTGTAATACCTAGTTTCACAAGAACTAACCTCATTTCGAGCTCCAACTCATCATCGAAGTCCACATTGTCATCGTCTACATGGGCATATTCCTAAGATTCAACTTCCCTAACATTTAACCACCCATGTCCAGAAGCATCCGGATTATACCACACTTGTCGAGCTTGCGATGCCAAGATAAACGGTTCATCCCCAAGTTGATCACGTGGGTATAGTAACCTCTCACAGTTTACTAAGGTGCATTTAAAAGGATCCAATTTAACCCCTGTTGAAGGATGTGCCCACTCACACCTAAATAATACGTAGTCGATACCTGAGGCATATGTAACCCTTATAATATTCGTTAATCTCCCATAATAGGGTACATAATCTCCTTGCAAAAACACCCCACAATTTTGTCTTTTTCTTTTGGTGTCAACACTTTTGACACAAAAGAAATAGTCATTCGAGGTGTATGAGGTCAACCGTACAGGGATGGGAAGTTTGATAATGCGATAACTTCGTCACTTAATGGCACATCCCCTGCCCGGCGCAACACTGCAACGTAAAGATGTAAAGGTAAAAGGTTCATTTGGTAGGTACTTTACATATTCAAATATGATAAAGCACATGTTGTATAGTAAGCTACTCACCTTTAGTACTCAACCAGACAAATTCGCATAGGCTAGAAAGTCATTGATAGTCCATAGCACTACAGCACACATTTGAAACATTTCACTGACAGAAGCGTCAAATGTTTCTACACCCACTTCCCACAATTCCTTTAGCTCTTCTATCAAAGGCTCCAAATACACATACATCTTATCTCAGGTCCTTTTGGTCCATCAATAAGCACAGAAAGGTATATATAGGGTTGTTTCAAGATGTACATAGGTTGTAAGTTGTAAGGAACTAGGATGATCGACCACGTACTATGATTGATATTTTGATTACCAAAAGGATTAAATCCATCAGAAGCAATACCTAAGTGCACATTCCTCAACTCAGCTTCGAAACTCGGGTGTATAGCATCAAGGTGCTTCCAAGCAGGAGAGTCGGTAGGGTGCCGATACTCACCATCTTCAAGACGGTTTAAGTAATGCCATTTCATATGGGTGGCAGACTCCTTTGTTGCAAACATCCTTTGCAGTCGTGGTTTCAATGGAAAATATTTAGCTTGTTGTGCAGTTTTTCATGTGCCTGATTGAGAACCCTCAACAGTTTGCCTCCATCGCGATTCATTGCATTTTGCACAAGCATCTAGGTTTGCATCTTCATTTCGGAAGAGCATACAACTATTAAGACATGCGTCCACAATTGTGAAAGTGAATCCTAAATCGTCCACTAACTTCTGGGCTTGATAATAAGATTTCGGGAGGTGAACCCCATCGGGCAAAACCTCAGAAAATATCTCTAGCATCTCTTTGAATAATTGGTCGATCCATCCGTGTAAACTCTTTGCTTGTAAGAGGCGCACAACGAAGGTTAGAGGCTTCCATTAGCTTCAGAAACTAGTCAGTGCACTTAGTTGGACTAGGAGTAACACCTTCACGACCACCATCATCATCTAGATTTTTCGACGTCAGTATGTTGGTCCTTCTAAAAGCATCTTCCACCATTCTCGCCATATCCACATCCATATACTCATCTAACTCAGGTGGCACTTCATTCCTCTCTCGTGGTTCCTCGATCAGATCATGAATGATCTCCCCGTATTTAGTCCATAACTTATAACTAACCAAAAATCCATTGTCTTGAAGATGCTTCCGCACTACTTTTCTAACAAACAATACCCTATTCTGGCATTTCCTACAAGGGCAGTATATGCAAGTGCCAACCTCCTTCTTGGCATATGCAAAGTCTAAAAATTCATCTAGCTTTGCAAAATATGCCTCAGATATCCTAGTACTCCAATCAATCCACGACTTGCCTATACACATTGTCATGACCTATAGAGGCACTAATTAATGAAACCTACATCGAACACGACAAACATTCTAGTAAGTAACTAAAATGCTTACGGAAGCAATAATAAGAATGAAGATCGAGAAAGACAAACATTCCAGGTCATAAGGAGGAAGATTTTCATTCTTTGACCTTGGGGAAAGGGTTAGACACATTTTCGTAGGTATCATATTTTCAACCTTGTATGATGTATTATTAGAAACAATTGCCCTTTAAATTATACATCTTCATCAATAGAAAAACACATTTTATGAGCTTTGTACAGTACACAACTATTACTCAACAACTTTTATAAGTTGATCAAACATAGGCTAGCATGAAGTCTATTCATCCATGTCTTTCAAAAATAGATCACCTATAGAGTTATACAATTTATACATCTTCATCAACAGAAAAACACAGTGTAAGGCATGCTATTAGAGTTATACAATTTAGTAACTAGTAATCTACAAACAAAACACAGCTCACTTTGCATGCTTAAGTACCAAACAGAACCACATAAGAAACCAAAGTAGTATCATTCAGAAAGAATAATAATTACAGATTATTTTAATAGATACAAACACTCTTTCAGTTTTTAATAATTATAGATTACTTTAATAGATACTTTCTTTAATAGATGCTTCGTATTTAGAAGATAATCATTCAGAAGGTATTTCATTTTTATTATCATTACAAAGGAATAGATTTATATCTTCTTTAATAATAATAATTTCATGTTCATAATGATTAGAATTATTACCATCATTATTCTCATTTCAATTTTTTTAAAATTCTTAATGACAACTTTATTTAGATTATCTAAAAGAGTTGAACAACGTATTCCAGTAATATCATTAATTTAGTAATATTAAATTACATATAAAAGAAAGAGAAGGAAAGAAACCAGAGATGTTGTGGTGCAAGTTCAAGCGACAACCTGCCTGCAGAAACCAGAAGGAAACATCAATACTTTAACATCAATGATACTATTTTTTGCTACTGGTTTTTTAACCATGCTACTGTTTTTTAAGCACGCTTCAGAAAATTATAAAGCATATGTAATAGAAAAAACGCAGTAATGAAAAACACAGAAATAGAAAAAAAAACAGTGATATGCTATTGTTGTTTTTTGTGTACTGAAAAAGTCATATAAAAACAGAAAAAGAAACTTAGTGTATCAAGTACATCTCTTGGGCCTTTGGTGATACTTATCACAATATAAATACCAAATTAAAACAGCTTATGAGAATGCCTTCAATTAAACAAGTGCAAGCTATGGATAGTCAAGGAGACCATCTCATTTCATAGCTAACTTAGTGCATTAAACAAACTTTTCAAGTTTATGACAATCCCTTTTGTTGTTGCTGCTACTGTTATAAGAAAGGGATGAAAAAGTGCTAAAAAAAATTCGAAGCAGCACCAATTTGATTAATTTGAAATCCCACAACTTTCTAAAAAGTTTTGCTACCTTTTCCTTTATATAATTTATGCAGAAATAAGCCCTGAATTTTATTTTTTGTAGCTGTTATACAGAGGAGAGAAAATAAAAGTGGTTGATTTCGATAAATAATTAATAAGAGGTATTGATTTTTTGTAGGTATTTATGGTGACTTTGAGATATTGCAGTCATAGATATATAATAATACTTTCAAACTTTGTAAATTGATTTGTTTCAATATTGTTAAGTGTTGTATAAACACAAACTTGATTTAAGAAAACAGAACATGAAGAAATCTAATTTATTAAAAAAAAATCAGATTCGTAATGTATATGTGTTATTGGTCCTTTACGAGGGCTATAAAAGGTAATAAGAGGATAAGAAACAAAGCCAATGAGCTTTGCACTTGTCGACTGACAATAAAAAGGGCTATAAAACCTATAAAAGCTAATTGGTCTTGCACTTGTCCACTAAAGACAAGGGCTATAAAAGCTAATTAGTCTTGCACTTGTCCACTAACAGTAGACAAGGGCTATAAATGCTATAAAAGGTAATTGGTCTGGCACTTGTCCACTGACACAAACAGTTAGAATTAACCATAAACCACTATTGAAGAAAACATTCATAAATGCTATAAAAGGTAATTGTAATAACTTCAATTTAAAAACCACATTGATTATTTATACAAAACTTTAAATGTACATTAACATATATTTGAAATAGGCGAAACTAATTAAAATAACCCAACCTTTAAGGGGGTGTTAAAAATATATCTTAATCTTTCAAATGTAAGATAAATATCCCGACCTTTATAAGTGATGGTAATATAATATCCCAATGATTTCTGTAACGGCCCGAATATAAATATCCGGGTTACGTTTCGAAGGTTGGTACCTTCGTTCGGATCTTGCAATTCGAGTACAGGTCGGGGTTTTTGAAATTCAAGATTAGCGTTTTAAAAGTGGGGATTTCGGACCCCAAAATAGCCTGATGGCCACGCAGAGTCTTCGAGCCGTCCTAAATCTAGGTCGCGGAAATTCGTGTGTAACTGGAAGAATGAACGGAAATAGAGTACAACTTGCCACGGCAAGGCCGGGTCAAAACCAAAACACATAATTACGAAATGGTAAGGTCGAATTAGCGGGGTTAGACATATTATTTGCAAGCGCCCGGAGTTTTCCACGTCATAGAGACAAAGAGCAATCATACCTAAAAACATTGGGTGCGAGAGGGGTCAGACCGAGGCCCCATCACGCTTTGTCCAGCAAGCAAACATACACATACGCTAATAATAAGGATGATGCAGGTACGAAAATTTAATCACACTAGCATGATCCTAATTTACAGTATGCATGGAATAACTGTAAAGGCGCCCAAAGAGTGCCAAGTGGCATGTCCCTCTCCTACCTCTGCACCCCTTTCCGTTAGTGCAGAGACCGGCCGGTTCGATGCTATAGCATATCATATCATCATAACTCATCATCATAACGTAAATAAATCATGCCCGATGGTGCTGGGCTATCATCATGCTCATATCGACTCGATAGACTCAGGGCACCCGATGGGGCTGGGCTACCCTATGACCCTAGCAAAGACTCTAGGACTATCACAGATAACGACCGTTCTGTTTCATACGCGTAAAGAAATAGAATGCTAAATCATAAATGCAACCTAGCAGGATACTACATGGCATGCTTTAATGCTTATGCAACACCTAGTATGTCATACATTCACAAGCCGATAATCTCTTTCGAATCTGAGTAAGCCCATAAGGAACTTACCTGAGTAAGCCGAACAGCAAAAGATACAGCAGAAGCAGAATCCAAGAATCAACACACACCTAATATATAAGCGAATGAGGCGCCATGAGATACTATACTACTACTTAACACATAGGAACCTTTTCACAAGATACACACAAGGAAACAACTAAATTCCGAGAAAATATCCGAAACATCTAATTTTGGGTCAAACTCGGTCAAGTCGTTATTAGATAATTCCGACCTTTTGGTTCTTAACACAATTTCTCAAAAGATATTTCCAAACTATAGAAACTCCTTCTTTTAATTAATTACCTTAAAATACATAAAAAACTAATGACACGCCTTCAAATTTGTAAGTAAATTCTTTCAAGTTTCTCAACTAAAACATTTTAATTTCAACATAAAGGTACTTATACAAATCATTTATAATATAATCCCTTCCAACTTTATTTTCATAAAAACAACAAAAAAACAGATTTACAATAATAATAACAATAACAATAACAATAATAATATTATTAATAATAATAAAAGTGCTGTTAATAATAATAATTAAAAGATAGTTAAAATACGTTGTCACATAATATGTCAATATGTATATATATATATATCATTTACCAAAGAAGAAAAAGAAACCAACAAAACCCATCAGAAGCCCAAACCCAGCCGGCCCAATACAGCACCCAAATCTGGAACCCCTAACCCAAACCCGAAAAGACACAAATGGATAGGGGTGCGGGTTGGCTGAAGCAAAAGGGGAAAAGGGATCCGGGTCCTCAAACGGGAGCCCGTTTCCATGTGAGCCCGGCCCAAAAAAAACAGGCCCAAGGCCTCCCTCGTCTTAAACCTCAGCGACAGAGGGTGGGCGGAAGAGAAAACGGGGAAGCGGAGAGGAAGACCTCGGCCTCCGGCGGCTCGTTGGCCGCCGCTCCACCACCACGGAGGTCGGAATGGCATTCCGACCACCCTCGGCCCAACAGGAAGGAAACGACGACAAGAGGGAAGGGAGGAGGAGGAGGTTACCGCGTTTCGAAGGAGATCTCCGGCGAGGCTGTTCGGGGCTGCACCAAGCTTCGACGGCGGGGAGAGGGGCTTGCTCCGGCCTAGGACGAGGTAAGAGGTGAGTAAAAGATTCAGTTGAGGTTCAAGGAAAGAGAAAAGGTTCGAGCGTGTTACCGCTGCAATGAAACAGGGGAGGAGCCCTTGGCGGCGCTGGAGGCTCCGACGATCTTCCGAGCCCTCTGGACGCAGCGGAAATGGGGAGGGAGATGAGTAAATCGTTGCCTCTCAATTAGAACGAAGGTGGAAGAGGGGAGACAACTTACCAAATTCGACAAACAGGGGATCGGAGCTTTCCTCGGCTGGGCTGGCAGCTCCGGCGAGTTTCGGCGACTAGGAAGAGGAGGGAGGGAGACTGGAACGGAGGAGATGTGGAGGTCGCTGGGGGTGCGGCGAAATCGGATGGGGGTGGAGCTTGGTGGTGAACGGATGAAGAGGATGAGGGAGTTTTTTGTTGTGGGTTTCTCCTTGGGTTTTCAACAGAGAAGAAGATGAGGAAGATGGATTCTGGTGGGTGAGGGTGAGGTGAGAGGAGAGTGAGGGTGTGAGGAGAGGCTGTTGGTTCAAATAGGGAATTTGGGTGGGTTGGAGGTAGGCTGTGGTGAGGTGGGGGGAAGGCAATGCAGTGAGGGAGGCAGGGCAGTACTGCAGGGGAGGGGAGGGACCACGGCTGGGAGAGAGAGAGAGAGAGAGAGAGAGAGAGAGAGAGAAAGAGAGAGAGAGAGAGAAAGAGAGAGAGAGAGAATATAAAATAAAAATAAATAAATAAATAATATATATACAAAATAAATAAATATATGCTATTTATATATAAATATAATTAATGATAAAAGAAGCGGAAGGTCCCGTTTGCCTTGAAATTTCGAATTTCCGACGTACATTCAAATTTGAATCACAACATTTCGAGTAAGATTAAAATTTTAAAATTCAAGTACTCTAGAACGGAATTCGATTCCGAGTAAAATCTAATCTAAAATAAAGTCGGAAGGATTTATAAAATTGACTTTGCTCGGGGATAAGTTTTCTTCCAATCACACGGATAGAATAGACATAATTTGATTAAAATAATAATAATATAAGACGGAATATATTTGGTCTTTACAATTTCTCTCCAATAAAATTCTTATTTTTTGTATTGTATTACTCATGTATTTTCAATTCAAATAAAACATACGGTATAAAATTAAATTAGATGAGTTTAAAAGTTTATTTAATAAATTTTCGTAGTTTTAGATTTAATTTGTACCTAACTTTTTATATCTTTTTTTAAATCAATATCTATAACAAGCCAAATAAAAAAAATGTAAAGCAAAATAACATATTTTCAATTAGTAAATGATTAGCTAGTGATTTAACTTATCAAAACTGAAGAATATTTTGCCAATTATAAACTTTATGTTACTACGAAATTGAAATGAAAATTTATTTATTTAGATTATTCAATGGTGTTCATTTATATATAAGAAGTAAATTATTATTATTAAAAAATATATAAAAGAATGTAATTTTTTTATTTTTTTCTTAAATCCAAAACAAAAAATTAAGATAAACTTAAAAACCAATATAATTTAATCTAATAAACTTGAATGATATTTTACACAATCAAGATATTGAAAATTATATTTTAAATATTTACTTGTTTTATTATATTTGTTTTGATTAAATTTAACTATAATCTATAAAAACGTATTAAATTGAATGATTTTTTTTTTCAGTTACAAAAGAGACTTTTATTTTTTTTTAAATTATCATGACAATCTAGACTATACTTTGTATAATTCGAGCATTAAGATCCAAGGGCACGCTTGTGAATATGATCATTATTTTTTGCAACATATGTGCCATGTAAGCATTTTTGTGGGGGAGAAAATTTTGGGATATTATATTATCATCCCTTAAAAAGGTTGGGATATTTATCTTATATTTGAAAGGTAGAGATATATTTTTAACACCCATTAAAGGTTGGGTTATTTTAATTAGTTTCGCCTTTAAAATAAAAGGCCATAAAAGTCCAAAAATACAGAAATACAAAAATAAAAAATACAGAAAATTGAGAACTTCATAAATACAGATATATAGAAAATTCATAAAGTAAAACATACAGAAAATACAGAAATACAGAAATATAAAAAACCAGAAACATAGAACCAATAGAAAGTAAAACATACAGAAATACAAAAAATTCAGAAAGTAAAACATACAGAAATACAAAAATAAAGAAATATAGAAAACCAGAAATATAGAAGCAACAGAAATGCAGAACTGCACAAATTTTAAGAATTTAATAAATTCATAAATCAGAAATTCACCCCCATCAAATGTTCAATAGTGCATAAATTAAGAAATCAACATGCCGAAATCAGAAATTCACCCCAATCCCAATCACATGTTCACATGTTCAATAGTTCAACCCCAATTTCATACAATAAATACCGATCCATGGTTTGGTAAGGGGTAAGAGTTCAGAAATTTCCATAAGGCATTCTACCATCTCTCTCGCAACCCTCTCTCCCACAACTCTCTCTCCTTGAAAGAAATGACATACTCATCACATCACCACGCCTCCTCATCAGGCCTCCCTCCCTGCCCTGTCCCCATCAATATATCGTCGGATAGCTCGGACGATGGGCATGAGAGTTCAGATTAGTCAATGAATTTGTTGGTTTAGATTTCATTTTTTCTACGTGTATGATTATATTAGCTTGTTTATGTTTATTTATGTTGCACCAATGCTGCCCCCATATAGACGAAATCAAAAGATCAAGGTCGTTGGGGCGAGGGTGGGATGCTAGGGTCATTCTTCAAGGCGATCCTTATTTGCAAAGTGGATCCAACCCACTGGGAGGTGGAATATGTAACCCTCTTAGAGGAGAACAGAAAAGATAAGCTAAAGGAAATCATTCCGGTTCTACCAATTTGACCCCATCCACCTCGTATTTCATATGATCCCTATGAGATATATGACTGTATGGATTGTCGCACAAGAGAAGGGTATTGGTCGGGTACGTTGATTGAGGTGTGTTCTTTTGGGAATGATCGAATTTACAAGGTCGACTATCCTCTGACTGGGGACAATCAGGTTTATCGTGCCCACAAATTGCGCCCACACTTCGACTGGGATGGATACAAATGGACCACGCAGCCGCATTTTCACTTCTTGTTACAATAAATTTCTATTTGAATGTGTTTTATTGGTCTAATCCTACTGTTTTTATGGACATTATTGTCTAGTGGAGGGTTTTAAATGTTTCTGTCATTGTTGTGTAATCCTTTTGTATGTTGCAAGTGTTATCTGTTATGTACTTTGCTACTTGTGATTCTGGCAAGTGTTATTTGTTATGTTGTGGTATGGTTTATTTTTTTCATTAGTCTTCTATTTATGAAAGTATTTACTTTCTGGTTAAATTTTTTAAAAAAAAAATCTTGATGCCCATGGGCATCAATTGCACATTCAATATGAAGTGAGTAGGATTGTAGGAAGGAAGCTAAAGGAGAGAGATTTGAAAAACCTAATCAAAGCATACCTTCTTGTAAGAATGGTTCTCCTTTTTTATGTAGTCAAAGGTAAGTTGATCAAATTGTTATAAGAAGAATTGCCTCATTAGAGAGTTAGATAATGAAATTCAGTGGGTTTTGAGTTTTTATTCTCATCAATGCACATGGTCTGTTTATATCTCTTTTCCTTTTTTTTTCATAAGAAAGAAACCAGCATTGGGAACCAGGATGTATTGAGTTGCATATCTTCTTGTAAGAATAAATAATGAAGTTGATTTTTTAATTATTTACTACTTATTAATATAGTCTAACATATCTTCTTGTAAGAATAAATAATGAAGCTTATAGGCTTTTAGTCATCCAACATGCAATCAGATATTGTAGGATCATAATGTGAAGAATATATCATAGTTTTCTAATCTGTAATCTCTTGAGTATTGAAAGATGGTAAATTGAAATAGATGACATCAAATAACAGTTGCAATGAATTCCAAAAGATATAAATTAGATCAGTAGAACTCCCGCAAACAATATATTACTTAAGTTATAGTACATATATAATCTTAGAAATATTTTTGTGTTTTAATACCGTGAATTTCAGCTCTCCTCCCCTTTCTTACATGGCACTAAATTAATAGTTTAGTTGAATGATATACTTCTAGTAACAATTATAACTTGGGAAATAAATCATAAAATACCACAGGCAGATTGGTCAAAATTATACCAATTATCAGGAAAAAAAAAGCAATTGTAAGCGAATCAATTGACCAAAAAACCTTCATTTATATAAATTAGCAATTCAATATCATTGTTTACTTGGTTTACTTTGTTTCACTCTTTAAAAAAGGACAAAATAATAGCTATTAGCTTGTCAATCAGCTGTTCTTGTTCCCTTGATAAATTTTGAGATATTTGAAGTTGATTTTTTTTATTATTTACTACTCATTAATTGCATTATTACTTACTGTCACCTTCGTACTTTGATTTTATCATAAATTTGCTCTTTCGGACACTAAAGTTATAAAGTATTTGGGCGGGTTTAGGATTATAATGGTCTAAGGTACATGAGAATATGAGATACAATGCAAAAGATGCTAATAAAGAAATACTTGCATTGAGTGAGCATTTAAAAACCTCGACCCAAATGCTTACATAATTTTATCGATTTATTTTCTGTTGATATACTAACTTTATTCCAAAACCATTCAAACGAAGCGTTTCAAGTGCCGATTTCAAAAGAAATGGAGAGAACTTCCTTGATTTCCCAATCATTCACAAAAAAAATATGCATTGTATGTTTAGAGCAATGACTCTAGAGCATCAATGATCACTCTATATACTTAGACATTTTCATTTCCTTCAAGTCAAGGCATATAAAAGGCATTCAAACATTCCAAGTAACTAACTATGTGCCTTAAACAAAGTAGCTGATGTGCGCGCAAATTGCCATATTTTCTATGCACATTTAAGTCCATGTTATCAATCATTTGCATTCTTATTAGTGGGAAAACATGGGATTAGTGTAGTATATGCATTATTGTCAAATATATGGGTCTGCACGAGTTTTTATGTGATTTTGCAGAAAACAGGACAGAAAATGGACGGATTTGGAAGAGCGGAAAAAGAACTCGAAGTCTTCTGAAGAGGTCAAAATCGACTGAATGACCTCGACATCGAGTGCAGTAGAAAGGTAGGAATCGAGCAGAGAAGAAATAGAGCATGTCGACACAGACGGGGTCGATATCGATGTCTGATGGTTGATATCGAGTGCCTAGATCGAGCTTATTGATAGAAGTCGAGCGCCAGTCCGAGGAGAAGGAGGAGAGCTCGATGATAGAGTTAAACCGAGGTCGATATCGATGTCCTTAGGTTAATATCGATGTTGTTCAGCAGAGAAGTCCGACTCAGATTTTGATAGAATTCTATCCGAAGCTTGCACGTCTATCCTAAAGTCGAGATTTCTTATCATCAACACCGGACTTCATATATTATGTTATTTACCATGGAGTTTTTAGTTTTAATTTATTATGTTTTATCTTAGAGAATAAAGATAAAGTTTCGAGTCTTTGGATAGCAAAGTTCGATATCTATATCTAGAGGCCGTTAGGGCTGAGTTTAATCATTCAATTTCAGTTATTCAAACACAAAGATCGCAGAGAGTTTGTAGAGAGAGAGAGAGAGGAGGCCGAGTTGGAGTTGGTGGAAGCGAGAGCGGAATTGGCTTGGTTCGGTTGTAATTTCTCTTTAGTTTCAATACAAAGTAATTTTATTTTCAATGATGATGATGAGTTGCATGATGAGAAGTGAGTAGTCAACCCACTTCTAGGGTCGGGGTGAGCTCGATGATAGAAATGTAGGGTAAGTGCATCAAAGGTATGACTTTTATGCGATTCCGTCTTCTATCCTATGCATGATCCTTTGCGATAGTTAGGGAGATTCATTATTTGCATTATTGAAGCGAAAGCCACTCATATTGTGAACTTGGATTGCTCATGAATTGGATAGTAACTCTTAGGAATTATGCGAGAGCCTCTAATCACCTAAGTGTTGGTAACGAAAGTTATTTGACGGAAAGACATTAAATTTCATAACTTTAGCATCAAACTTGCATTGTTATCGTTGTGGCATGAAACCCCGACTTTGGAAGCTTTTAGTTTATTGAATTTCATATAAAAGTTGAGTTTTGTTTCTGTTCATCTTTTCTTAACCATCCTAAGCTCTTCAGACACTTTTCCGATAAATAGGTTACGCATTGAAGTTTCTGTGAAAAACATCGAAATCGATTGGGTAAGGTCGATATCGATCACTAACGTCGATATCGAGGTTCCACTCGACGTCGATCTGTGTTGCTTTTGTCTTCTGCAGGAACTTTGCTGGAAATTGACCAGATTTGAGGTCGATATCGACCAGACACATCGATATTGAGTGTCTTCTGAGGTCAAAAGCTTGATCGTGATTACAACAAGGGAAGCGTTGACATACCTCCTCGTGGATTTGATCCTGAATTACCCTACTGTTCGCTGAAGGGGCGGGGAGTGTATGTAATAGGAGAATAAAATAAAGTACAGCTAGACTATCTCCCTGTCCCAAACAAATAATACAAGAATCCCCTCCCTTGTAGTAGTGGGGTAATTCAGGATCGAATCCACGAGGAGGTATGTCAGCGCTTCCTTTGTTGTATTCACGATCAAGGCTTTCGACCTCAGCAGATACTCAATATCGAGTATACAGGTTGATATCGACCTCAGTTCTGGTCGATTTCCTAGCGCAGTTCCTGCAGAAGACAAAACAGCAAATCGACGTCGAGCAGAGACCTCGATATCGATGTTAGACCTCGATATCGACCCTTATGGTCGATTTCGATGCTTGTCAAAGAAACTGTTTTTGTAACCAAATTTGTCGGAAAAGGATCCGAAGAAAATAGAATGGAGAAGGAAGATGAACAGAAACAAAACTAAGACTTTTATGAAGAATTTAATTAATTAAAAGGCTTCCAAAGTCGGGGTTTCATGCAACAACGATAACAATGCAAGTTTCATGCTAAAGATATGAACTTTAATGTCTTTCCGTCAAATAACTTTCGTTATCAACACTTAGTTGATTAGAGGCTCTCGCATAATTCCTAAGAGTTACTATCCAATTCATGAGCAATTCAAGTTCGCAATATGAGTGGCTTTCGCTTCAATAATGCAAATAATGAATCTCCCTAACTTTCGCAAAGGATCATGCATGGGGTAGAAGACGGAATCGCGTAAAAGTCATACCTTTGATGCACTTACCTCACATTGCTATCGTCGGGCTCACCCCGACCCTAGAAGTGGGTTGACTACTTGCTCCTCATCATGCACATCATCATCATTGTTATTGAAAGAAAGCTACTTTGAATTAAAACTCCAAAAGAAAGTACAACTGAACAAGCCACTCCACTCTCGCTTTACAACTCCACTTGGCCTCCTCTCTCTCTCTCTCTCTATTCTCTATTGCAACTGAACTTTTCTGCGAAAATTGGATACCTAAACTCAGCCCTATTGGCCTCTATTTATAGATGTCGATAAGGACTCGAAAACCTTATCTTTATTCTCTAAGATAAATTAAAACAAAGTAAAAGCTAAAACTCAATGGTGAAATCAGCCTCCTCATGATAGATCTGGTGTTGATGATAGGAAATCTCGACCTTTGGATAGATATTGCAAGCATTGGATATAATTCTATCAAAATCGGAGTCGAATTCCTCTGCTGGCATGGTCGATATCGACCCTTGGGCATCGATATCGACCCCTCCAAAATCTTATCTCGAGCTTCTCCTTCTCCTACTCGAACTGGCACTCGACTTCTATCAATTTGGTCGATCTGGTAGCATCGATATCGACCCCCAGACGTCGATATCGACCTCTTCTATGTCGATATGCTCTGTTTCCTTTTCTGCTCGATTCCTATGTCTCTGATGTACTCGATGTCGAGGTCTTCAGTCGATTTGGACCTCTTCAGAAGACTTTGAGTTCTTTTTCCGCTCTTCCGAATTCATCCATTTTCATCCTGTTTTCTGCGAAATCACATGGAAACTCGTGCAAACCCATATATTTGACATTTTAAGCACAAACTACACTATTCCCATGTTTTCCCATTAATGTGCATGCAAAAGACAATAAAATGGATTCATATGTGCATAGAAAATATGGCAATTTGCGCGCACATCACCTACCGCTACATCGGAAGGGATTCTTGTATTATTTGATTGATAAGGGAGTTAGCATAGTCGTGAATTATATTTGAATATTTGAATCGCTCCCGTTCATCGAACAAATTGGCGCCGTTGCCGAGGAGGCAATCAATCGCCACCTATGTTTTCTCAAGATCTTTTAGAGCTCATTTTGCAAGTTTATGCGACGTTCTGATCGCGGACCTATCCTGGAAACCATTGACGAGCCTGAACATTTCTTCCATCTTCGCAACAATGCAATTCGAATCATGACGGACAATGAGATGCAGGCTGAGACCATAGAGTGGTTGAGGAAAGAGATTGAGGATCATAACACCACAATCGCTGCTGAGAGGGTCGCCGCTGCTGCAGAGCAAGCCCGTGCTGATAGGGAGGAGGATGGGCGTAGACAAGCCCAAGAGCAGCTCAATCAGTATCCAAAGACGGCGATGCAATACATGCATCCGCCGCTTCATGTTCCTGAATCCACTATACTTATTCCTCCTTCCAATTATGAGATTAAAATAAACTTCCTATCTGAAATTAAAAGAAATACTGTTGAAGGAAGACCAAATGAATGCCCACTGCAACACATCTCTACTTTTATGGATTTATGTGAAACAATTGCTGATGGTGTAAATTTAGAGTATGTGAGACTAAAATCTTTTCGATGGTCTTTGGCAGGGAAGGCATTACAATGGCTTGAGAGTTTGGCTCCACGCTCGCTGAGGACATGGGCAGAGGTGAATGATGCATTCCTAAACAAATTCTTTCCTCCCTCTAAGACGTCGATGCTACGAAAAAGGATCACGGCTTTCAAACAAAAGCCAGGTGACACATTGGCATTGACGTGGGAGCGGCATTGACGTGGGAGCGTTTTAAGGACTTGCTGAGATCATGCCCGACGCATGGGCAACTTCCATATGTCATCAAGGAGATATTCTACAATTCCCTTGATGCACCGAATAAGGAGAGGAATAATTCATATACCTCTTATCGGTACATTGAGCTTACACCAACGGAGGCCTGGGAGACCATTGAGAGGCTCGTGAACTTTGATAACACCTATGGGACTACTGCGGCCTATTACTCAAGGCCTGCCCCATCGATGCCATTATATGAGCCTCCAAGGGAGATAGATCCTGATGTGCGGTAACAATTCCACAACGATCAGACACGTCGCCTTCAAAAGCAAGTCAGGTTCCTGAGAAACAATCAACCTTGTCAGGAATGTGGTTCAACAAGGCATAACACTAGTGCATGTCCACATACTGAGCAAGTATCGATGGCGGAACAACATGAGGAAGCCAAGTGGACGAGAGGCTCCTATGGAGGGGGCAATCAACCATATTGGGGAGATCAAAGGTTCTATCAACAAAGGGATCCCCCACCATATAGAGCACCAGGGCATCCTGAGCGGGAGACAAGGAAGGATGACCTGCAGATCATTCTTGATGAGATGCGGAGCAACCACACTGAGTTCAAACAAGCCAACAACTCCGTCCATACTCAGCTGCAGGGCATCAACTCTAGACTTGGGGAGATCGACGTTCGGAAGCGCAACATCGAGACCCAAATGGGTTAATTGGCTGAAGCAATACCCAAAGCGTCAGGATCATTCCCTGGATCAACTGTGCCCAACCAAAAGGGCAAAACCAATGGACACATTGCGGCAATGAATCTAAGGAGTGTGCGTCAATTACAAACGCCTGAGCAAAAGGCGGAGGAGAAGGCCCCAGAAGGAACATCGATATCGACCCCCCTGTCGATATCGACCACGGTGACATCGATGTCGACCATGCTATCGATGTCGATCTCACTCCAGCCGCAGGGAATAAGAAGGTGTTGCCATTCCCAACAAAAAAGATGATTAAGGACCCGACGGAAAAGAAGTTCCAGCGGTTCGTGAAGATGCTTCAAGGACTAAATGTCTCAATACCATTCACAGAAGCACTTCGTGAGATTCCTTCCTATGTAAGGTTCCTTAAGGACATACTGGATCAGAAGCGATCACTTTCTGAGATCGCAGAGGAGTGCAAGAGATTGGAGCTACCACAAAAGTTGGCTGACCCAGGTAAGTTTTCTATCGCTATAGGCTTATGTCGATTCAAATTTAATGCTTTAGTTGATTTGGGCGCTAGCGTTAGCATGATGCCACTAACCATATGGCACAAGGTAAAGATAGGTCCTCTAGAGCCCGTAGATTCAAGGTTATACATGGCAAATAATACGGTAGTGATTCCAACAGGGTTGGTAACTGATGTGCCAGTACAAGTAGGTAAATTCTTTGTCCCTGCTGATTTCTTAGTTGTTGATATAGCAGAGGACCCTGCTTGTCCCATTATTTTAGGTAGGCCATTCCTAGCAACCGTCAATGCCAACATCAGCATGAAGAAAGGATTGCTCTCATTCACAATAAGCGACGAGGTGATAGAGTATGCCTTCAACGAGACGGTAAGGAACAATGAAGGGCCAATGGAGATAAAGTCCATCATTGGTGTCTACATCACATCTGGAGAAGCTAAGGTAAGGAGTATGACACCGGAAGAGCTAGAAAAGAGGGCCATAGAAGCCCAAGTAGAGGAGGTTGGGGCAATCTTGAACGAAGGAGCCAAACAGAACATCGAAATCGACCCAGGTAAGTCGATATCGACTAACATAGTTCAATATTCTGTGCCAAGTCATAAGTATGGGGTCGACGGAGGAGGAGAAGGAACATCAAAATTGAGGATAAAGGTCGATATTGACCATGCCCTAAAGCCGAAATCGACTACCATTGATGCTGAGAAAGGAGGAGCAAGAGACTCGATATCGATCCCTGATGGTCGAAATTGACCTAACCATATCGAGGGTGAAAACTCCAAATCGACGGGACTTCTAGAAGCACAACAAAGATTGATATCGACCACTGAATATCGATGTCGACCTGAGCCACAGATAGAGAAGAAGGTAAGTCAAGGTACGGATTCCTCCTGTTCCATCTCAATTAAAGATTTATCATTATTTGGAAGAGGTGTGCCTTGGCATGTGTGCTTGTGTAGGGTATCCGATGATGATTCGAGCCAATATGGGATAGGAGACAAGGTGTATGTCACCAAATCAAAGGATCAATGGTTCCTTACTAGATTCAAAGACAAGATGATGGGACCTTTCACGGTGAATCAAATCCATCCAGGTGGAATGCAGCTGCGTGACAAGAAAGGAGTGTTGTGTTAGGCCCAAGCTACATGGGCTCTGCATATGCCACCTTGAGAGCGCAAAAGGAAGAAGTCGGCCTAGCGACTTAAAAGTCTAGAGCTTGTAACGGATACACTTAGTTTTTGGTTTTGGACATCTTTGGTTTTCTTTACATTATTACTTTGCATTGTTTTTGTTTTGGTTTTAGTTTGTTTAACAAGTTGCAGGAAAGAGGAAAAGGACAGAAAGACACATCGAAATCGATGTTACAGATCGATATCGACCTTAAGGTCAATTCAGATGGGCTTGTGGTCGAGGCCGGATCACCCTGAAGCTTGAGCCAGAAATCGATGACAGATGTCGATTCCGATGTTAAAGGTCGATATCGACCATCCTTGCAGTCTTCTTCAACTCCTGAAATTTGTGACGGTTTAGTAAGTTTTCTTCTTAACCCTATTTCTAATACAGTGAGGACACTGTAATCTTTAATTATGGGGTGGGGGAAGGCTTACTTGCATATTTTAGCATATTTTAAGCATTTTTTCATAAGTTTTTGCATATTTTAGTTACATGTTTATGCATATTCATACTTATTCATATCTTTATTACATAGTTTTTATTTTCGAAAAAAAAGAAGAAAAAATGACCCCCATCAAAAATTGAAAAATAAAGAAAAGAGTCATGGAAGTATACGAAAGAGCTCTACGATGCAAAATTAGATTCATTAGAGATATAGCATGAAATTGCCTAGTTAAGGGAAGTCCCAATGAAGTGCAAAAAGAAAAGAAAAAATAAAGGAGATGAAAATTTAAAGTTGCTTTTGACATATGCATAATAAGATGATGGAGGACTTTTAGATATTTCCATACATATGCTTACAAAAGTTCATATGCTAGCCTTACCTATGCATATTTGCAATTACACAAGCCATATATGAGCCTTAGTTTATCATCATCATTATTGCTCCACATATATATCATATTGCCCATTTTTATACCTTATTCCCTATCCGGGGACAATGTTGAGAATGGATGTCATCTTTGGAGTTATTATATGGAGTTGTGCATATTTATGAAGTTGTTGGTAGGAAAAATATGGAAAATTTAATGAGCGAGAAAAAATCCGATCACCTCAAGAGATAAAGGTAGGTCGACTCTGCTCGTTGAGATGTTAGTTCGGTGAGATGGGACACAAGGTGAGGAGTCTGAAGTACTAAGTATCCGGGGCCATTCATGACACCCATGTTTGCGACTCGCGAGAAGGCAGTGCTAAAGTCAGAGAGGTAAAAGCATTATAATTGAAAAAAACATTGAGCGATGAGTGAAAGGTGAGATACATTATGAAGAAGGAATGTGAAATAAATGTTTTGGAAAGAAAGTATTATTTCCCCGGATTTAACATCACATGGCCAAATATTAGCTCACCTTTAGCCTTTTATCAATCTACTTCTCACAAGCTTGCAAAAGTCCCTTTGATTATTAATGCTATGTCGCTGAAATTGTTTTTTTACGTATAAACCTCCTTTTATGAGTATGAAATTGCTTTTATGCACAAGAATGGATTTGGTTGACATTAGTACCTTATTGAAGATGGAAATTGATTGTAGGGACATATGAAAAATGAATCTATGATGTTGAGGGTTTACTTTCTTCCCCTGAATGACCATTAAAGGTATTGCTTGGGGACAAGCAAGCTTAAGTATGGGGTGTTTGATGTGCGCGCAAATTTCCATATTTTCTATGCACATTTAAGTCCATATTATCAATTATTTGCATGCATATTAGTGGGAAAACATGGGATTAGTGTAGTTTGTGCATTATTGTCAAATATATGGGTATGCACGAGTTTCTATGTGATTTCGCAGAAAACAGGACAGAAAATGGAGGGATTTGGAAGAGCGGAAAAAAACTCGAAGTCTTCTAAAGATGTCGAAATATACTGAATGACCTCGACATCGAGTGCAGTAGAAAGGCAGGAATCGAGCAGAGAAGAAACAGAGCATGTCAACACAGACAGGGTCGATATCGATGTCTGATGTTCGATATCGAGTGCCTAGATCGAGCTTATTGATAGAAGTCGAGCGCTAGTTCGAGGAGAAGGAGGAGAGCTCGATGATAGAGTTAAACCGAGGTCGATATCGATGTTGTTCAGTAGAGAAGTCCGACTCAGATTTTGATAGAATTCTATCCGAAGCTTGCACGTCTATCCTAAAGTCGAGATTTCTTATCATCAACACCAAAATTCATCTATTATGTTTTTTACCATGGAGTTTTTAGTTTTACTTTATTATTTTTTATCTTAGAGAATAAAGATAAAGTTTCGAGTCTTTGGATAGCAAAGTTCGATATCTATATCTAGAGGCCGTTAGGGTTGAGTTTAATCATTCAATTTTAGTTATTCAAACACAAAGATCGTAGAGAGTTTGTAGAGAGAGAGAGAGAGGAGGCCAAGTTGGAGTTGGTGGAAGCGAGAGCGGAATTGGCTTGGTTCAGTTGTAATTTCTCTTTAGTTTCAATACAAAGGTATGACTTTTATGCGATTCCGTCTTCTATCCTATGCATGATCCTTTGCGAAAGTTAGGGAGATTCATTATTTGCATTATTGAAGCGAAAGCCACTCATATTGTGAACTTGGATTGCTCATGAATTGGATAGTACTCTTAGGAATTATGCGAGAGCCTCTAATCACCTAAGTGTTGGTAACGAAAGTTATTTGACGGAAAGACATTAAATTTCATAACTTTAGCATCAAACTTGCATTGTTATCGTTGTGGCATAAAACCCCGACTTTGGAAGCTTTTAGTTTATTGAATTTCATATAAAAGTTGAGTTTTGTTTCTGTTCATCTTTTCTTAGCCGTCATAAGCTCTTCGGACACTTTGAGTTTGTAGAGAGAGAGAGAGGAGGCCAAGTTGGAGTTGGTGGAAGCGAGAGCGGAATTGGCTTGGTTCAGTTGTAATTTCTCTTTAGTTTCAATACAAAGGTATGACTTTTATGCGATTCCGTCTTCTATCCTAAGCATGATCCTTTGCGAAAGTTAGGGAGATTCATTATTTGCATTATTGAAGCGAAAGCTGATGTATGCATTTTTAGTCATATTTTGCATCATATTTTCATCTCATTTAAGTCATTTTATTTGTTTTTGTATTGGGAAAGTGTGTTGTTTGTATTAGTTTTCGTATTATTCAAGATATGGAGTCTACACAAGCTTTGGTGGTGTTTTTGTAGGTTTTGAAGCTGATTTGAAGGAGTTTGGACGCACTTTAGAGCTTAATGAAAAATCATGAATGCAATGGAGATGCCAAGCAAAAGCAAAAAGTGGTGCAGCTGGAGAAAAGCCTTATTTCCGCCATCCATCACTTCGATTCAAGTTCTGGAGCCTTCATGAGAGTGGTAGTCCTTGAAAAGAGCTTTCCAACGCATATTCATATGCATTAATCCGATAAACGAGGACTCGGAAAAGTACATTTGAAGTCAGAGTCGAAAAGCTGGAGAAAAACAGAAGTTACTGCATTCAAACAGACCCTCGGCGCCGACACCTCAGACCTCGGCGCCGAGGTATCTGCGAATAGGAGAAGAATTTACGGGATGATTTTATTACTTGATGGGCTTTTTAATTAGGATTTTCATCTGAATTTCTTTTAGGATCTTTTAGTTAGATAGACTTGAGATATTTTATCCTTCCTTAGATAGATTTTATTATTTTCCTAAGATAAAATCTCTTTTCCTTGGGGATTAAGTCTTAATTTTTATCTTTTAAATAAAGGCTATTAGGGGCTGATTTAGGAGGAGGACGACACACAGCGCAGGGCTGCGCGCAGCAGCTGTAGGACGAGTTTTAGGGTTTTTGTTTGGCGTTTGGGCGAAAGCTTGGGCGTTTGTTGTTGCGATTGAACGCTTATTTCCAGGTTTTATATTATTGCAAGTTTGGTTTATGTTTTCTTCTCTTAAATTCATGTTTTCCACTGTCATGTTTGAGTAGTTATCTTCCTTCTAGGGTTGGGGTGTGCCCAACAATAGGCACGTGTGTGATGGATGAATCTATAATTGTGTGATGTTTTTATTGTCTTCTACCTATGTGCTTAACCTTTGATGAAAGTTTAAGGAATTCATAGTTGCAATTAAACTTGAAAGAGGAAATTGTTAACTTGATAGTAATTAGGGTTTTCTAATGAAAGTTAAAAGATCCTAATTAAGAGAAGGTAGAAACAAGTAGGTCTTTTATGCGAAAGTGAATGGATTTACTTGTTGATTGATGAAACTCAATTGTTGATGATAAAAGCATGACCTTTTATGTGATTCATTGATTTTCCCATGTGTTTGTTGTTGTGGTGATCCTTTTCCTTGGAAGTTTTCCCTTTTATTAATTAAAATTCATATTTTGTTCTCTTATCACCACCCATCTCTCTTCCATCTCTTTTCTTAGTTTAAACCCGACAAAGCAACTAAATAAGAAACGCTGACTCTCTCCTGTGGACGATCCTGACTCCCTATGCTATAGCGGGGTCTTGACTACAAATTTATTTGGTCGAGAAACCCTCTCATCACATTGGCGCCGTTGCCGGGGAGATTTCAATCACGCCTTGTTTAGTTGTTTTTAGGGTTTGGGAATAGCCCACCTCCTTTATTTTGTAAATATCATTTTATTTTCTTTTATTTTCTTTATTTTAGTTTTTTTTTATTTTTTAGAATACCACACCTCCCACCACTCCCCTCCTCGGTACCGACTTGGTGTCGAGCCCTTGCTATTTGATTTGTGCGCTTGTTTGAGTTTTCAAGATTAGGTACAAGATGCAGTACACATATGATTATTTTGAAACAAGGGCTGAACAAGAAATACGACAAGCAAGGAAAAAGGAGTATGCGAGCTATCTAGCCGAGGTTGATGAGGAGGATGAAGATTTCATTGATTTTGATAGTTGGAAAGCAAAGAAGTCCTCCGAGGATTCAACCAAAACCCAAGAGTCATATGGGTCCTATCAACCAACGGAGAGGTATTATGCTCAACATGACTATAAGGACTCGTATGAGCCCTCCCAACCATGGAATCTCTATCATGAACCACATCCTCCTTATGAGCAATGGGAGCGGCCTCCGGAACCATCACTGGAGGTCGACGCTAAAGAGTGTAGGCACACCATAGATGATGAAACCAACAAGCAAATGAGGGCTGAGATGGCGGAATTACGACGCCAGATAGAAGCTGAAGCCGCTGAAGTACGACGACTAAGGGAGTACAACACAATCATGCGTGAACAACTGGGCGAATGGAATAGGCTACATGCCTTGTCAGAATCACCCTTAGAAGTCGTAGCCCCCCAACCAATAGAGACGGCGTATCTGCATGAGGTTGGTTCATTTGATAACATTATCTTTTGCGAGATGGTAGGTGGAGAAGAGCTTGATGAGGACTTGGTTCCTATCCCAACCAAGTCAACATACACTTGTGCTAACTCTACTCAGGCCCCTGACGACGCAATTGCGTGTCCTAATGAGGATGAAGAGAGTTGCCATGATCCTACGGAGCTACATGTAAGGTTAGATATGGTTTTCAACCTCTTTTCTCATGATGAACATGTTGGTATCGAGACATTTCAGGAGAAGCCATGTGAGGAACCCCATCAAGAGGAAGAAGTGCTCGAAGAGAAAGAGGAACCCCTTGAGGAAGAAGAAGAAGTGATAAAGGAGGAGTCAAAAGTCATTGTTCGATGCATTAAACCGCCACTTTTACCATTCCAGGTGAAGGTGATTCTCGACGATCTCAAACAATCGACTTTTGCATTTAAGTATGGGGTACTCGCAAAGTGGCATGTTGAAGATGAGGCAGAAGAAGAAGAAGTGGACGAATCTCTTCCCCCTCCACCATTGTACACCGAACTCAACAATGAAATACATCTATTTGTGTATGATGGTGAGGAAGCTCAAAAAGTCAATTCAATGAAGAGGAAGAGAGGCGCAAATGAGGAACACACATTTACTAAGTGCTTTCCAAGACAGTTGCTAGCTAGAGCCAAGAGAGATGAATGGGTGGAATGTTGGAGTGTCCACTCGGGAAGGTTCAAGTTCATCCATAAGGAAAGGAGGAGAGGCATAAAAAGGTACAAGGAGCAAGAGCCATATCACTTGACAATCTATCCCGATGTACCACCGGAGGATGTTCTCCCACCGTCTCCACCAGCGGAGCCACCGGATCCACTACCTCCTCCTGACCCGGTTTGAAGAAAAAAAAAAGGGGAAGTATGTCGAGCTATAGACTTTAAATATAGCGCTTACGGGAGGCAACCCGCTTTATTTTCTTTTCTTTCTAAGTTTTATTTTTATTTTTTAAGTTTTAGGATAGGTAGGATAGTTGGGGTGGAGCATATTACACTAACCATGCAGGGCTTAGGAGGAAACCACTGCGAAAACGGGCGAAAAACGGAAAAAGAAGCTCAACAGTAGCTGTACCGAGGCCGTACCGAGGTTCCTAGGGTCGGTACCGACCCCCTGACGGATAGGTAAGTGAATCTCGGAAAATAGAGAAATTCCAGTGGGCATACCGACCCCGTACCGAGGTCCCTTGCCTCGGTACCGACCCCCTACAAAAAAAAATTATTTTCAGAAAACTTTTTTTCTTTCTTTTTTTTTCTCTTCTTCTTTCCTTCCCTCTTTCTTTCTCTTTGCTGTCCATACCCGACCCTCGTTTCACAGCCAGCACCCTCGGTTTCGAGCCCTGTAGCACAGCGCCATCCTCTCCTCCGGCCACACCACCACCACAGCTCGACCCCCCCTCCTTGGCGCACCCCCTGAGCCCGGCTGCACCTCGGTACCCAGCCCCCGTTACCCACACCCCTGCCCTTGGTTCCGAAGCACCCCGCACAACTCCCTCTCTCTCGGCGCCTCCCACGTCACCCACGAGCCACTTCCGGCCACCGCACCCCAGCCCCACGAACCACCACCCTCACCCACACCCTCCGAGCCCAGACCTGACCCGGTTCGAGCCCAGCAGTCCTCCCACCAAACCACCATTGCACAAATCATTGTTTGGATATTTTTGGCTCGTTACACCTTCGAAATCCCGGGTTTTCTTCTTCGTTCAACTCAATTGTGGTATGAATTCTAACCCTAAACTTGTTTATTTCAATTATTTTGATTGATTTGATGATTTGGGTTGAGATTGAAAACCTAGGGTTTGATTTAGAAGCGGAATTTGGGGATTTTTGCCAAAAGCCACATTGGTCAAAATTGATGATATGGTTGTGTTGTTGGGTTGATTTGGAGCAATTTTCGTGTTCATAGCATTGTCAAATTGATTATGGATTGTGAGCGAATTGGAATGTTAGGATTTCATTTCGATCCGTTTAGGCTTTGAATTGTGAATTGATTTTTATGCTTTAAGTTGATTAGTTTCTTCTATTTTAGCATGAAAATTATATTCTTGCAAGATTTGACATGTGCAAACAAGTTGTATATATTTCATATTTATCTTACTTGTTTTGAACTTAAGTATGGGGTTATGGTGGTTGACTTGTTCATATTGATTTACATTACTTATATGGTTTATATTGAGAATATTTTTATAGGTTATGTATTGTATTTTATATGGCGGTGAGTTTGGGTGCATTTGAGCTTATTGCTATTTTTAAGAATGCCCTTGAACTTATATTATTGCACTTGCTTTCTATGCTTATATGATTTATTTAGTGCATACTATTCTTGTTATTTTGCTTGGTTTACGTGGTTATTAGGTGTGGCCTGGACATATAATGGTTTGACCCGCCGCCCCCCTTTCCATAGAGAGCTTATTGATCTTCAGCAGCTTCTGAATCTTGATTTTGTGAGTTTCGGAATCTTTCCCTTTTACTTTGATTTTCTTTTGACAGTGGGGACACTGTCTATTTTTAAGTATGGGGTGAGGGATTCAGAAACTTGTTTGATGTGTTTTGGATTATGTTTATGTTTATGTGTTGCATTTTACTTTATTTGGATTATGTTTAGCATATTTGGATTATGTTATGCATTCATGTTTAAAATATATGCATTTGAGTCTTTTGTCATGTCTTTAGTCTTGCTTTTAGTGTCACAAAAAAAATACAAAAAAAAATAAAAAATAAAAAAAATATCGAAAAAGAAAAATGCATGTTTATTTTTGTTTTGTCTTAGTGAGTTTATACCCTAACTTAGATGTCCTATGATGAAATCTAATAATTGAGCTTGATCATGTAATATCCTAAGGCATAGTTCGGATGGTTTAGCCTAAGTCGCACAAAATGTTTTTATGTCAAGTTTGACTTGCAATTGAAATTGAGGATATATAACTTTGGGATTTAGGTGATTGGAATCCAACATGTCCTAGTGAGTTACTTGGCCCATGAGGAATTGATCTTTATATTTTTCCTTCTTTTTGATGTGTGTATTACTCTCCTTATACATTACCTCTTGATATTGCGGTGTATATCTAAGTCTTGAAACCAATATGAGATAGCTAGTCATTACATAATTTGATCAAATGATAGAGGCACTCTTTATTAGCCACTTTTTATCCTCTTTTACCTACCTTATATATGTTTCCTTTGCTTGTAACCACTTTGAGCCTTATAGCCTATTCTTGTAACTCCACAAAATCTATCCTAGCCAATGATTAGCCTTACCTCCTTATCCGAGAATTAGGACTTAGTGATTGGTAGAGATTGATGTTTGAGGAGTAGAGATCTATGATTTGGTGTGGGACACATTTTTGGGTGGGTATTTTATTTTCTCGCCACTATTATCTATTGTAAAAGGTATTTTTGGCTCTTATATTTAAATAAATGCACATGAGATTATGAAAAAGAAAAGAGAGTTCGAAAAAAAAGAAAAAAAAAGAACAAAAAAAAAAGAAAAAGAAAAAAAGAGAAAAAAGGAATAAATGAGAAATTGTGCATGAGCCAAATTTATCTTTATTTATTTTATGTGAGATATATTGGATATTTTGGGGTTATTGAAGAGGTGTGCCATATTAGATGAGTTTGGAAGTGTTATTATATGATGGAATTGTTTGGATGAGTCGAGTTGGAAATTTAGGAGTCTTTGGTTCCTGGATTTCTAGCACCACATAGCCTAAATGATTCCTACCTTTATGTTCTTACCAAGCCAAGTTACAACCCGGCCGAATGAGTCCTTCTTTGAAGGCCATTGAGCCAAAGTCCTCTTGATGGTTAATACATGTTTTGACATCTCGGTGAATCGATTGGTGATATTAATTGCAATTTCTATGTAGCTTAATGTCATAAAGGATTGAGTTGAGAGATGTACTTCAAGCCTAAACACATTTGAAAGGGAGTGAAAACACATTATTCCCCTTGAGTGGTTGGATTCTAGTTGCTTTGCCTAAGGTTATCTAAATATATGTGATGATGGTTCAATGCTTGTTCTTATTTGCACTATGCTAAATTGATGTTGCTTTTGACTAAGGCGAAGACTTGAAGGCATGTTAAGGGTTTTGGTCATAGTTTGGTTATTGCTTGAGGACAAGCAAGTCTAAGTATGGGGTGTTTTGATGTATGCATTTTTAGTCATATTTTGCATCATATTTTCATCTCATTTAAGTCATTTTATTTGTTTTTGTATTGGGAAAGTGTGTCGTTTGTATTAGTTTTCGTATTATTCAAGATATGGAGTCTACACAAGCTTTGGTGGTGTTTTTGTAGGTTTTGAAGCTGATTTGAAGGAGTTTGGACGCACTTTAGAGCTTAATGAAAAATCATGAATGCAATGGAGATGCCAAGCAAAAGCAAAAAGTGGTGCAGCTGGAGAAAAGCCTTATTTTCGCCATCCATCACTTCGATTCAAGTTCTGGAGCCTTCATGAGAGTGGTAGTCCTTGAAAAGAGCTTTCCAACGCATATTCATATGCATCTATCGGATAAACGAAGACTCGGAAAAGTGCATTTGAAGTCAGAGTCGAAAAGCTGAAGAAAAACAGAAGTTACTGCATTCAAACAGACCCTCGGCGCCGACACCTCAGACCTCGGCGCCGAGGTATCTGCGAACAGGAGAAGATTTTACGGGATGATTTTATTACTTAATGGGCTTTTTAATTAGGATTTTCATCTGAATTTCTTTTAGGATCTTTTAGTTAGATAGACTTGAGATATTTTATCCTTCCTTAGATAAATTTTATTATTTTCCTAAGATAAAATCTCTTTTCCTTGTGGATTAAGTCTTAATTTTTATCTTTTAAATAAAGGCTATTAGGGGCTGATTTAGGAGGAGGACGACACACAGCGCAGGGCTGCGCGCAGCAGCTGTAGGACGAGTTTTAGGGTTTTTGTTTGGCGTTTGGGTGAAAGCTTGGGCGTTTGTTGTTGCGATTGAACGCTTATTTCCAGGTTTTATATTATTGCAAGTTTGGTTTATGTTTTCTTCTCTTAAATTCATGTTTGAGTAGTTATCTTCCTTCTAGGGTTGGGGTGTGCCCAACAATAGGCACGTGTGTGATGGATGAATCTATAATTGTGTGATATTTTTATTGTCTTCTACCTATGTGCTTAACCTTTGATGAAAGTTTAAGGAATTCATAGTTGCAATTAAACTTGAAAGAGGAAATTGTTAACTTGATAGTAATTAGGGTTTTCTAATGAAAGTTAAAAGATCCTAATTAAGAGAAGGTAGAAACAAGTAGGTCTTTTATGCGAAAGTGAATGGATTTACTTGTTGATTGATGAAACTCAATTGTTGATGATAAAAGCATGACCTTTTATGTGATTCATTGATTTTCCCATGTGTTTGTTGTTGTGGTGATCCTTTTCCTTGGAATTTTTCCCTTTTATTAATTAAAATTCATATTTTATTCTCTTATCACCACCCATCTCTCTTCCATCTCTTTTCTTAGTTTAACCCCGACAAAGCAACTAAATAAGAAACGCTGACTCTCTCCTGTGGACGATCCTGACTCCCTATGCTATAGCGGGGTCTTGACTACAAATTTATTTGGTCGAGAAACCCTCTCATCAAAAGCCACTCATATTGTGAACTTGGATTGCTCATGAATTGGATAGTACTCTTAGGAATTATGCGAGAGCCTCTAATCACCTAAGTGTTGGTAACGAAAGTTATTTGACGGAAAGACATTAAATTTCATAACATTAGCATCAAACTTGCATTGTTATCGTTGTGGCATAAAACCCCGACTTTGGAAGCTTTTAGTTTATTGAATTTCATATAAAAGTTGAGTTTTATTTCTGTTCATCTTTTCTTAACCGTCATAAGCTCTTCGGACACTTTTCCGACAAATAGGTTACGCATTGAAGTTTCTGTGACAAACATCGAAATCGACTGGGTAAGGTCGATATTGATAACTAACGTCGATATCGACGTTCCACTTGACGTCAATATGGGTTTCTTTTGTCTTCTGCAGGAACTTTGCTGGAAATCGACCAGAACTGAGGTCGATATCGAGTGTCTTCTGAGGTCGAAAGCTTGATCGTGATTATAACAAGGGAAGCGCTGACATACCTCCTCGTGGATTGGATCCTGAATTACCCTACCGCTACATCGGGAGGGATTCTTGTATTATTTGATTGATAAGGGAGTTAGCATAGTCGTGAATTATATTTGAATATTTGAATCGCACCTCCCGTTCATCAAACACTAGCATCCCCAAAATGTGCATTGTATATTTAGAGCAATCACTCTCTCAATCCTTGAAACCAAAAATTTCCAAAATTAAGTAAATTTGTAGTCAATTTAGGGTAGGCATTGGTACCTTAGGGGGGAGATTGAGAATATCAACACAGATTTGGCATTCGGTATTGATATTTGGATGATATATAGGCGTCGCAAAGGTCACAAAAGAACACTGGAAGAATACCTAAACATTCAATTACATAGCAAAGCGTAAGCCAGATGAAATCCAAATTTAAATCCATCAACAAAAAAATCCTTCCACGTAACATAATATAACACTAGAGGAGAAATTTCGACAACTTAACCTCTCAAGATTATGGGTTCGGATGGTGAAAATACCGCCAGCATAAACAGTCCTCTCTGGACTTTCGATTTCTACAAATTAACACGGAAACGACGTCTTAACAGAAAACTCTAGCTAGAAATCTGTGTGGAAGGAGATTCGGGGAGGAAGAGGGCTTATCGACGTCAATTGCGATAAGAGAGGAGGAGGAGGAGGGAGAGGCGGCAGTCAGAAGAAGAAGATGTGATCAGATATAGGCCGACTTCATACCGAAAGAACAAAGGATGGCACCAGAGGTGGGAGGAACCAAATTAGGCTTCAGATGTAGGCCGACTTCAGACAGAGATGAACTAACGACTGACGATTTTCACTTCAGGTGACTTCAGACATAGAAGATCAAACTACGAATGATTTCCCTTCAACTCCCATCCATGTTCGAAGCTATCTACATCTAAAGAGAGGAGTTTGCGTTTCGTGGCACGAATTTGAGCGATTTAGGGTTGAATGTGGGGAGATTTAGGGTTGAATGTGGGAGATTGGGATTTCGAATTTGGGATTTAGGGTTTGAACGTGGAGTGAGAAGATAGAAAGTGGAGAGAAGAAGATAGAAAGTGAAAAGAGGTTTAGATTAATTTTTCGCTATAGAGTAGATTTGGAGCGAGTCTTTGGCGTCATCGCAATTTTGTTTGCCACGGCTGAGTCTTGCTGTCACACCCATGCCCGCCACCTGAAGTGAATCTAGCCACGGGATAGCTATTTCCGTGGCAAATTTCAGCCACGGCTCCTCATCCGTTGCTACACGACAACCAAAATCTACCTACTAGCTACGGCAGACTCTTGTTGTTGCTACCGTGCGTGGCAAAATTCTTTGTTTTTGTAGTGGTAGCTACGGCAACTTCACCCTGAAGCTACTATCTTCATTTTTTTTCTTTATGTCACGCCTGCCGTGGCTAATGCCGTAGCAAAAGGGTACCAATTGCTACGACACATGCCTGTCGAAGCTACCAAGGGTGGCAAATTTCATTATTTTTTGTAGTGTATATATGCATGCAATTATAACTTTATCACGTGAATTTGGTTTAGTTATTATCTTTTTTTAGCAAATATATCGGCATATCCAAACATCCAAGTAATATATATGTGCCATATTTTTTTCTTTTTTTTAGCAAATATATATATATATATATATATATATATATATATATATATATATATATATATATATGACATATCCAAACAATAAATTTTTTAATTGGATTATCAAAAATTAATGAATTTTTAATTAATTTTCTAACGTAAAAATCATACTTTAAATTAATTCCCTAACTCAAAATCCTATTTTAAAGATAAGCCGCAAGCCCGCAACATGTTGATGAAGCTTATCATTAAACAAATCAACCGATTGAATTGTGCATTTATCATTTCTTCTTATGTTTTTAAGTCAATTTTGTGTTGATGAGCAACATGGAGATGATACATAATAACAACTCTACATATTTACTCGGTGATATAACAAATAAGGTCAAATACCTCTAAATTTTTTTTTACAGTAGGCAAAAAGTTTGATGTATTAACGATATCCATGATCATCTCGAAAGATGATGTTCTGGAACTCACAACAACAAGCGCTCAAAATAAAATTATAATTAAGTTGAGATTTGGCAATAAAATCAGCTGCACCATTGGCCTCTCTATAGCAATGCTGAAAATTGATGCTCTCAAATTCTCTTCTAAATGAAAGGATCTCTTGGACAATTTGAGAGACCTCCCATGGACTATTGTTCGCATGATTAATGGCGTCGATGATGATCGCACAATCACTCTTAAGTATCAATCTACGGATCCCCATCTCCGCTGCCAATCTTATACCTGTATAAACAGCAAGAGCTTCTGCCAAAATGACAGAACCCATCCTAACATTACATTTATGTATCCGAATAATCTGACCATTATTATTCCTCATAACACAACCAATCTGTGGTTGAGTATCACTTTTCACCGAAGCATCAACATTGATCTTAACTTACCTTGCAGCAGATTTATCAGGGATGTCCGAAACCTCTTCTGCAAAGAAGATTAGAAATAAATATTCAATAACAATTCACAATACTTGTACAGGAACACTACAGCAAGTGTTCCTTAAGACTGTAGGCAAAATGTGAAGTGCATAACAAATACAAAACTCAATGAAAAACTTTTGTACAAAACATTATTGTTGCAACTATACAATTCGTATTATCCCTTCACAGAACCAAAAGATTAAACAGCTCATAAAACACATTTTTCTCTATTGAGAATTTTTTTTTCAAAAAAAGAGTTGCTCCATGCAGAAAGCCACCATTAACCAACTCTTTTGATTTTATCTGCTTCTTTGATTTATGGATATTAAGGTTTTATTTAAGATCTAAAACCTAATTTGGAGAAACCCCAAAATCTATTCCAGCCACCATACAAACACAAAATCAAAGCTTTAATAAAAGTAATAAGTTCAAGGAACACAAGAAGCGAAATCAGTTGTGCAGATAAAATGAGAAGAGTTGTGCGAAATTGACTATAAAATGAGAAGAGTTGTGCAAAATTGAAAGGGTCACTAACCCAAATAATATAGGCCTAATTTTGAAATTAGTACAGCTGTAATGGAAAGAAATTATAAAACTAGAAGCCGGTGTTATGTAGCCAAAGAAGTGAAAAAATACCAAACTTGCGAGACCTCAATGCTGCAAATCAGGGCCGCAAATCACATTAGCACACGCTATCAGACTTGCGCTTGTGGAAATTTTCTTCCAATGACAGGATCTGTCAATGAAACACTAAACGATATTAATAAAATCAAACCCTAACTGCTTAGTTGTAAAAATCAGAAGCCCTAAATTACCTAGCACGGCTTGGAAGAACTCACCAGTGGGTCAGGTGTGTGCTTAAATTTATGAGGAAGAAAGCGAACACAGGATGAGCGCTTTAGGGAGAAAGAAGCGAACCTCAGAAGAGCTCTAGATGGAAGGCATAAGGCGAATCGGTGGTTTAACGGGAGGAAGAAAGCACGACAAATCCTTATTCTACACACAAGCCGTTGAATCTGGAAGGAAGAAGGGAACCAGAATGGTGGAAGATCATCGGAGATGAAGAGAGGGATTTCGAGTGCGGGGCGGGGGAGGATTGGTAACTTGGTTTTGAGAACTGGAGAGAGAGATAGAGAGAGTTCAGGGTCGGGAGGGGGTTGAAGAAGACGACAAGAGGATGGAGGCAGTGAGCGGGGGAGAAGGCTAGAGCAGAGAAGAGAGGAGGTCATATCTGGAGGAAGGTCGTCAGAGCCTATGGAAGGTCGCCGGAGCGCTGGAGGACGGTAGAGGTGAGCGGGCACTGAATTGGAGAGAGAGAGAGAGGATAGTTTGGTTGAGAGAGAGAGAGGCAATATGTTAAATGTTACTCCATATCGTTTTCCTCCATATTTTCAAACCCTCTATATATTTTTCCAAGTGGTACAATTGATATCACTTTATTTTATGTGATTTTAGGGGTCTTGTGAGTAGGTTTTATGTCTACTAAGTGTTACTTTATGTGTGTTTTTTGCGATTTATGTGTTATTTCGAGTATAGAGGTCTACACATGGTGTGTGTGAAATTTCAGGTGTTTCGGTGCATATTTTGGAGTATTAAATGAGCAAAGGAAAAAGAGAAAGGAATGAGTCATGTTCGAGGATGATCATTGAAGTCGGAGTATGCCCTTAGAGAGCATTCGAAAGACATGAGTCGACGCAAGAGAGCTTTCAAGGTCAAAATCAAAGAAGCATGGCGGACTCGGACTTGGGACCTACACATATCGAGTTGATACAATGAGCAGAGAAGGAAATCACAACTATCGAGTCGATACTTGAACGTATCGAGTCAAAACCTGAACCTTCTGATTTGATACCTTCATGTTCTGAGTGAAAGAAAGCTTTACAGTAGCTAAGTATCGAGTCGATACCATCAAGTGTCGAGTCGATACTTTTCTTCAGCGTTATTTCGTCAGGATTTTTTGTTCGATTTTATTTTTTGTTGGACGACTTTTTTTAGGATATTTTTATTATTATTTTATTTTTGACATTTCTTGTAGAGAGGGGGGAGGTCCAATTTTCATTCTAGAAACCTTAGTCGCAGACATTGGGAGTTTTAGACTTTTTCAGAGATTTCTACTTGAAGGTTTGTTTTGCTGGATTCAAGATACGTTCTGTTAATCTAGTCTTATATTCTTTCATCATGAATTCTTTGATTGTGTCTGAATCTAGTTCTGGCTAATTTTCTTGTTCCGGGGTTGGGGTTATTCCAACGATGCTGAGATAGACATGTATGTAGGACTGCCTGAAAGAACTCTATTATTTGTTTGATTTGATCCATGAGTTCTTAACCCGATTAATTCTATGATTGATTGGAATCCTTTTGATGTTCAATATGCGCCGACTGTGAATTGAGATTGGATATATAGATAAAGTTGTTAATTTTATTGGAAAACATGGATTGAACTTGAGAATTGTTTATGAGCAATCTATTTGATTCTCTTGAGGATAATAAACTATCATAGATAACCTAGGTTTGAGTTGGTTATGCAGATCGCGCCTGAGATAGTTTGATCAATTTTCTCGCTAGGGTTTTAAGTGCTTAAAAAGTCCAATTTGATTGATTAATCTGCAACATGCGCAAGCTGAGTGGTAATTAGTTGAAACGGACATAGTTATTGCAACAGGCGTAAGCTAAGTGATAATGAATTTAGATAGTTTACCTTCAAATATCTCTTTTTCAATTTGTTCAGGCATGAAAATTATATAGTCTATCGAGGATGCATTGTTGTGGTGAACCCTGACTCTGGAATGTTCCTCACCATATATTCAAAAAAAACTTGCAATTTGTTGTTTCCCTTCTCCTTATTTTCTTATTCATTCGAAAATCACTTCTTTTATTTGGCTTAGTAAACTAGTTGAGGTTCTGCAATTGGTATTCACACGGTCCCTGAGATTTGACACTCGATTACTACAATCGACACCGTACACTTGCGGGGTGTTGGTTTTAGACACCTCAAGTATTTGGCGCCGTTGCCGGGACTGTCGATAATATCAGTTGTGTAACAACAATTGATTTTTCTAAGTCTTTTTGTTATTTTTTTAGTTTTATTTTGTCTGTGGTTTCAGTTTTGTGCTGTGACTTATCTGAAGATCAATAAGCTCAGGAAATCTCTTACCGTTTGATCTTGAGATTGAACGGACTTTTCGCACAAGGCTTGCCGCACAAAGAGCCAGGGATCACGGAATGGGAGACAACGTGAACAACCAGCAGCTGATTAACAATGCTGCTGCGCCATAGACTCTGGGGCAATGGATGAACCCCACATAATTTGTTACTACTCCTGGGGTTGTGTTTCCGACAATTAACACAAACAAATTTGAGCTGAAACCCGCCCTTATAAACATGATTGCTCAAAACCAATTTGGAGGTGGTCCTGATGAGAATCTTCACCAGAATCTGACCACTTTTAAGGAGTTGATGAACACAATGAAGATGCACAATGTTTCTGTGGAAGAGCTTATCCTGCGGGGTTTCTCATTCGCTTTGCGGGGACGAGCAAAGAATTGGTACAATTCAATCCCCGCTAGCTCTATCACAACATATGATATGCTTACTACTGAGTTCTTGGACAAATTCTTTCCGCCTAGCAAGATTGCTAGTCTGAGGAACAAAGTTCACTCTTTCGAGATGCAGTCTGGAGAGAATCTTTATGAAGCTTAGGAAAGGTTCAAAGATCTTTTGCTTAATTGTCCTCAACATGGAGAGCCTAAAATCAACCTCTTAGAGATCTTTTATAAGGCTCTTGATGACACCACCAGGATACTTATTGATTCCTCATCTAGAGGAACCTTTTTGGATAAGACAGCAGACAAAGCTTGGAATTTTCTTGAAAAGACCGCTAAGCACTATGGAAGATATTCATCATCTAGAGGGTCTTTGTATTCGAAAAGACAAGCTGGGATGTTTGAAGTAAACACGGAGACATATAGGGATGCCAAATTTGATGCTCTCTCCGCTGAAGTCAAGAGCATAAAGATGATGCTCGAAAATGTAATCCCTACAAGATCGGTAGCATCTCCAGTCTCAAAATTTGCAGTGCCTTATCAATGTTGTGGCGCTACCACTCACACCATCTCGACATGCGATTTGTTTGCTTCTCAGAATGGTGACCTGATAGAGGAAGAAGCTAACTATACTGGGAATTTCAATAGGGGTCAAGGTTACAACAACAACTACAACTATAACCCCTGTGCTAGAGATCATCCAGGTTCTCCTATGCTAACAATCAGGGTGCTCAGAATCCACCCCCTGGGTTTCAACAGAGGCAACAGGGAAACCAATACGAAGCACCAAATAGAGAGACATCATCACACAATGTAGAAGAGATGTTAAAGCAAGTACTAGCCAATCAAAATGCAACAGAGGCTAGAAATTGTGAAGTGGAAGCCAAGACTGAAGCACTATTCAAGATGCTTGAAACCCAAATGGCTCAATTGGCCATTAATGCCCCTAGACCAACCGGTCACCTGCCGGGAAAAAGCGATGAAAATCCAAAGGGTCACATAGCTGCAGTGACCCTAAGAAGTGGGAAGCACCTAGGGGAAGTGCAAAGGCCTGAAACCTCCAAGGTTAAGGAGATGCAAGCATGACACCAACAAGAGGAAGTTAAGGAACCGGAAGAGCCCGAGAAGGAAGCGCCATATGTGCCACCACCGCTATACAGGCCCCCTCTTCCATTCCCACAATAGAGAAATCAAGCCCTGTTGGAAAAGAAATTTGGGAATTTTATGGAAGATCTTAAGAAGCTGCATCTAAACATCCCATTCACTGAAGCATTGAGGGAGATGCCGTCATATGCGAAATTCCTTAAGGAAATCCTCTCTAACAAGAGAAAGCTTAACGAAGGCGAAGTGGCTACCCTTGGTAAGGAAAGCACTGTGTTGATCCAAAACAAAATGCCACCCAAGCTCAAGGATCCAGGTAGTTTCTGTGTCCCTATTACTGTTGGTGATTTCCGTTATAATTCTTCATGTGATTTAGGTGCTAGTGTTAGTGTACTTCCACTATCGATTTTCAAAAAGCTTGATTTTGGTGAGCTTAAGCAAACTAAAATGCAACTCTGGATGGCGAATAGGACAATTGCTCACCCGAAAGGCACCCTAGAGGATATTCCCATTCGATTAGATAAATTCTATGTGCCTATTCATTTTGTTGTGCTTGATATTGATGATAACTATCATGTGCCTATTATACTTGGTAGACCATTTTTAACTACGAAAGGAACAGAAATATTTGTCCGGCAAGGATTCCTCGCCTTTAATGTTGGGGATGAGAGAATTGAGTATAACTTTAATAGGACTGTGAAAACCCTTGCTTTTGAGGAGGAATATTGCAAGGATGATGAGATAGACAAAGGTGTGCGAGAGCATATGATGTCGATCATCATACATGATCCACTTGAAGCTTGCCTAACCGCTGGCATCATGAATAGAGACCATGACCCACTTCTAGCTGATGTCGTGGAGGAGTTGGAAGCATCGCCTGAGGCAGCCGAGCTCGAAGGAACCCTCCCAGAAAGCTTAGGACTCGAAGTCCAGAAAGTACCGAGTCGGAACCCCACAGGTATCGAGTCCAAGGAACGGGAAATTCAAAAGCACGAAGTATCGACTCGATACACTACACCTTCCGACTCGATACATACACCTTCCGACTCGATACCCATACCTTCCGAGTCGATACCCCTGCTGCCAGAAGAAAATTCCGAGTCGGTGTCTACTGTAGCTCAAGTCGATCCTCCAACACTCGATCTGAAATCGCTTCCCACAGCTTTAAGGTAAGAATTCTTAGGCCCTAACTGTAAATACCCTGTCATTATAAATGCCAATTTGAGTGATAGTGAGGTTGAAAAACTTCTATCTGTCATTCGATTATATAGAAAAGCCATAGGGTATTCAATTGATGATTTGAAAGGGATTCCACCTTCCTTGTGTATGCATAGAATTTTCATGGAGGATAATCATAAACCCACTATAGAGCATCAAAGACGACTTAATCCCAACATGAAAGAAGTGGTGTTAAAGGAAGTTCTGAAATTGTTAGATGCCGGAATTATCTTCCCTATTTCAGATAGTAAGTGGGTTAGTCCAGTTCATGTAATTCCTAAAAAAGGTGGTATGACTGTTGTTATAAACCAAAATGACGAGTTAATTCCTACTAGGACTGAAAATTTCTGGAGAATGTGCATTGATTACAGGAAACTGAATACCACTACTAGAAAAGACCATTTTCCACTTCCTTTTATTGATCAGGTCTTAGATAGGCTAGCTAAGCATTCACACTTTTGCTATCTTGATGGGTATAGTGGGTTCTGGCAAATTCCTATTCACCCATATGACCAAGAAAAGACAACCTTTACTTGCCCTTATGGAACCTTTGCATATAGAAGGATGCCTTTTGGTTTGTGTAATGCACCGCTACTTTTCAAAGATGCATGATGGCTATATTCTATGACATGATTGAAGATATTATGGAAGTATTTATGGATGATTTTTCAGTTTATGGTTGTTCCTTTGATGCATGTTTGTCTAACCTGGCTAGAGTTTTAAAAAGTTGTGAAGAGACTAATTTGGTTTTGAATTGGGAAAAATGCCATTTATGGTGAATGAAGGTATTGTTCTAGGTCACCTAGTCTCTAGTAGAGGAATAGAAGTGGATAAAGTAAAAATTAAAGTGATTGAGAAATTTCCACCTCCAACCTCTATCAAAGAAATTAGGAGTTTCTTAGGTCATGCTGGCTTTTATAGGAGATTCATTCATGATTTTTCTAAAATTGCTAAGCCTTTGACTAACCTTTTAGTGAAGGATGTACCCTTCAACTTTTCCCCATAATGTCTTGAATCTTTTCGCAGGTTGAAAGAAGCTTTGGTGTCAGCTCCTATTATGCAGTCACCAGATTGGGATCTCCCATTTGAGATCATGTGTGATGCGAGTGACTATACAGTTGGTGTTGTCCTTGGACAAAGGAAGGATAAAAAGCTTCATGCCATCTATTATGCTAGCAAGACTTTAGATGTTGCTCAGATGAACTACACCGCCATAGAAAAGGAATTGCTAGCAATAGTCTATGCCTTTGAGAAGTTTCGGTCATACCTCGTCAGCTCTAATGTGATTGTTTACACCGACCATGCTGCAGTCCGCTACTTGCTGCAGAAGAAGGATGCCAAACCACGTCTTATTCGATGGATCCTCTTGTTGCAAGAATTTGATTTGGAGATCAAGGATAAGAAAGGAGTGGAGAATTTTGTAGCAGACCACCTTTCTAGACTTTCGTTGGAGCAAATAGAGGAGGTTGATGATTTGAGGTCGATAGATGATTCTTTCCCAGATGATCGTTTATTTCAGGGCTCTGCTTCTTCTATTTGATGCCACTAAGGAACTTCTGAACATCTCAACCAAGGGGCTTCCATGGTATTCTGATATTGTGAACTATCTTGTTTGTAAAAAATTTCGCCTGGGCTATCATTCCATTAGAGGAAGAAATTTCTCCATGATGCTAAGCACTATTATTGGGATGAGCCTCTTTTCTTCAAGCAAGGTAGTGATGGAATCTTTAGGAGATGTATCCCAGAGGAAGAAGTTGAGAGTCTTATGCGACATTGTCACACCCTCCCCACAAGAGGACATGCAAAAGCTTTCAAGACTACTGCGAAGATTCTACAATCAGGGCTCTTTTAGCCCACCATGTTTAAGGATGTGCAAAGGTTTGTGGTGTCTTGTGATGAATGTCAATGCTGAGGAAACATCTCCAGACGGAATGAAATGCCCCTCAACAACATTCTGGAGGTCGAGCTTTTTTATGTTTGGGGAATTGATTTCATGGGCCCCTTTCCCCATTCTGGTGTTTACAAGTACATTCTGGTTGTTGTGGATTATGTTTCTAAGTGGGTAGAAGCCATAGCCACGCCTACCAATGACTCTAAGGTTGTGGCAAAGTTCATGAAGTCCACTATATTCCCTAGATTTGGAGTTCCGTGGGTACTCATTAGTGATGGTGGTTCACACTTTATTGAGAGGAGTTTTGAAGCACTTTTGAAGAAGTATGGGGTCAATCATCGAGTGGCTACTCCCTATCATCCTCAGACTAGTGGCCAAGTTGAAGTATCTAAAAGAGAAATCAAAAGTATTTTAGAGAAGACAGTCTCTCGAAGTCGGAAGGATTGGGCAAGTAAGCTTGACGATGCATTGTGGGCATATAGGACTGCCCACAAGACTCCTTTGGGCATGTTTCCTTATCGCATAGTTTATGGAAAATCTTGTCTTATTCCGGTTGAATTGGAGCACAAGGCATATTGGGCTATCAAGGCACTGAACTTTGATGCAAAGTCAACAGGCGAGAAAAGAATGCTTCAACTCCAGGAGCTTGAGGAATTGAGACAAGACGCTTATGAGAATGCCCGGATCTACAAAGAAAGGACCAAGAGGTGGCATGATAAGCGCATTATTCCAAAAGAGCTTGAAGAAGGTGACTTAGTATTACTCTACAATTCTCGCTTGAAGCTCTTTCCAGGCAAATTGAAATCTCGTTGGAGTGGCCCGTTTGAAGTCCGAAAGATTCATCCCCATGGTGATGTAACGGTATGGAATGAAAAGTGGGGTGAGTTTAAGGTGAATGGGCAACGCTTAAAGAAGTATTATGACGGGAATCCAGTCGGAAAGGTGGGATTGATCCACCTTGTATTACCAAAAGTCTAATAGCTTCTGAAAGTCAGGCTGACGACTAATAACCAAGCGCTTCTTGGGAGGCAACCCAGGTATGTTTTCTTTTTTTCATTTTCGTTATTCTAGAATAGATTTTTATTTTATTAATCTCCTAGGCAATATTTCCAAAAAAAAATTTCTATGTGAGTCTTTCCTACCCTTTATTTCTTATTCTACATTGGGACAATGTAGGTTTTAAGTATGGGGTGGGATATTATGTGTTTATATGTTTATATATGTCTTTTATGTTTCAGGGGCTTGACAATCTTGATGTTGAAGCCTATCTGAAGACTATTTGAAATCCTTATGTTCTTGAGTCATGTTTATTTGGAGTCTATGTTATAAGAATTTGTGTTAGAAGTTCTGTGTTAAGTCGTTATGGTTGTTTCAAGTGCTTCTATGGATAATTGATGTACCCTAAATATGTTAAAGACCACAATGATGGGATATTTGCCTACGATGCTAACATTCACCTTATAGTTATATGTCATTACCTTTTGATAAATTGCCTAGCATGGAGTTATTTGTTAAGATAAACATGATTATGTCCTTAAACAAAAGCGTTGCGAGATTCGATCCTAAAAGACTAACGTTTATATGGGTCCTCTCATTCTTTTTCATGTGTGACATTCACTTTTGTTGCTATCTTCAAAACTTGCTTTAGACTCTTATTTGAGACTGCATTATATGATTTGTGTACATGACATTAAAATGATTGAGGCATTGATTTCATTAGCCATTTTTTCCTCTCTTTACCTACCTTTTACATGTTCTCTTTGCTTGAAACCCCTTTGAGCCTATAGCATATTCTTTGGAAGCTCCACAAAATCATCCAAGCCATATTATTTTAGCCTTTTTACCTATCCGGGAAATTGGTCTGATTTTATTGAATGGTTGTGATGATGAAGTGGCAAAAAGCCAAGTATAGGGTGGAGATGATTGTTTTCATGTGTTTGATATATGCTGCTTTGAATGATATATGCAATGTTGCAGAAATTCCTTGGGACTGGAGGAGGATAAAATTCACTCATGGGCAAAAGTCATGAAGAAAAAATATGGTTAGTAACCGATCCTGCCCGTGGAGGATAAAATTCACACAGGAGGAAAATATGCAGGTGAGGTGGCTGAGACACTTAGTAACCGGGTGCATTCATCACAAATGTTTGTATTCGTGCAAAACGGTGTTGAAGCTAGAGAGGTAAGAAACGAGTGGACAACAAAGAAAAAGAAAGAAAATGGTTTATTGAACTTTGAAGTGTTCAATTGAGAATGCATGGTTTGTGATAGAGTTGGGTGTGATTTGGTTTGGTTTGTGAAGTTGTTGGCATTGGTGTTTTACTGGTTGCTCTTTGGCGCCTTTTTTTCGGATTTTTGCACCACATAGCCTAAATATTTCCACACCTTATTTTCATTTACCTTAATTCCATTACAACCATTATACAAGTCCTCATGATTTTTGTTGTGTGCATGATCTCAAGCGGAGGAGATGTAGAACGCTGAGCAAGCCTATGGTCTAGATAAGCGCAATTGTTGAGACCGATCGTAAATTTCATCCCTTATGCACATTTGAGTTAGAGTGATTCACATAAAATATCCTTGTGAGGTTTGAGACTTTTGATTGTTTTGTCTTCGATATTGAAGAAACATGCTATGACGACACTTGTCTTGAGATTTTGATTGCATTATTATTTCCAAAAGGGCTTGAATAAGCTGAGGCAAATATTCTGTCTTGCACTTGTGGTTTGATCTAATTAGTCTTGCTTGGGGACAAGCAAGCTGGTCTAAGTATGGGGTATTTTGATATCACCCTATTTTATGTGATTTTAGGTGTCTTGTGAGTAGGTTTAATGTCTACTAAGTGTTACATTATGTGTGTTTTTTATGATTTATATGTTATTTTGAGAATAGAGATCTACACATCGTGTGTGTGAAATTTCATGTGTTTCGGTGCATATTTTCGAGTATTAAATGAGCCAAGGAAAAAGAGAAAGGAATGAGTCATATTCGAGGATGATCATTGAAGTCGGAGTATGCCCTTAGAGAGCATTCGAGAGACATGAGTCGAGGCAAGAGAGCTTTCAAGGTTAAAATCAATAAAGCAGGGCGGACTCAGACTCGGGACCTATACATATCGAGTTGATACAAGGAGCAGAGAAGGAAATCACAACTATCGAGTCGATACTTGAACGTATCGAGTCGAAACCTGAACCTTCCGAGTAATTACATTCATGTTCCTAGTGAAAGAAAGCTTTACAGTACCTAAGTATCGAGTTGATACAATCAAGTGTCGAGTCGATACTTTTCTTAAGCGTTATTTCGTCGGGATTTTTTGTTCGATTTTATTTTTTGTTGGACGACTTTTTTTAGGATATTTTTATTATTATTTTATTTTTGACATTTCTTGTAGAGAGGGGGGAGGTCCAATTTTCATTCTAGAAACCCTAGTTGCAGATATTGAGAGTTTTAGACTTTTCATAGATTTCTACTTGAAGGTTTGTTTTGCTGGATTCAAGATACGTTGTGTTAATCTAGTCTTATATTCTTTCATCATGAATTCTTTGATTGTGTCTGAATCTATGTCTGGCTAATTTTCTTGTTCTGGGGTTGGGTTTATTCCAACGATGCTGAGATAGACATGTGCGTAAGATTGCCTGAAAGAACTCTATTATTTGTTTGATTTGATCCATGAGTGCTTAACCCGATTAATTCTATGATTGATTGGAATCCTTTTGATGTTCAATATGTACCAGCTGCGAATTGAGATTGGATATATAGATAAAGTTGTTAATTTTATTGGAAAACATGGATTGAACGCGAGAATTGTTTATAAGCAATCTATTTGATTCTCTTGATGATAATAAACTATCATAGATAACCTAGGTTTGAGTTGGTTATGCAGATCGCGCCTGCGATTGTTTGATCAATTTTCTCGCTAGGGTTTTAAGTGCTTAAAGAGTCCAATTTGATTGATTAATCTGCAACATGCACAAGCTGAGTGGTAATTAGTTGAAACGGACATAGTTATTGCAACAGGCGTAAACTGAGTGATAATGAATTTAGATAGTTTACCTTCAAATATCTCTTTTTTAATTTGTTCAGGCATGAAAATTATATAGTCTATCGAGGATGCATTGTAGTGGTGAACCCTGACTCTGGAATGTTCCTCACCATATATTCATAAAAACTTGCAATTTGTTGTTTCCCTTCTCCTTATTTTCTTATTCATTCGAAAATCAGTTCTTTTATTTGGCTTAGTAAACTAGTTGAGGTTCTGCAATTGGTATTCACACGGTCCCTGAGATTCGACACTCGATTACTACAATCGACACCGTACACTTGCGGGGTGTGGGTTTTAGACCGATCAACAATCCCGCTTCTTTCAACATACAAAATTCATACCCGCGCGCATTTTACTTTTTTTAGAACAAATAATTTGACATCTGTCATAAAATTTGACAGTTGTCTAAATGTTTTTCAATATCAAAAATTTAATAATTGATGTAACAAACTAATTTAACATCAGGTATTTTATTTACAGATGTAAAACACGTGATGTCTAATTGCCTAATTCTCGTAGTGGATGGCAATGTTTATAAGTATATATTGCATATAATGGAAAGATGGATTTAGTGGAGATAGTTTTTATAGTTATTTAGGGATACTTTTTGTAATTAACCTACAAATTTTACTGAAGTTCGCAGGAATACATGATAGGGGTCATGTGTACATGCACTTATGCGCTAGAAACCTAACACATAAGCCTAGTAAGATTTCATCTTAAACCCAATTGACAATAGGTGGAGTAGCTCATCAACTTATATATACTATGTTTGATTTAGTTCATATCTAATACTCTTTTTGATCTCTCACATCTCAACAAATTTCTATTTTTTTTCTTGGTTCCAACCAAGTGTAGATTTTTTTTTGGGTAAAGACCAACCAATTGTAGATAGTGCAAGAGGTTAAGATTCTACAAGGGGTTTTTTGTTGGTTTCAGGAGCTGAATATACATATACTTTTGTCTAGTGGCGGTAAATGGAACCTTTATCTTCCTCTTTCGGCTAGTTTGGATAGCAACATACTCTTATCTCGTGTTTCATAATATGCTTCTGCATATGCCATTATCTTTCTCACTCACACAATTAAAAAGTATCGTGGCTCTTTTCTCTATCGCAACACCTTGGCGTAGAATTGGAGCACCACATAAGAGAGAAATGAAGGTTACAATTCAAGTGGCTGGCGTTCGTTGAAAGAAAGCATCAAACTCTTATTGCTCTTCTTTTGGTAGAAAGTATTGCTCTATATGTGTTCGATCGGGTCCACTAGTCCTATTATGAAATAGGGGAACCTACATTTGCTAAAGCGAGGTATTTGCATTTTGCAATCTCAAAAGAGGCATAAATTTAATTTCCACCAAACTATAGATTCTCCTCATGGAAAAATGACACGACTTGCGAGAACATTTACGCTCTATTTGGATTCGATTGTGTTTCAACTATAATGCACTAATAATTATAATAATTTGAATAGTGACTGGTTAGATATTTTTCCATGTGTTTAAAATAACGTAAATTTTAAATAAAATATCTTATAAACTTTGTAAATTAAAAACACTATATTACATCAAATCTGTAATTACATTATAAATTCAATATAATTGATTGATATACTTTATAATGTATTTTATTTAAAATTTGTGTTATTTTAAACACGTTGAAAATTGTTTGATAAAAATATTTATGTGATTATAATTCTTTTTTTAAGAGAAGTGATTATAATTATAATTGCATTATAATTATAATACAATGAAACCCAAACACACCCAAATCAATATTCTATATCTATATACTAAATTCTATCCATTGCATCCTACAAGATGTTATGATAGATTAAATAGGTCTTTATTATATAGTGGGCCCAAAGGCCCAATACCTTTATAACCTATATATATCATTTTCTAATGAATGAAACCCTCAAGGAGGACTTTACATCAATTGCATCTCTCTATATGGTATTAGAGCCTTTTCTTCCTCACGGAACCCTAATTTGATCCTCCCGCCTCACCTCTTCACTTACCGCCGACGGCCTCGTACCGCCGCCGCTCCCCTCCCTCTTTTCTGCCACCACTCTACCCTACTTCCGCCGCTCCGGTCTCTCTCGGCACCATGGCCGACAAGCATACAATCCCCTCCTCCCTCACTATCTCCGGCATCAGAAGCCCTACCACCGCCTACGCGCCCCCTGCCTTTGGTCGCATTCACGATTTCTCTTCAATGCAAGGCTCCGCGCGCGTCACAAGCGGCGGCCGCGGCAGCGGCAGCAGCCGCCGCCCCCCGCAGCGGCGCCGCATACGTCGCTTGGTGGCTTTTGATGGTCCCCGCTACCCAGCTTCAACCCTCTTTGGATGCAATCTGGCTTTTCTGCCCCTCGACATGCCGGCCCTCAGGCCTATCTGACATCGTCTGATCAAGGTTCTGTCCCGTCTGATGGGCATCACGCCTTCTCCTCTATGCAGTCGACATCTCCCGACTCCTCTTGGTACATGGACACTGGTGCCACTTCCCACATGACGAACTCCTCAGGTAACCTCTCTTCTATTTCCTTTAAAGGTCCTGCACATTCTATTATCGTCGGCAATAGGGGTCGCCTTGCTACTTCAGGGATTGGCCAAGCCAAATTACAGACCCCAACCCACCCACTACACCTTAACAATGTCCTCATTGGCCCAAAGATTGTCAAAAACCTTATCTCTGTCTGTCGGTTCACTACTGACAATAACGTTTCTCTTGCGTTTGATCCCTTTGGTTTCTCTGTGAATGATCTTACTACGGGGGTTACTCGCTTGAGATGTAACAACACCGGGGAGCTCTACCCTGTCACACCATCTTCCACATCCAGTCAGTCGTGCCCGGTCGCCCTCTCGGCATCGTCGTCCAGCCTGTGGCATGCACGCCTGGGCCATCCCAGTGCTGCCATTCTAGATGTCCTTTGTTCTCAGAGTCTTGTCCACTGTAATAAAGAGCGACGCTCTAGTTTATGCTCTCCCTGTCAGTTAGGCAAACATGCAAGACTGCCGTTCCAACGGTCCTTGAACTCCACCTTTGCACCTTTTGACATCATTCATAGTGACATTTGGACCTCTCCTGTACCTAGCAAGGATGATCAAAAGTACTACCTTTTATTTCTTGATGACTACACTCATTTTTTGTGGGTCTTTCCATTACAATTTAAGTCCCAAGTGTTTCCTATGTTTGTCAAGTTCCATGCCTACATCAAAACACAGTTTCACACCTCAATCAAATGTTTCCAATGTGACAATGGCCGTGAATTTGATAACAAGGACTTTCACTCTTTCTTCACCACAAATGGCATCTCATATCGGTTGTCATGCCCCTATACATCTCAGCAAAACGGCAAGGCCGAGAGAATTATTCGAACGATAACCAACATGATGCGTTCTCTCCTTTTTCACGCATCCATTCCCCTTGCCTATTGGCCTCATGCCTTATCAACGACATGTTATCTCCCCAACATCCTCCCTTCTACTACCCTCCAGCATCGCTCACCCACTCAGGTATTATATTGCACCATGCCTAGATATGATCACCTTCGTACCTTCGGGTGCCTGTGTTTTCCAAACATGTCCTCCACCGCCCCACACAAACTCCACCCGCGCTCCACTCCATGTGTCTTCCTTGGCTATCTGTCAGATCATCGCGGTTACCTTTGCCTCGATGTTCAGAGCCATAGGCTTATTGTGTCACGTCATGTCACTTTTGATGAGTCTCACTTTCCCTTCTCTTCTCCTCCTCTCCCTTCTCCCACACCTCCTATGTCCCAGTCTGAGTCAGAGTCCCCCTTACCACACTTTCTCCTTCCCCAGAGCTCTACCGGTGCTCCTCCCTATCCCCCTACACCGCCCCCGCCACCACCTCCTCCTCCTACCACCAGACCACACACCCGCAGCGTCTCTGGTGTATTCAAACCTCGTTAGATCGTCTCTATGCACGCCTCCGATCACCCCGCCATCACCTCCCTGAAACCTCCCGAACACACCTCCCGTCACACCAATTGCCGAGGCCACAGCATCCTGCCGCGCCCGCGGCATACCACCCCGCCGTGGCATACCCCCCTGCCGCGGCCGCCGCCTAGTGCCGCACCCGCCGCACAGCCTAACCCTGCCCCCACCATCTCCCAAGTCCCTCCATCCACCAACCCGGCCTCGCTCTCCCCCATCCCCACCTCCCACAAAACAGCCCTTCTCGACCCGAAGTTGCAGGCGGCTATGCTCGATGAATACAGGGCCCTTACAAGGAATGGTACCTGGGTTCTAGTTCCTCGCCCTCCTGAGGCAAACGTCATTCGCTGCATGTGGCACTTCTGCCACAAGTTCCGCTCTGATGGGTCATTGGAACGCTACAAAGCTCGTCTTGTGGTTAATGGTCGATCTCAGTAGGCAAGTATTGATTGTGATGAGACATTCAACCCCGTGGTCAAGCCTGCCACTATCCGAGTGGTGCTAAGCTTAGCGCTATCACGACATTGCGCTATTCATCAGCTAGATGTCAAGAACGCCTTTCTGCATGGACATCTAAATGAGACAGTTTACATGTTTCAGCCGCCGGGGTTCGTTGATCCTGATCATCCCAAGCACGTTTGTCTCCTGAAGCGCTCTCTGTATGGTCTGAAACAGGCTCCGCGGGCTTGGTTCGAGCGCTTTGCTTCTCATCTGCTACGCTTGGGCTTCATTGGCAGCCGCTCGGATACGTCTCTGTTTATCTATCACAGAGGCTCAGACATGGCCTTTCTGTTACTGTATGTCGACGACATCATTCTCACCGCCTCTTTTGATGCTCTTCGGACGTCTATTATTTCGCAGTTGAGTGCTGAATTCGCCATGTCCGATCTGGGTCCGTTGTCTTACTTCTTGGGAGTTGCTGTTCAGCGTCATGCGTCTGGGCTGTTTCTCTCTCAGAGTAAGTATGCTGCTGAAATTGTTGCTCGAGCCAAGATGAGTAACTGCAAGCCAGTCGCCACCCCTGTCGATACATCCAACAAGCTCAGTGCTCATTCTGGTCCGTTGTTTGATGATCCGACGTTGTACAGGAGCCTCGCTGGTGCACTGCAGTATCTTACCTTCACCAGGCTTGATATCAGTTACGCCGTTCAGCAGATCTGCTTGTTCATGCATGCGCCCAGGGAACCCCACTTTCAGGCCTTGAAGCGGATCATTCGGTACATCAGCGGCACCCTCAAGCTAGGCACCACAATCACTCCTTCCTCTAAGCTTGACCTCGTCGCTTACACTGATGCGGATTGGGGTGGTTGTCCTGACACACGTCGCTCCAGGTCTGGATACTGTGTTTTCCTCAACGACACCCTAGTGTCGTGGTCAGCGAAGCGCCAGTCTGTCGTGTCTCGCTCCAGCGCCGAGGCAGAGTACAGAGGTGTCGCCAACGTTGTCTCCGAGTGCTCTTGGCTCCGCAATCTACTTCTGGAGCTTCGTTGCCCTCTTCAGAAGGCCACCCTGGTCTACACTGACAACGTCTCCGCCATCTATCTGGCTAGCAACCCAGTCCAGCATTCGCGCACGAAGCACATTGAGCTCGATCTCCACTTCGTCCGGGACAAGGTTGCCATGGGACATGTCCGCGTTCTACATGTCCCGTCCTCCTATCAGTACGCTGATATTTTTACCAAGGGTTTACCTCGCCAGTTGTTCCTTGATTTTCGGTCCTGTCTCACTGTACGGGACCCTCCACTTTCGACTGCGGGGGTTTGATAGATTACATAGGTCTTATATTGTATAGTGGGCCCAAAGGCCCAATACCTTTGTAACCTATATATATCATTGTCTAATGAATGAAACCCTCAAGGAGGACTTTGCATCAATTGCATCTCTCTACAGTTATGTGGTTTATTTTGGAATTTTTTTCCCATGAGAATAATTTATTAAAATAACGTGTTACCGTCACAAGCCACAATCTATTTATATATTTTTAATTAATTAATAAAATATAAATCAAGACAATTCAATAGCCACACTCGCCAAAAGTATTAATAAATAAATATTTAATAGCTTTTATTTTATTTATATATAGATTGTTTTTTGGTGAAAATAATTATTTATATCTAGATTAATTTTTATTACAATATATCTATAAAATAATTGATTTAATTATGTTGTAAGTGATATTCATTTTAAAATCTATTATGATAATTTTCATCACCATTATATTGTTCAAATAACAAAAACTATTTGCTTAAGAGAAAAACATTGAAAACAAGAGTATTTTTTAAGATTAGTGGTATTAATTAATAGATAAAAAAAAGTTATGGTTTGATTTCTTGAAAAAAATATTAAAAAATATTTGTTTTAAAACAATAAAAATAATAATTTTAACAACAAAAATTTGTTGCATACTGTTTAATTTGTTAAAAAAAAATTGAAATTTTGAAATTTTTTTCAAGCAAATTATAATTCAATTATTTTAATTTTTTATTATAATATTTTTAATAGATATTTTTATATAACTAATGTTATAATATTGTGCTAACATATTCCCATTCAAGGAACATAACATACACTAGTTATTGTTATATATAATAAAGGAGAAATCGTCTATGCAAAGAAGTGACTATTCCTTGATCGTACATAGTATTTTTTAACCAACTGAAATTTGTTCAGCTTCACTTAATCGATTGTAAGGACCATAAATTTTTAAATATTTTTTTTATTAAATAGGTTTGATCTCGAATTAGATTTTAAGATATCCGGAAATTTTGAAAAATTCCGTCCTCGAACAAGCGATTTCATTTTAATTCTTTCAAATCAATTCCGGCATGTACTTGTTATTCAACTTAAAAATGAAATTTTCCCGCTTTATTATGTCAAGGCTTGAAAATATTATCGGGTTTTGTTATTTATTTCGGATTCAAATATTTATTTTTAATTTGTTTTAATCGTGTCGGGATAAGGTTGGAAAGCGGGTTTCGAGATTTATTACCGGGTATTTATTTTGACTCCCACACTCCAACTCTCCTTCACCCCTACCCCTATTGGAGATTTGCAACTAACACATCCCCCTTTCCCATCCTATTCAAGACCCAGCCACGCCATCACCAGTCACCACCACCACACACTCACCCTCGTAAACCTACATTCTCCATTTTCCTTTCTCTTTCAAGCCATCATTCTTTCTCTCTGTTTTGCTTCCAAGCACCACCTCCACCACTCTCTATTTTGTGTACATCCGGCCACAAAACTCCCACCCCATCTCCTCCGTGGCATGTCCACACCACCACCACGCTGCCACCTCTTTTCACCTTCCTCCTCTGTCCCACCAACTCCCTCTCCTCAACGTTCGTCGTCATCATCAACACCCGAGCTCCCCTGTTCGAAAACATTCCACCATCTTCTGCCTCCGAATTCGAGTAGCAGCTCCTCCTGTCCTCCTCCCTCCGACGTCGTTAGAAGAAGCAGACAAAGCCCCGAAGCCTCGAACCGAGCCCTCGAAGCCGCGTTCACCTTCGTCTCCCTTGTTTCGTTCCCAAGGTCGATCTTGGTTCTTTTCTTTCGTTTCTGATCAGTTTCACCCTAAAGGTGCCCCTTTATAAGATTTTTCATTTGACCCAGGCCCCGGAGCTCTCCTCTGTCCTTAGTTGAACCCAATCGAACTCGGAGACGCCGCTCGAGCTCGAATGAACTCCCCTCGGTGAGCCTTCTCTTTCTCCTTCCTCCTTGCTCTCGTTTGGGTCCCGTTGGGTTGGTCGAGGTCGGGGAAAGGTGTGGGTGCGGATTGAGGGTCGCCGGCAAGGGGCCTCTCTTTTTCTCCCTGTTCTCTTCCGCTTCCCCCCAGGGCTAGAGGAAGGAGATGTGTCTTGGACCTGGTTTCCTACTTTTCCTTTCTTATTTTTTTTTGGTCCGGTTCAGACCATTAAATGGGGCCGGTTCACTAAAAAACCCAGCTGAGAGTAGGTGAGTAGTGGGCCGGGTTTGGGCTTGGTTCTTGGATCCGGATCACGGGCTGAGACTTGGGCCTTCTCTTTCTTTCTTTGGTTTTGGGTTTGAGTGAGGCCTTGTTGCATATTAAATTTTATTAACTTTTATATTTAGGGTAAATTGCAACTAATATCCCAACCTTTAGGGATAATTGCTTTTAATACCCTAACCCTGTAAAATTTCACAAAATATTCTAACATATACCATTAGTTGCACTTAACACCCTGGATGAGATTCTTAAATTTTAAAAATTACCCACATCATACAAAAATTATAAAAAATCACTCATATTCATAAAATGTTTTCAATAAACTCCTAATATGTTTTAAAATTTGAAATTAAAAAAATATATTACAATTTAAGCCCACCCAACCCACCATCTAAAAATAATTATAACAAGTGTATAAAATCTACTCCTTTAAAAATATAATATAATTATTTTAGCATTTACTCATTTAATATTTTAATATCATTACTCAAAATAATTAATTATTTATCTTAAACATAATACTTTTACAAAAAAATAAAATAATGTAGATTTTAATAAATAAATGGTATGAGATATGATAACCATTTGTAATAAATAGTTACATAATAAAGATATATCAAAAATAATATGGTCAAATTATTATTTTTTACCATGTTATTTTTAATATATCTTTATTATATAATTATTTATTGCAAATGGTTATCATATCTTTTAACATTTATGTTTTTAAATTTACTTTATTTTATTTTTGTAAAACTATTATGTTAAACATTTCTTATAGAATCATTTTTTTAATACCAAGAAATTTATGTGTGATACATTATAAGATGTTATGTATTAGTTTTAGTATATATAACATAATATTAACCAAAAATATAGTATATATCGTATCAAATAATATACAGGGAATATATAGATGCACAAATCGGATCGAGACGGACTTATACGGAGTATAAATTTAGATTTTAATTATAATGTATGTTTTTTAGATAAATAATTAATTATTTTGATTGATTATATTAATATTTTAAATGAGTAGATGCTAAAGTAATTATATTATATTTTAAAGGAGTATATTTTATATATATATATATATATATATCTATTATAATTATTTTTGGATGGTGGGTCGGGTGGGGTTCAATTGTAAGAGATTTATTTAATTCTCATTTTTTTTAAAAATGTATTGGGGGTTCATTGAAAATATTTTATGAATATGGGTGATTTTTTGTAATTTTTGTTTGATATGGGTAATTTTTTAATTTAATAAACTCATTTAGGGTGTTAATTACAACTAATGGTATATGTTAGGATATTTTGTGAAATTTTACAAGGTTAGGGTATTGAAAGCAACTATCCCTAAAGGTTGGGATATTAGTTGCAATTTACCCTTATATTTATTATATAAATGACATATAATTATTTAATTGGTGAGTGTTAAGTTTATTTAAAAATGGATTTATTTTGGGGATTGTTTAATTGATGATATATGGTTTTAAAGTTGCTAATGCTATTTAAATAATCCATCAACTTGTTATTCCCTTACTCTTTATTAAATTATTTAATTATGTTCGGATTATTCAAATGGTTAATAAATTTATCAGTTGGTTGATTATTTGCTATGATACCCCGAAACTCCATTTCATAGCGGTTTTGCGTTTCTGCATATCAAGAAACTCCGAAACTCCGGGGAAACAACTCAGAAACGTTTCTGAGAGCTCAGAAACTTTGACCGTTTCGTTGACCAAGAAAGTCAGAAACTTTGACCGTTTCCGTTTGGCCAGAAACGTTTCTGACTTGCCAAATGACGTTTCCACTAATTTTGTAGTTAAAAAATAAAAATAAAAAATCAAACCCTAAATCATACTTCCCCTTCTTTTCGTCTGAAACCCCCGTTTCCTTCTATCCTTGCCGCCTACTTCTCCATTTTCAGTCTTCCCTCCTCTCACTTGCTCAGTGCTCTCTCCCTCTAAGCTTTCTTCGGTAAACCCTCACTTGTAGAACTTTCTCTTGATAAGCCAAAACTTAAGGATGAGTTAGCTAAGTAGAAGATTGATGTTGAATTGGATTGATTATTTTGTGTTTTTCTTGATTATGTTGTTATTTTAAAACTAAGTTACTTTATTTTGTTAGTTTGCAAGACATTTAATATATTTGACATGTCTGTATTGATTTCTGTTAAGGAGCAAGGACACTATTTACCACAGTATTGAACATTTTAATTTGTAGCTTTAATGATGCATTCAGTGTGTATCACTTAGTGATATGTTTATTGCTCTTATTTAGACCTTTAAATGAACATATAATTCATATTGCCGTTTCCTCGGCGTTTCCGTTTCCTACAAAATTTGGATTGCCGTTTCCCGTTTCCGTTTCCGTTTCCCTTCCGGTTTCCGTTTCTGTTTCCGTGTAACATAGATTATTTGATGGTATTTCAATGGTTTGATCTAAAAATTATTAATTGAAGTATTTACCAAAGTGTGGAAATTTATTTAAGACATTAAGATAAAGCTTTTGAAATATGCTACCTTATGCCGGAATTATTTTAATAATATATTATTGTAAGTATGATGTAAAGTTGATTTAAAAGATATAATACTCTAGTGCCAGAATTTGGTTATGCTGATTTATTTGTTTTAATGATATTATATTATGATATTAGCTTAAGGTTTTAAGATAAAACTAACTTGTGCCGGAATCTTGTGACTATATGGCCTTGTAAAATTGGTTAATGGCTTAAATGGCTATCGTTTGCATTTGACTTAGTGTTGTTTTATTTAATGGCATTGAGAAACTTTTAAAGTGATTTGTTCGGAACTTGGCTTGGTAAATTTATTTATGGAATTGGTTGAGATTTTATAGGAGTGGAGATATGAGTAAAATATGAGTTTGAAACATGTTATGATATATTGGAACTTTGAGATGAATGGTGGAAGTGGCCGATTAAGGAAAGTGATGTTATAAGGTAGCTTGAGATTATTAGCTGATGATGAGTTGATGATAAACAAGAATATGATGATATATGATGATATGAGATAATGATGAGAATATGCCCAAGATGAGAAATGAGATCTTTGACTTATGTAAAATGACCATTATGTGAGTAGACTTAGACTTATGCATGATTATGTTTTGCTAGGCAATTTGTAACTTGTTGGATCTGCTTACATATTGATGTGCTACTTTGGATTCCGCACTTCTCCAGGCAAGTCCTCCGGGGCTTACTCAAGTTGGAACCTCATGCCTGATGTGTCATATAGTGTGTAGGTGTTGCATGCTGCATATTCATATAGTAGCATGCTTAGGTTGCACAACTGATCGAGCATCTGTAATCTCTTTGTGTATGGTAGAATGACTGTTAAATTCTGAGTCCTAGAGTCATTTGCTAGGTTCATAGGACGACCCGGTCCCATCGGGTTTGTTCCTAATCGAGTATGATATTACACCATGAAAAAGAAAGAATGAAAAGCATGATATATGAAACGAGACATGAGAATTGAGACATGATATATGACATGATGAGATGTTGCTATTGATGTGCACGTATTTAGTTATATTTTCCCATATGTTTTGATGTCAATTTGAGTCATGTTCATAGGGTTTTGCATTGGGTTTAAGGTCTTTTGCATGTGTTTTCATATTTTATGAGAAATAGATGTCTTCACTAGCTTTTGTGTGTTTTACAGAATTTTAGAAGCTGTTTTTGGAGAAGTTTTCAACTATGAAAAGAAGCGGAAAAGAATTTGGAGCGCATAGGAAAAAGAACGGAAGCAATCGGAGTTCAAACGAAGGAGATATAAGCATTTTTCCGAGCCGTACCGACCCCGTACCGACCCCACCTGGGTCGGTACCGAGGCCTGATCTGGACAAGCAAGACGAGATGAGCAACAGTGGCCATACCGACCCTAGGGGGGGTCGGTACCGAGGTCTTCCGCTTCGGTATAGGTCCCAGCGGAGCTTATTTACCCGGATTTAATTATTTTTACCTATTTTCCTTAGATAGAATTTAGATAAAATTCATATATTTGTTATTTCCTAATTAGGTTTATGGGATACTAAGTATATATATGATTTTTAGGGTTTGGAGAGAGCTCTCTCTTCTTCATACCGAATTTTCAGCCTACGTTAGAATTCTCAGCACTCGTTTAGGAGCGTTTGTGAGCGGATTTGAGAGCTTTTTGAAGCGATTTCTTCGGCGAAAGTTGAGGAACGTTTTGTAAGGCTTTTGGGACGCATTGTTGACATTATTCTCAGGTTTTCATTCAATTTAATTTTCTGATTTTTAGTCTTTTCATGAATTTTGAGTTATTCACCATGAATATGCGTGAGTAGTCGCTTTTTCTAGGGTTGGGGTGATCCCAACGATAGTTATGCTTGCGATTTTGCTATGAATTGGTAAATTGATTGGTTCTTATCTATTTATATGCTTAAGTACTCAATGAAAATTTGGGGAAATTCCTTTATGCAATTGAATTGAAAGATTGAATTGTGAATTGGATAGTAATTAGGGTTTTGAATGAAAGTTTGATAACCTAATTAAGATTGTTAGTAAAGTTTATTAATTTGTGAAAATAAATTGATTACTTTGCTAGGGTTGATGCAAATTGACCTATTTAATAGATAAAAACATGATTTTTATATGATTCATTGCAATGCTTGCATGATTATCGTTGTGGTGATCCTTATGCCCTAGACTTTTATTATTATTGATATTTCCTAAAAATTCCAGCAGCCCACAAACCCCCATAATTCTATAATTTTCCATCTCTTCTTGCTAATTCTTGCTCTTTGGTAACTAGAATTGAGTCACTGACTTTCTCCCTGCGAACGAACTTGACCCTACTATACTATAGCGGGGTTTCGATTTTATAAATTTATTTGATTGAAAATAAACCCTTCAACAAATTGGCGCCGCTGCCGGGGAGATTTCAATTGTGTCAAAGTTTTAGTTACTATTAGGGTTTGGGAATAGCCCATCCCCTTTGCTTTTAATTGTGGTGTCTTTGTTTTTGTTTTTGGTTTCAGTTTATGCCATCGGGGCGACGTCGGCTTGATTTTGATTTTGCTATCGATCCCGAACCGGAACGCTCTTTCCATCGCAGACTACGAGAAGCCAGGACAATGGGAGACAACACAGGAAACAATGTTGACGTTGCTGCGCAGATGGCTGACCTCCGTCGTCAGATGGAGCAATTTCGGCTCACTGCAGAAAGAGAAAGGGAGGCTGCAGCGAGAGAAAGGGAAGCGACTGCTCGTCTGCAATAGCAGTTGGATGCTATCCCAAGGAATGCAAAGCAATACATGCACCCAGAACTGAGGGTGCCCGAATCTGCAATCGTCCTCCCTGAGATTGAGCGAAATTTTGAGATTAAATCCCACTTTATTTCTTTAATTAAAAGATCTCAATTTGAGGGCAAAGTTCATGAATGCCCTATGCTTCATATTAAGAACTTTATTGATTTATGCGATACAATTGCTGCTGATGATGTATCGTTGGAATATGTGCAACTAAAGGCATTTAAATGGTCTCTTTCAGGAAAGGCTCTGAATTGGTTGGAGAGTTTGGCGCCTAGGTCCATCACTACATGGAAGGCTTTGTATGACTTGTTCATGACAAAGTTCTTTCCACCGGCAAAGACAACGGAGCTTAGGAAGAAAATCACCTCCTTTCACCAATTGCCAGGAGAGACATTTTTGGAGACTTGGGAGAGATTCAAGGAGTTGCAGAGACAATGCCCTACCCACGGGCAACCTGAGTATGTCCTCCAAGAAATCTTTTTCCAAGGCATCAATGCGAAGACTAAGACTCGATTGAACCTACACACCGATTGTGGGTTCCTCGAGATGAATCCAACTGATGCATGGGCTCTATTGGACAAGCTAACGGAGTACGACGCTATGTATGGCACCCCAGTGGCGAGACCGTCAGGTAAGAAACTTTATGAGCCTGCTGATGAAATTGACCCAGATGTGCGTAGGCAATTCCATGAGGATGAGACCCGACGCCTCAAGAAACAAGTAAGTTTTCTATCTAGAAATCAACCTTGTTTATAATGCGGTTCTCTAGCTCATAATACTATAGATTGCAATAATATTAGCTAGGTACAAAGGGCGGAACACTACGAAGAGGTGAGTTATATGAGGGCTCCTTATAGGAACCCCAATAATAATAATAATTATGCGGGGAATCAAAATAACAATTATGCAGGGAGGAACAACAATTACCCTAATTGGGGTAACTATGGACAAGGACAAGGGAGTCAACCTCCTCCGCAACAAGATCAAAGGGTTCCCCCATATAGGCCCCCTGGGTATCAAGAACCACCATCATGGGTACAAGAGCTTAAGGAAGGATTCAATGGGCTTCGTGCCGATGTGAATTCCCAATTTAAGGGAGTTCATGCACAACTAGGAGAGTTAGAAACATGGAAGAAGGGAGTCGAGTCCCAACTAGGTAATCTCGCGGCACAAATCCCACGGCCTCAAGGGAAGCTCCCAGGCCGCACCGACGAGAACCCTAGGGGGCAAATAGCTGCAATACACCTAAGAAGTGGAAAGGAGGTGCCTGGTCGAGAAAGCACGCCAAACCAGGAAGAAAACGGGGACAACAGTGTCCATACCGAGGCCGTACCGACCCCCACAGCCTCGGTACCGACCCCCCCAGCAGGTACGATCTCTTCTTCTCCCGTTTGTCCTAATTCCAGTGTCCATACCGAGGCCGTACCGACCCCCACAGCCTCGGTACCGACCCCCCCAGCAGGTACGATCTCTTCTTCTCCCGTTTCTCCTAATTCCAATAGCCGTACCGAGGCCGTACCGACCCCCACAGCCTCGGTACCGACCCCCTCAGCAGCGACGGATTCTTCTGCAAGGCCTATTTCAGCCCCGAATCCGATGAAGGTGCTCCCATACCCTCCGAAAAAGGTAAAGGACACAGCGGAAGGTAAGTTTCAAAAGTTTGTGAAGATGCTTCAGAGTTTGAATATATCTATTCCTTTCACTGACGCTTTGAGTGAGATGCCAGCTTACACTAAGTTTTTGAAAGACATCTTAGCTAAGAAGAGATCCATGTCTGAGCTTGCTGACGAGGTCCGTTAAGTGAAGCTCCCTGAGAAACTTGGAGATCCAGGTAAGTTTGCCATTACTATTGGTGTAGGATCTTACCGTTTCAAGGCTTTGTGTGATTTAGGTGCAAGTGTACGCCTTCTCCCCCTTTCGATATGGTCTAAGACAAGCTTGGGAGCCCTAGAGCCGGTCAACATGAGAGTATCCATGGCAAATGGAGTGGTTGTATCACCAACTGGGGTGATTGATGATGTGCCTGTCCGGGTAGGTAAGTTTTTCGTCCCCACTGATTTTATTGTTATGGATATGCCAGAGGATCCAGTGGTGCCTATCATTCTTGGAAGGCCCTTCTTAGCCACCGCTGGAGCAATAATTGATGTTAGGAAGGGACTCCTAACATTTGAGATTGGGGAGGACATCGTTGAGTTTCGCTTCAATCCAACGATGAAGGAAACCACGGACATGGTAGAGGTAAGCTATTTTGATTGTCTTGAGTCTGCAGGCCCAGTCCCAGGTCTTCTGGCGGATCAAGAAGAAATTTATTCTTTAGAGGTCCTAGAAGCAATATTGAGGACAGATGAGGAAGAGCCCAAACTTGTTCCAATCGAGCCTTCCCTAGAGCTTAAGCCACTTCCGGAAGGTTTGAGGTATGTTTTCTTGGGTCCTAATTCTACTTTTCCTGTGATCATTAATTCGAAATTGAATGAGGAAGAAGTAGAAAAGTTACTTGATGTGCTTAGAACCTATAGGAAGGCTATTGGTTATTCTTTGGATGATATCATTGGAATTTCACCTTCTTTATGCATGCATCGAATATTCATGGAGGATGATCATAAGCCGACCATAGAACGTCAGCGTAGGCTTAACCCAAATATGCAAGAAGTAGTCAAATCTGAAATTTTGAAAATGTTAGATGCTGGAATTATTTATGCTATTTCTGACAGTAAATGGGTGAGCCCGGTTCATGTTGTCCCTAAGAAAGGGGGAATGACTGTGATAGAAAATGAGAAAGGTGAGTTAGTACCTACTAGGACCACTACTAAATGGCGCATGTGCATTGATTATAGGAAGTTGAATAGTGCTACTAGGAAAGATCATTTTCCTCTTCCTTTTATTGATCAAGTTCTTGAGCGTCTAGCACAAAACAATTATTTTTGCTATTTGGATGGCTATAGTGGTTTTTGGCAGATTCCCATTCATCCGGATGATCAGGAGAAGACAACTTTTACTTGTCCTTATGGAACTTTTGCTTACAGGAGGATGCCATTTGGGCTCTGTAATGCCCCTGCAACTTTTCAAAGGTGTATGATGGCTATTTTTTCTGAGATGATTGAGGATATAGTAGAAGTGTTTATGGATGATTTTTCTGTTTATGGTTCTTCTTTTGATTCATGTCTTGCCAACTTGAGTAGGGTGCTAGAAAGATGTGAAAAAACTAATTTGGTGCTTAATTGGGAAAAATGTCACTTTATGGTTCAAGAGGGAATTGTTTTAGGGCATTTGGTTTCAAATAGGGGAATTGAGGTAGATCGTGCTAAAATTGAATTGATTGAGAAACTACCTCCTCCCTCCAATGTGAAAGATATTAGGAGCTTTCTAGGACATGCAGGCTTTTATAGGAGATTCATTCAAGACTTCTCAAAAATTGCTAAACCTTTAACTAACTTGCTTATGAAGGATGTAGCTTTTGAGTTTTCTGCTGAGTGTCTTGAAGCGTTCAACAAATTGAGAGAAGCCCTTGTCTCCGCTCCTATTATGCAATCGCCCGATTGGAACCTACCCTTTGAGATCATGTGTGATGCTAGTGACTATGCCGTAGGTGCTGTGCTTGGGCAAAGGAAGGACAAGAAGCTTCATGCCATCTATTATGCAAGTAAGACACTTGACGAAGCGCAGAGTAAGTACACCACGACGGAGAAGGAATTCCTCGCCGTGGTATTTGCTTTTGAAAAGTTTCGCACTTATTTAGTAGGTTCTAAAGTCATTGTCTATACGGATCATGCTGCGGTAAGATTTTTGATGACTAAAAAGGATGCCAAGCCTAGGCTCCTTCGTTGGATGCTTTTGTTGCAGGAATTCGATTGTGACATTAGGGACAAGAAAGGAGCAGAGAACTTGGTAGCTGACCATCTGTCTAGGTTGCCCTTGGACCACCTCATGGAGTCCGAAAATCAAGTTCCAATCAATGACTCCAGGCCGGACGAAAACCTCATGAGGAACGAGTCGGTAAGTTCCGGCAAGGACTCCTTTTACACCCCTCCTTCTTCTCCTAGTTCTCATCATATTTGTGCTATTAGAGGGTCGAGGACCCCTTGGTTCGCGGATTTTGCTAATTATATTGTAGGGGGAGAAATCCCTAAGAATTTGACTTCGCAAGCCAAGAAGAAGTTCCTCCATGACGTCAAGCAATACTATTGGGATGAGCCTTACTTGTTCAAGCAAGGAAGTGACCATATCTTTAGACGTTGTGTGCCAGAGGAAGAAATTGAGAGCATCATCAACCATTGTCACACCCTTCCGACGGGTGGCCACGCAAAGAGCTTCAAGACCACGGCGAAGATTCTTCAAAGTGGCTTCTATTGGCCTACCTTGTTCAAGGATGTACATGCTTACATTGAAGGTTGCGATGAATGCCAAAGAGCGGGGAACATTACTTGGAGACATGAGAACCCTCTCACCGGAATCCTTGAGGTTGAACTTTTCGACGTATGGGGTATTGATTTTATGGGGCCCTTCCCTTCATCAGGGCCTTATAAATATATCTTGGTAGCTGTCGATTATGTTTCTAAATGGGTTGAGGCAATAGTTACACGTACTAATGATTCTAAAGTTGTAGCTAAATTTATGAAGACTAACATATTTCCCAGGTTTGGAGTCCCAAGGGTTCTTATTAGCGATGGAGGATCTCATTTCATAGAAAGGGGCTTCGAGGCTCTTTTGGCTAAGTATGGGGTGACTCATAGGGTGGCAACACCTTATCACCCTCAAACTAGCGGCCAAGTGGAGGTTTCAAATCGGCAAATAAAGAGCATCCTAGAGAAGACGGTGTCGCGCTCACGAAAGGATTGGTCATCTAAGCTAGATGATGCACTTTGGGCTTATAGGACAGCGTACAAGACACCATTGCGCACAACTCCCTACAACTTGGTTTACGGTAAGTCTTGTCATTTGCCCGTCGAGCTTGAGCATAAAGCATTATGGGCTCTTAAGGAGCTCAACATGGACCTCGACGCGGCCGGAGCAAAGAGATTCATGGACTTGCAAGAGTTGGAGGAGTTGAGGCTCAAGGCTTATCAAAACGCCGAAATCTACAAAGAGCGCACCAAGAAGTGGCATGACAAGAAGTTGGTACCAAAGACATATGAGGTAGGTGATAAGGTTCTTCTTTTCAATTCTAGATTGCGTTTGTTCCCAGGGAAGCTTAGATCACGATGGAGCGGACCATTCGTGGTTCATCATATCTACCCCCATGGAGCGGTGGATCTAATTGACGAAGGAGGAGCCATATTCAAGGTCAATGGTCACCGAATCAAGAAGTACTATGATAGAGTGGATCCGGAGGAAGAAATAAGAGTTACTTGGGCTCTTACAACATTGGAATGAAGACGAGGTAACCACGTCAAGCTAATGACGTTAAAGGTAGCGCTTACGGGAGGCAACCCGCTTTATTTCTTTTTCTTTCTAAGTTTTATTTTTAGTTTTTAAATTTTAGGATTGGTAGGACAGTTGGGGTGGAGCGTATTGCACTAACCATGCAGGTCTTAGGAGGGAACCACTGCGAAAACGGGCGAAAAACGGAAAAGGAAGCTCAACAGAAGCTGTACCGAGGCCATACCGAGGTCCCTAGGGTCGGTACCGACCCTCCTGACGGATAGGTAAGTGAATCTCGGAAAACCGAAAAATTCCAGTAGCTGTACCGAGGCCGTACCGAGGCCCCTAGGGTCGGTACCGACCCTCCTGACGGACAGGTAAGAGAATCTCGGAAATCCGAGAAATTCCAGTAGGCATACCGAGGCCATACCGACCCCCCTTCCCTCGGTACCGACCCCCACCCGAAAAAAAAAATTTTAATTCTTTTTTATTTTACCTTTTTTTTTATTCCTTTTTCTTTCTTTTCTTTTTCTTTCCTTTTTCTTTCCTTTCTTTTTCTTTTTTCTTCTCTCCTCTTTCTTTCTCTCCTTCCACTGTGCACGCACCCAGCTCCTCTTCTCTCTTCGATTGCCCGAGCCCCGCTGATCCATCTCTGGCCGCACCCACCCAGCCAGCTCGAATCCCCCACCCCATACTTAGCCAAAAGAGCCTCGAAGCCCCTTTCTATGAAATGAGATCCTCCATCGCTAATAAGAACCCTTGGGACTCCAAACCTGGGAAATATGTTAGTCTTCATAAATTTAGCTACAACTTTAGAATCATTAGTACGTGTAGCTATTGCCTCAACCCATTTAGAAACATAATCGACAGCTACCAAGATATATTTATAAGGCCCTGATAAAGGGAAGGGCCCCATAAAATCAATACCCCATACGTCGAAAAGTTCAACCTCAAGGATTCCGGTGAGAGGGTTCTCATGTCTCCAAGTAATGTTCCCCGCTCTTTGGCATTCATCGCAACCTTCAATGTAAGCATGTACATCCTTGAACAAGGTAGGCCAATAGAAGCCACTTTGAAGAATCTTCGCCGTGGTCTTGAAGCTCTTTGCGTGGCCACCCATCGGAAGGGTGTGACAATGGTTGATGATGCTCTCAATTTCTTCCTCTGGCACACAACGTCTAAAGATATGGTCACTTCCTTGCTTGAACAAGTAAGGCTCATCCCAATAGTATTGCTTGACGTCGTGGAGGAACTTCTTCTTGGCTTGCGAAGTCAAATCCTTAGGGATTTCTCCCCCTACAATATAATTAGCAAAATCCGCGAACCAAGGGGTCCTCTACCCTCTAATAGCACAAATATGATGAGAACTAGGAGAAGAAGGAGGGGTGTAAAAGGAGTCCTTACCGGAACTTACCGACTCGTTCCTCATGAGGTTTTCGTCCGGCCTGGAGTCATTGATTGGAACTTGATTTTCGGACTCCATGAGGTGGTCCAAGGGCAACCTAGACAGATGGTCAGCTACCAAGTTCTCTGCTCCTTTCTTGTCCCTAATGTCACAATCGAATTCCTGCAACAAAAGCATCCAACGAAGGAGCCTAGGCTTGGCATCCTTTTTAGTCATCAAAAATCTTACCGCAGCATGATCCGTATAGACAATGACTTTAGAACCTACTAAATAAGTGCGAAACTTTTCAAAAGCAAATACCACGGCGAGGAATTCCTTCTCCGTCGTGGTGTACTTACTCTGCGCTTCGTCAAGTGTCTTACTTGCATAGTAGATGGCATGAAGCTTCTTGTCCTTCCTTTGCCCAAGCACAGCACCTACGGCATAGTCACTAGCATCACACATGATCTCAAAGTGTAGGTTCCAATCGGGCGATTGCATAATGGGAGCGGAGACAAGGGCTTCTCTCAATTTGTTGAACGCTTCAAGACACTCAGCAGAAAACTCAAAAGCTACATCCTTCATAAGCAAGTTAGTTAAAGGTTTAGCAATTTTTGAGAAGTCTTGAATGAATCTCCTATAAAAGCCTGCATGTCCTAGAAAGCTCCTAATATCTTTCACATTGGAGGGAGGAGGTAGTTTCTCAATCAATTCAATTTTAGCACGATCTACCTCAATTCCCCTATTTGAAACCAAATGCCCTAAAACAATTCCCTCTTGAACCGTAAAGTGACATTTTTCCCAATTAAGCACCAAATTAGTTTTTTCACATCTTTCTAGCACCCTACTCAAGTTGGCAAGACATGAATCAAAAGAAGAACCATAAACAGAAAAATCATCCATAAACACTTCTACTATATCCTCAATCATCTCAGAAAAAATAGCCATCATACACCTTTGAAAAGTTGCAGGGGCATTACAGAGCCCAAATGGCATCCTCCTGTAAGCAAAAGTTCCATAAGGACAAGTAAAAGTTGTCTTCTCCTGATCATCCGGATGAATGGGAATCTGCCAAAAACCACTATAGCCATCCAAATAGCAAAAATAATTGTGTTGTGCTAGACGCTCAAGAACTTGATCAATAAAAGGAAGAGGAAAATGATCTTTCCTAGTAGCACTATTCAACTTCCTATAATCAATGCACATGCGCCATTTAGTAGTGGTCCTAGTAGGTACTAACTCACCTTTCTCATTTTCTATCACAGTCATTACCCCTTTCCTAGGGACAACATGAACCGGGCTCACCCATTTACTGTCAGAAATAGCATAAATAATTCCAGCATCTAACATTTTCAAAATTTCAGATTTGACTACTTCTTGCATATTTGGGTTAAGCCTACGCTGACGTTCTATGGTCGGCTTATGATCATCATCCATGAATATTCGATGCATGCATAAAGAAGGTGAAATTCCAATGATATCATCCAAAGAATAACCAATAGCCTTCCTATAGGTTCTAAGCACATCAAGTAACTTTTCTACTTCTTCCTCATTCAATTTCGAATTAATGATCACAGGAAAAGTAGAATTAGGACCCAAGAAAACATACCTCAAACCTTCCGGAAGTGGCTTAAGCTCTGGGGAAGGCTCGATTGGAACAAGTTTGGGCTCTTCCTCATCTGTCCTCAATATTGCTTCTAGGACCTCTAAAGAATAAATTTCTTCTTGATCCGCCAGAAGACCTGGGACTGGGCCTGCAGACTCAAGACAATCAAAATAGCTTACCTCTACCATGTCCGTGGTTTCCTTCATCGTTGGATTGAAGCGAAACTCAACGATGTCCTCCCCAATCTCAAATGTTAGGAGTCCCTTCCTAACATCAATTATTGCTCCAGCGGTGGCTAAGAAGGGCCTTCCAAGAATGATAGGCACCACTGGATCCTCTGGCATATCCATAACAATAAAATCAGTGGGGACGAAAAACTTACCTACCCGGACAGGCACATCATCAATCACCCCAGTTGGTGATACAACCGCTCCATTTGCCATGGATACTCTCATGTTGACCGGCTCTAGGGCTCCCAAGCTTGTCTTAGACCATATCGAAAGGGGGAGAAGGCTTACACTTGCACCTAAATCACACAAAGCCTTGAAACGGTAAGATCCTACACCAATAGTAATGGCAAACTTACCTGGATCTCCAAGTTTCTCAGGGAGCTTCACTTAACGGACCTCGTCAGCAAGCTCAGACATGGATCTCTTCTTAGCTAAGATGTCTTTCAAAAACTTAGTGTAAGCTGGCATCTCACTCAAAGCGTCAGTGAAAGGAATAGATATATTCAAACTCTGAAGCATCTTCACAAACTTTTGAAACTTACCTTCTGCTGTGTCCTTTACCTTTTTCGGAGGGTATGGGAGCACCTTCATCGGATTCGGGGCTGAAATAGGCCTTGCAGAAGAATCCGTCGCTGCTGAGGGGGTCGGTACCGAGGCTGTGGGGGTCGGTACGGCCTCGGTACGGCTACTGGAATTAGGAGAAACGGGAGAAGAAGAGATCGTACCTGCTGGGGGGTCGGTACCGAGGCTGTGGGGGTCGGTACGACCTCGGTATGGACACTGGAATTAGGAGAAACGGGAGAAGAAGAGATCGTACCTGCTGGGGGGGTCGGTACCGAGGCTGTGGGGGTCGGTACGGCCTCGGTATGGACACTGTTGTCCCCGTTTTCTTCCTCGTTTGGCGTGCTTTCTCGACCAGGCACCTCCTTTCCACTTCTTAGGTGTATTGCAGCTATTTGCCCCCTAGGGTTCTCGTCGGTGCGGCCTGGGAGCTTCCCTTGAGGCCGTGGGATTTGTGCCGCGAGATTACCTAGTTGGGACTCGACTCCCTTCTTCCATGTTTCTAACTCTCCTAGTTGTGCATGAACTCCCTTAAATTGGGAATTCACATCGGCACGAAGCCCATTGAATCCTTCCTTAAGCTCTTGTACCCATGATTCTAAAGTTGTATTGCCCCGCTGAGCCTTCCCTCGTTACTCCAGCCCGACCTCAGTTCCGGCGCCGCCCAGGCCTCCACCGAGCCATCTCTGGCCGCACCCACCCACCCAGCTCGAACCCCCATCCCGTGGCGCACCCCCTGGGCTCGGCTGCGCCCTGGTTCGAGCCTCCAGCAGCCCACACCGAGCTCTCCTTCCACTGCACACCGAGCCCTCGGTTTCGAAGCCAGCCCGACCTCTCTCGGTGCCACCCACACCACCACAGCCCACCTCCGGCCACACCACCACCCCAGCTCGAACCCCCATCCCCTGGCGCACCCCCTGACCCCTGAACCACCCTGGTTCGAGCCCAAGCGAGCCCCCACCGAACCACTTCACCAAAATTCGCTGTTCGACCTTCTTGGCTCGTTATACCTTCGAAATCCCGATTTTTCTTCTTCATTCAACTCAATTTTGGTATGATTTCTTACCCTAAACTTGTTTATTTCAATTATTTTGATTGATTTGATGATTTGGGTTGAGATTGAAACCTAGGGTTTGATTTAGGAGCGGATTTGGGGCTTTTTGCCGAAAGCCAAATTGGTCGAAATTGATGACATGGTTGTGTTGTTGGGTTGATTTAGAGTTACTTTCATGTTCATGGAAATGTCAAATTCTTTATGGATTGTGCGGTAATTGAATTTTAAAATTTCATTGCGATCCGTTTCAGGCTTTGATTTTGGATTTGATTTTTATGCTTTTTGGTTGATTAGCTTCTTCTATTCTAGCATAATATCTATTCCCTTGCATGATTTGACATTGCAAACAAGTTATATGTCTATTGTATATTTATTTGACTTGTTTTGAACTTAAGTATGGGGTTGTCATAGTTGGTTTGTGCATATTGAGTTTTGCATTACTTATGTTACCTTTATGAGTATATGGTTTTATGATTATGTGTTGCAATATAGTGACCTTACATGATGACTATATTGTCTATATTGTTTTCCCTATTCATATAGTCTATGTAGAGCTTATGGTTACATATATGGGTAATGCATTCTATTCTGCATGATGGTGATTTTATATGCATTGGAGCTTATTTTATATTGTTTATATGCAATTATTTCTTTAGGTGGTATCTCTTGCGCTTGGCTATTTATATGCACTCGGGCCTTATGTGTTTATATGTTTTTCTAGTGCATATTATCATTCTTAATTTGCATGGTTAGATGTTAGCTTCTTTTGAGTTTCGCTGATTTGGTTTGGTTTCACTGTTCTAGAAAGAATTTTAGTTTTCAATTGGTTTGTCTTGTATAGGAAAATGTTCAGTTGTCAACGTAGCAAGAGGGCTAGGGAGTCATCCGCTACAGTTCCGTTGGACAATGTCATCATCTCCGACTCCCGTTTGAAGAAGGATTACAAGGAGTTCCACAAGAAGGGCAATCTGAAGGCCCGATGGTATAGCCCTGATGATGGAGAGCGCCTTGGGGTACATGATGACTTATTGGAGGCCTTCTCTTACTTAGGCGCCACTAGTCTTCTGGATCATGTCCACCACCACTACCCCGCTCTTACTGCAGAGTTCACGGCTACATTGGCAAGCGATATGGCTAGTCCAGATTTTGTGGGCCCTATTACATTCCAGCTGGGGAATGTTCATCACTCCTTCACTTTGCAACAATTTAATGCATTACTGGGATTTCCTAACCCACGGGCATCATACAAACATCTCAGCTGCAAGGCCCTTCAGACTTGGACTCTAATTACGGGCAACCCCTATTGGCCTTCTCGAGGAGCACTTCAAGGTAAGGACATTGCGAACCCTCTTTTTCGTATTATTTTAAGAATTTTTGGTAGCACTATATGGGCCAAGAAGGAATTATCTAGACCAACTAGAACTGAAGTGGCATGTTTGAGAGGGGTACTATTTGAGATGCAGACACCCCTGAACTTGGGGTTTGAGTTCATTATGCATGTCTTGGCCTATAGAGCACGCACGGAAGAAATCTGGTATGGAGGCCTGGTGACGTTGTTGGCCAGGCGCCTTGAGGTTGACTTCACCAGATACAAGGCTGTGCCCATTCTGATGATTGACACTGCATACTTGATTGGTGCTAATGTGATCAAGCGCAACGGAAACAAGTTTCTGTCAGTTTTTTATGATCACGAGGTGGAGATTACCAAGCCGAATATGGACTTGTTGTACGTCCCTAACTGGATCATCACTTGGGCTTCTGAACCTTCACCGACTCCAGAGGATATTCTGAATGATCCTTTGAGACGACAGAGACCATCGAGATACCCCCGCCCGGACAACACTTTTGCCTTGGTGGTGCCTCCACCTAGTTTATTTGACGGTTTTGGATCCTTTGGGCAAGGATCCTACCCTGAGCATAGGCAGCAAGAGCACGACACTGACTATATGGATCATGACACTAGGCCTAGTAACCATCCCTTTTCTGACGGGGCTGGCCCGAGCAGATCTGCGCCTCAGTATTCTCCTAGCCTTACTGACGTCATGGATGAGCTTCGATCTCTGAGACTGGGCCAAGAAGCCCTACAGAATGGGCAGGGTGCTCTTATGGAGGAGTTTGCACGCTTGAACAAGAGGATGGACAAGCATGAAACGCACCAGTATTCCTTCATGGCTTGGGCATCTTCTTTCTTTCCACATCATCGATTACCACCACCACCTTCTCCGTAGAGTTTATGATTGTCTTCAGCAGCTTCTGATTTCCTTTGTGAGTTTCTGAGTCTTTTCCCTTTTACTTTGATTTTTCTTTTGACAGTGGGGACACTGTCTATTTTTAAGTATGGGGTGGGGGATTCAGAAACTATGTTTAGGTGTTTTGTATTATATTTATGTTTATGTGTTACCTTTTACCTTAGTTGGATTATGTTGGATTATGTTATGCATTCATGTTTGAGTTTTTTTATGCTGTCATATTTTAGTCACTTGAGTCTTGCTTTTGTCATACTTTAGTTTCAAAAAAAAAAAAAAGGGTGTCGAAAAAGAAAGAAAAAATGCATGTTTATCTTCATTTTGTCTTATGTTTTAGTGAGTTTATACCCTAACTTAGATGTCCTATGATGAAATCTAATAATTGAGCTTGATCATGTAATATCCTAAGGCATAGTTCGGATGGTTTAGCCTAAGTCGCACAAAATATTTTTATGTCAAGTTTGACTTGCAAATGAAATTGAGCATATATGACTTTAGGATTTAGGTGATTGGAATCCAACATGTCCTAGTGAGTTACTTGGCCTATTGGGAATTGTACTTTATATATTTTTCCCTTCTTTTTGATGTGTGTATTACTCTCCTTATACATTACCTCTTGATATTGCGATGTATATCTAAGTCTTGAAACCAATATGAGATAGCTAGTCATTGCATCATTTAATCAAATGATAGAGGCACTCTTTATTAGCCACTTTTTATCCTCTTTTACCTACCTTATATATGTTTCCTTTGCTTGTAACCACTTTGAGCCTTATAGCCTATTCTTGTAACTCCACAATATTATCCTCAGCCAAATTCAGCCTGACCCCCATTTGGGAATTGAGACTTAGAGTTGGTTGGAATGATGGTTTATGGAAGGAATGAGCTTGTGTTTGAGTTCAAGTGAGAAGGATTTTCGAGCTTATTGAGTTATGGGTTGGTTTGATATTTTTATCTTGCTATGCATATTATGTAAAAGGATTTTTCGCTCACCCTATAAATGCACTATTATTTTTATTATGTTATTTTTCTTTTTCGAAAAAAAAGAGAAGAAAAAAAAAATTTCAGAAAAAAAAAAGGAGAAAAGAAAGAAGAGAACAAGTATAGTTTGTGTTTATATGTTTGTGAATAAAGTGCATGAGCCAAATTTACCTTATTTCCTTTACTTTTGCAAGCTTCATATTGTTGAGAGGTTATTTGAGTTTGAGAGGTTGTGTTCTTCATTAAGATGAGTTGGAGAGCTTGGTTGATTCATATGATTGAGAGTTATGGTTTGGTTGAGTTGTGTTGGAAATTTAGGAGTCTTGATTCCCGAATTTTATTAAGCACCACATAGCCTAAATGATTCCTACCTTTATTTTCTTACCAAGCCAAGTTACAACCCGGCCGAATGAGTCCTTCTTTGAAGGCCATTGAGCCAAAGTCCTCTTGATGGTTAATGCATGTTTTGACATCTCGGTGAATCAATTGGTGATATTAATTGCAATTTCTATGTAGCTTAATGTTATAAAGGATTGAGTTGAGAGATGTATTTCAAGCCTAAACACATTTGAAAGGGAGTGAAAACACCTTATTCCCCTTGAGTGGTTGGATTCTAATTGCTTTGCCTAAGGTAATCTAAATATATGTGATGATGGTTCAATGCTTGTTCTTATTTGCACTATGCTAAATTGATGTTGCTTTTGACTAAGGCGAAGACTCGAAGGCATGTTAAGGGTTTTGGTCATAGTTTGGTTATTGCTTGAGGACAAGCAAGTTTAAGTATGGGGTATTTTGATGTGCACGTATTTAGTTATATTTTCCCATATGTTTTGATGTCAATTTGAGTCATGTTCATAGGGTTTTGCATTGGGTTTAAGGTCTTTTGCATGTGTTTTCATATTTTATGAGAAATAGATGTCTTCACTAGCTTTTGTGTGTTTTACAGAATTTTAGAAGCTGTTTTTGGAGAAGTTTTCAACTATGAAAAGAAGCGGAAAAGAATTTGGAGCGCATAGGAAAAAGAACGGAAGCAATCGGAGTTCAAACGAAGGAGATATAAGCATTTTTCCGAGCCGTACCGACCCCGTACCGACCCCACCTGGGTCGGTACCGAGGCCTGATCTGGACAAGCAAGACGAGATGAGCAACAGTGGCCATACCGACCCTAGGGGGGGTCGGTACCGAGGTCTTCCGCTTCGGTATAGGTCCCAGCGGAGCTTATTTACCCGGATTTAATTATTTTTACCTATTTTTCTTAGATAGAATTTAGATAAAATTCATATATTTGTTATTTCCTAATTAGGTTTATGGGATACTAAGTATATATAGGATTTTTAGGGTTTGGAGAGAGCTCTCTCTTCTTCATACCGAATTTTCAGCCTACGTTAGAATTCTCAGCACTCGTTTAGGAGCGTTTGTGAGCGGATTTGAGAGCTTTTTGAAGCGATTTCTTCGGCGAAAGTTGAGGAACGTTTTGTAAGGCTTTTGGGACGCATTGTTGACATTATTCTCAGGTTTTCATTCAATTTAATTTTCTGATTTTTAGTCTTTTCATGAATTTTGAGTTATTCACCATGAATATGCGTGAGTAGTCGCTTTTTCTAGGGTTGGGGTGATCCCAACGATAGTTATGCTTGCGATTTTGCTATGAATTGGTAAATTGATTGGTTCTTATCTATTTATATGCGTAAGTACTCAATGAAAATTTGGGGAAATTCCTTTATGCAATTGAATTGAAAGATTGAATTGTGAATTGGATAGTAATTAGGGTTTTGAATGAAAGTTTGATAACCTAATTAAGATTGTTAGTAAAGTTTATTAATTTGTGAAAATAAATTGATTACTTTGCTAGGGTTGATGCAAATTGACCTATTTAATAGATAAAAACATGATTTTTATATGATTCATTGCAATGCTTGCATGATTATCGTTGTGGTGATCCTTATGCCCTAGACTTTTATTATTATTGATATTTCCTAAAAATTCCAGCAGCCCACAAACCCCCATAATTCTATAATTTTCCATCTCTTCTTGCTAATTCTTGCTCTTTGGTAACTAGAATTGAGTCACTGACTTTCTCCCTGCGAACGAACTTGACCCTACTATACTATAGCGGGGTTTCGATCTTATAAATTTATTTGATTGAAAATAAACCCTTCAACAGCTATATAGCATTGAACGCGGCCGGTTCTTGCACTAACGAGCATGGGTGCGAGAGTAGGAGAGGGACATGCCACTTGGCATTCTGTGCGGAGTCCCATTTAATCACTTTATGCATATATATATATATATAATTTTCAACATGCTTGTGTGTTTAATATTTTCGCACTATATTAGAGCATCTTTTATTTAGGCTTAGCATGATATATGTCCTCAGCGAGGTCTTCAGAGCCCGCATGAGTTGCTCGACTTTGACTCGTGGTATAGTTTAAGGTATTTGATCCTTGCTTGTTTTGTGCTTCTATGGCCAGGGTTCTTTTAGGACGTTCAGCTGACCAAGAGACTGATTTACCACCAGACTTGATGTTTTGGATGTTTATACTCGTTTTTTTTTTGTTTTGACCCGGCTCTGCCGAGGTAAGTTGTATTGTTGATTTCCTTTTATTATGTTTTGAACTAAAAATGGTTTTGAGCGACTTACTCAAGTAGGACAGGTTATGGTCCCCAATGGACCTCTCGCGAATTTAGGGTACGAAATCCATCCTTTTAGTACTAACACTTTGTTTTGAAACTCAACCCGTACTCGAATTTCAAGATCCTAATGAAGGTATCCAATACTTCGAAACGTAACTCGAAAATTTATATTTGGGTCGTTACAAAGGTGGTATCAGAGATTGGATTGCGTGATTCGAGTACAAATGGGTTGAAGTATGATTTTGAAAACTACCCAACGTTTTTAAAGGATTTTGAAGAGTCTTAAAGGGCAAAATGAATTTGATAGGGCTAACTTAATGAATATAACTTAATAAACTTGACTTAAAGTGAGGAAATTAAAAAAGGGAAATCGAGTGGGTAGAAAGGCGATAGACCATCCCTATTGGATCTAGACTTGGGAAAGGGTAGGCAAACTTAGCTTTTTACTTTATAGAGGGCCTGGAAGACTCAAAGGAGTTTGTACCGTGGTGGTTGGAGTAGCAGGGTAGAATATAGAGACCGAGAGGATAGTTGCCCCTCCGGTCAATTGCCCCTCGAAGGGCAGCTTCTAGGTAGCTTCTGTGATTTTATATAAATTGGGCTCGAGTTCGATCCCCCTCAAAGGGGATCAAATTAATTATTGCTAGTTGATTCTGTGCTGAGTGTTGTCTTCCTTGAGCAAGATATATGTGTTAACATCTTTGATACATGTTGGCTATCAATTGAACTTTTGTGCGAATGGGGTAGCGGGGGAGCCCTTCCTTTCTCTATAGTCATGAATTCAGTTCTTGTAAAGTAATCTTTTCCGTTATTCAACTGTCTGTGTTATTTTCTTTCCACTTCGCCTTCCGTTTAACAGATTTCGAGTTAAGGGTGAGGATTGTTGGTGAGTGTCTATTCCTTTCATTCTGCTTTTCTCTTCCCCTATCTCCTCTCATGTCCTTAAATGCTGTCTTATCAATTCTTTCCTTTTCCTTCATTTCATTCCTTTTCTTTTCCTTTCTTTCTTATCCTTTACTATTCTTTTCCTCTCCTTCCCTTTCTTTTATCTTCTTCCAAAGATGTTCTTATCAAGTCTTCTCTTGGGTATCGACGTCCTCCACAGATAAGCATGCGGATAAGTAAATGCATAAATAAATAAAGAAGCGCGCCAGTTACAAGAAATGTCAAATAGCATGTCCCTCTAGGCTCCTAAGAAATCATATAGCAAATAACCATCAAAGGAGCTACCTCACCCTACGGTGCAGGCCAACCCCATACAATGAGCCGACTAACTATGAAAGGAAGGCAAGCAATGACACTTATATAAGGCCTAAGGCTCTAAGAGTCATATGGCACTTACTACCATAAAGCCTACCGCATCATCGAGTGCAAGCAACTTTCTATACCGAAAGCCTACCACATCATCGATTGCAAGCAACTTTCTATAATAAGCGCCAACTAGGATGACAAGAATAAAGAAAAAGGTCCCAACCAATAAACACCTATAAAGGTCGTTTTCTAGGAAAGACAGATAGCAAGTCATATGGTTTCCGTTTTAGATCCTAAACTTGATTCTAAGTGGTATGGTGCATGAACACTAGCCTACTATATAATACCCAGTGCATAAAGCACCCATCATGAGTAAGTTCAAGGAACTTACCTGGAGAAGCGCAGAATCCAAGCAACCAACAAAAGTAATAGCAAGTCCAGACAAATCAGAGATCACCTAGTAATTCAATATATAACATAATAAGTCTAAGTCTAACTTACACAAAGCATATCAATTAACACACATAAGATTCACATAAAGCATATATGTTAGCCATCCCGTCATCATCAACATCGTTCATCTTACTTAACTCAACATCTCATATCATCACAATTTCATTCCAATCGATTTCCATCTCAACCTATATTGTCTCACAAATCATTTGACACGTACCATCGCATCATATCTCATATGACATCTCATCATGCCACATCCATTATCATGCTCATAAATAACTTAGCATTTCGAATATCAATCATGCTTGCATTATTTTCATATTATCACATATATCACATAATTTTCAAGTTCAAATAGCACAATAATACCTTCTAAAAGTCTCCACATTTTAAATATCATTAACATCGCACGAACATATAATCATATAACCCGTTCTCATATAATTAACATTTAAACAACCAAGTAAACTCTTAAACATTTCACTAAACATTTAAGCCTTTAAAGCAACTTCACAAGACTATATTATTAAAATAATTCCGGCATATCGGTTTTTAAATAATAAATCCTTTTGAGAAAACATTTCTCAAAATACAAGTCAAAAATCACTACCGAAAATATTAACTATGGTTTCAACCTACTTTAAAACATTTTGGGAAACTTTAAACCTCTTTAAACAATTTCTCAAACAATATTTAACTAAATAAAACACCAAATCATCCCATTTTTAATAAACCACATAAATAAAATAACATTAATAAATTGCTTTAACTTTTCTAAAAACACAAGTTAAAATCATCATATCATAACATAATATATGCCAATAATTCTACTTTTAAAACAACTTATAATATATAAACAATTTACAAAAAATGTTAGTTTATTAATAAATCATAATAATGATAATAATAATAATCTAATAAAAATTATATAAACATGTAAAGCAATTTTAGTAAACATTTAACATAATCATATAACTAACACTTTCAAATAGAATCTCAATAATTTAATTATCATAAATATCAACTCAATGGGCCTAGGAAAAAAAACCTAATTATCCGAGTTACGTTACAGCGTCTCAGCTATAGGTGGAATAAACAAGGTACCAAGCAAGAAATTATTATTTAGTACTAGTTTTATTACCCGCATTTTTCGTGCGGTTTTTAATAAATTATTCTATATATCATATTATACATATTCTTAATAAGTATGAAATTATTTAAAATAATAAAAAAAATTCGTATCTTATATAGTTTTTAGCTTATGAAAGAAT